>OX453255.1:12506143-12604253 GCA_949709985.1 Luffia ferchaultella
AGTTTAGCTGTCTGATAAAAGAATATTAAAAATGTTTTCCAGATAGTGGCGGGGACGTGTATATTGTGGTGGCATCAGATAAAGACGTCAAAGTGACGCCAGTTCGAGAAGCATTCCAGACAATATTTGGAAAAGCCACTGTTATGTAAGTTTATAATTGACAAAATATGGCACATACAAGGTATTTTAACGTATTTATATAAGTTTTAATCTTCACTTTTCAAAAAAAACACAACTTTGTAAATTCCCTCAAGCAATGTAAACTTCATGTTGTCATTCTCTCTGGCAATGTAACCTTGATTTTGTACATTCCCTCAGCCAACGTGAACTTGATTTTTTACATTTCCTCAGGCAACATAACTTGATTTTTTACATTTCCTCAGGCAACATAACTTGATTTTCTAGGTACGAGTAGTTTGTCAGTTGTATATTGATGGTAGAATGCATCGTTGTATGTGGTTCAGAGTGCTCTGCTTTGCAACCAGCGGCCTTTCCTTATCTTATAGATCCATAAGTACTGCGGCCCTACCCTCTCTGACCGGGCCGGATGTACAGTTTCCGAACGAATCAGGGACTGAGAGGTGATTAATGCGGGCAGATAGACAGGGCTCGATTGCACGCGACAGAAACGGACATTCGAAAGCGTGAGATCGCCAATTAGGCAAATGTAGTGCGAATTAGCAGAATATATGGCACTTAGAGACAATGGTCGCGAACTGTCTCGATTTTTCCGGACTTGGCGGTGCGACTTGACTACCATTAGGTCGCTCCGGGCTACCAATACCAAACCTCGCAGATCCGGACGGGCCATGGTTGTTGCCATTAGTGATTTCATGATATGAAACTGAGCAAAGTTAGTTAGTGCGACTGTGGCTTTACTGATGGGAACATGCACCACACGCATGGTAGTCATATCTCTGTATGAAGACACACGATGCTTGATGGTTCGGATTGCATCTGTAAGCTTGAGGGAGTGGAGCATACTTTAGTGCTTTCTGTATATTATGTCCTCTCTCGTTTCGTCGAGAGCGAACGTTGGTATGGTGGTAGAGTTCGCGTATGCGTGTTATAGAAGTCAGAAGGCTGGATTACGATACATAACAGAGGAACTGCCGGCGCCGAAGAACGTTTTAAGGAGTCAGCACTAGTAACCGAGTCGTTAAAAAAGACTTAAGAAAAAAGAGATTACAAAATGAACTACTATACGATACAATACGAATACACATTGTTAGGAATCAGAAAAGATTCCTAACAATAAGATGAATTATATTAATAATAATCTTAGGATCCATTTTACAAAATCGTATAAATTAATTTTTTTTGTAAATACTATCCTTTTAATATAATTTAATCCAATTCAATTGTGTTCATTAAGGGGGAGGCCTAAGCCGCTCTCCACTCCACCTGTCTTAATAATGGGTTGGTGGAGTGGAGTATTAATTAAAATACGAAATGACTATTTGATTTTTAAAAACTATTGTAATATGTATGCTTATTATAATATGTATACTTAGGACACTACTGAACTATTGAGCAACATGTTCAATTATATTTACATTTTTTTTTGTTAAAAATAGTAATATTTAATTAAGATGATTCCTAGGATTTTGGTACCGTGTGTTCAAATTGTTCTACCTTTTCGATTTACAATAAGCGCGTCCTTTTCAACAAAATTATGTACTTATCATACGCTATTTGACACGCTAGAGTATAACAAACTTTTAGAATTTCGGGAAAATACCGATTATTGCCGGAGATACAACAAATCAAAGTTTGTGTTTGTACGACGCGCCCGTGACGTCACCCGGTGCCGCTACATACAAATTATCTACGTTAGCCCAAAGTAATGTAACCGAGTGACGTCATTGCACGATTTATTATAAAAATTTGTATCTTCAGCATTTTTGTAGATATCAATAAAGTTATTTCACTTATTAGTTTTTCTTAATAAATATAACATATTTCTATAAAATTCAAAAATGATGTGACTCGCTCATTGTGGATAGGCTGAGATAAGGGAAGATATCGCGTCTATCAAAGAATAAAGGTCGGCAAAGGGTTCGTTCACATTGGCGCGGAATCTTTTTGATCCGGGAGCTAAAAACTACAAACTACCTCCTCCTTGCTAACGATTGTGTAAGTTTGGCCAACGGTTGCCAAACTAGACCCAACATGTATACGAGTCGACATAATATATCTGTTATACAGTGGTTACCCAGCACAGAGCGACGTCACGGCAGCGCAACCAGTGGGATGTGCGGCGGCGTACGCTGCGGCGAAACAGTGTATGGCACAATTACGTTCTATACACACTGATCTTCATAACAACATACCGATTGTGGCCATAGAGAACTACCTACACGAGGCGATGGCTGACAGGTATTTATTATATTTGCACGTTAGAAAAACTGAAATGGTATAAACTTATAATACATAGGTATCACTGACACTGTTAAGCCGTCGGTCCCGGTTAAAATCCACCAACCCGCACTGGAGCAGCGTAGTGTATTAAGTTCTAAGCTTCCTAATCCTGAGGGGAAGCTCAAGCCCTTTGAATGGGGTATAAATGGGCTGATGGTATAGTATGGTAAATGGTATAGCTCGCATCAAAGTTCTTGTTCGCTCGGAAGCGAAGCGAGTAGCGTCGCAGTAGGAAAAATGGATATTAGAGGGTCAAGAGCGAGCCCCGCACCTGCGAATTGTCGCATGGGTGTGATCTTCAGAAGGAATAAGACGTTTGGCATGATCTGTACCTGTAAGGTCAATTGCTAGCTAGGCTGTGAGGACTATTGACGCTAAATTGGACGTATACAAACAAATAAAAAATCGACCAAGTACGTGTCGCATCTCGCATGCAGTAGGCTTCCGTAGTCAGTATGGCTATTTGTATAACTGTTGCATATTATTATAGTGTATTTATTTGGTGTTGGTGGTTTTTTTCTAGATTTTTCGAAATATATTGCACTGAAGTTACTAGAAATAATTTTGATTAAATTATTATCTACAAGATATAAAAACGGGGCTTTAAATAAAAAGGCATCTACAGAACTTTTATCTCATTTTAAACGAGCTTTTAACGGTAACCGTCAGTTTGCGCCACCTGATTACTTAAAACTTTTTGTTTAGATCGATAAGCTCTGCGCGCTCTCTTTACAACCCCAGATGCAAAAAGAACGGGGAAATTTCACGTGTGTGTCTGTCTGTGGCATCGTAGCTCCCGAACGGATGAACCGATTTGATTTAGTATTTTTTGTCTGAAAGGTGACTTAATTGAGAGTGTTCCTAGCTATGATTCAAGAAAATCTGTTGAACCATTTGTAGATCATCACCTCTTTTCTAGTTGATGAAGAGATGTGAGCAAGTTCCAAAGGTCTGATCAATTCGAAATTGGGTATTCTATTACTTCAAAGATATTACAAAAGACATGGTAACCTTGACCTGATGCTGCAGCATTAGCGGAACACCCAATTCCTCACCAACTTACAGCAGATTTATCGTGTTTAAAAATAGGTTAGGGTCATGTGATGGAGCAGGAAAGAGTAATGAGGATAAATTGGTGAGGGATTCTAAGCTATTTTCATTCATTCAATTGACATGAAAGTTTGGTATATAGTACCGTTTCACGAATCAGTACAATTTATGTGTGTAAAAATTGAAGCGTGAATAAGATTGAGTGAATGAATAAACACGATGTGATGTGGTCCTGAATATAATAAGGCACGGTGGGATATGGTATACCGACTACGAACGTGGAAGGTAATTGAATGATGGATTGCGATTTGATATGATTTATTAAGATAAAAAATCATGGACTGTGTATAGTTTCAAAAATTTTAAATAAAAATTGATTTTCAAATATAAAAAACACCCGCCACTAGAAGAACTAACTAACACAAAAACTAGATTAAAAAAAAACTAGGTAACGGTTAGCTAGCGGTCTCCGACGCTTTTATGATTCAAAAATAATTTGAAATCATTGAAATAATTTACGAATCTGTATTAATTTTGACTGTTTAAATGTTAGTTTTTTTTTGTGATAGAGGTTTTTAAAATATTAATTTAATTTTTTTGAACTATGTTCAACTGAACATGCCAAGATATATGTATATTAACACAAATTACCCTAAATGAGTTGCCAGATATTAGTAGTTTTTTTCTCCTAGAAGGATCAAATCAATCAAATCAAATATTTTATTCAAAATAGGATACAAAGTATCACTTTTTGAGTGTCATAACAGTAATTTGATTATAAAAAAAGACAACTAGAAAATACTTATAAAAGTGTACATACATTCACACGAAATACAGTACTGTCCTATTAGATACCGGATGCAATCGGTCACCAGACATCTTTATCATTGAAATAATCATTCAGGCTATAATATGCTTTTTTGGCTAATGTCTCTTTTACATAGTTTTTAAATTTTTTTCTGTAAGACTAGTAATTGCGTCCGGCATCCTATTATAACATTGTACACATAGACCAACAAATTAATTTTTAACTTTAGATAGTCTAAAACCAGTTATAGAAATTTTATCCTTGTTACGCGTATTATATGCGTGGTTATCACAATTTTTAGAGAATATGTTGTAATTTTTTCTAGCATACATAATAATTTCATAAATGTACTGGCTAAAGAGATATAAATAAATGAGACATCTTTGTAAAAAACTTGTTGATTTTTTATTTGTTTCACATACTCGTACATACACACAATCATGATTATTATATTGTTTTCTTACAGATGGTACGATTTGAGTTTGGTGTTACTTTGCCATCCATCGCTAGGCATCGAGTTACAAGTACAGAGTCAAGGGACTCCAGTGCCAGCGCCGGCAATCGCCGCCCTTCGAGCAGCTAATCCGCCAGACTATGAGCATGCGGAGACAGGTTTCAGTACTACAATAGGATCCATAATGGCGGCAAATTTACAGGTCTTTTAATTTTTTAATAACGCATACATCACAGCAACGTCTAGGCCCCAAATTAAGCATTAGCTTATGTGTTAGGTACCAAGCGAAGACACCACTTAGTCTACGGCCTCAGTGAAAGAGCGTTCTGCGGGGCGTGCGGCGTGGCGTTCATGCAGCGTGCGAGCGCTCACCAAGTGGCCTCAGTAAACGCCCAGCGTTCGCGTTTACATGGCGTCGATGGCATCGTACGATATTATTGACATGTATTTAGAAAAAAAATTCTGGATGAAATTTGAATTGCGGGAAGGTCGAAGTGACATTGTTAAACAGAGAAAAGTGTTGGGAGCATTCGCGATGCTTTATAAAACATTAAGATTAAACGAAAACAAATTCCACGAATATACAAGGATGTCAGTGTCAACCTATTTCTATTTTTGTATAATTTATGCGATGACAACCATATTACAGGTTTTTTTGAATTTCTGAAACTATACGACATTATGAAACGCTACACACGCCGCTGCAAAACGCGCACGCCGACGCTCCGCAGAACGCAAACATGCACGCTGTCCTCATCGCTCCGCCGACCAGCCACTTAGACCACGTTCATTTACAAACATGCGTTTGTCATGAACGCCGCACGCCCCGCACCGCCGGACGCTCGATTGAGCGGGCACTGAGTCCGTACACTTACATATAACAACCAAGACCCGGTAACCAGTATCAATATTCATCGTATAAATACTGACCCGACCTGGGATTCGAAACCGGGACCTCCACCTTCATAGACAGGGTCGCTACCCACTAGGCTAAGCGGTCGTCCAGGTCCAGGTCTGTAAAAGACGCAGTAGACTATGGTACATTTTTTTTGATCATGTACGGTTTTGTCACGTATTTAACTTACAAAAATGTGAGTTTCTCGCACGCCATTCGTTAATCAATATCGTGCATTAATATACATTTGTCTCGTGCCAGTAAATTCGGCTACGGGTTAATGTAAAAAATTAAAAAATTAATGCCGTAAGCGAGGCCCGCTTTCGACCCTTTGATAACCATTCCTCCTATTGCGACGTTGTTCGATTCGATTTCAGAGCGAACTAGAAGTTTGGCGTGAGCTATAAAAATACATTTAGTTTCATGATGAATATTGAAAAACAAAATTTTTACAAAAAATCTGCATAGATAATTAAAAAAATTTCGATGTATTAATATTAAAGGTTAAAATTATTTTTCGCTGATCTGAATACTATATAAAAAAGTTCCGGAAATCGGTTAGGTTTTATGCGGTACAACCGTTAACGCCATTTGGTTTGAAAGTACACAAGTGTTCTTGACTTAACTCGTTATGGATTTTGTCAAATTTCTATAGATAGAATAATATCTTGGAAGAAACCGCAGCCACTGGAATCTTATTGTCGCGAGAAATCAATTTCGAAAGTATTAAACCTAAGTTCGCTAGGTCAACTTAAGTTAATGCATGTTCGTCACTTGGTTATTATTGCGTTTTTTAAATATTTTTATTCGAAACTTGATGGTTTACAGAAATAATTAGCTAATTCTGAAAAAAAAAATATCAAGCCCTGAAAATTGTTTTAACATATTATCTATCTTGACTTTTCTTTAACGGGATCAATACATATATGGTTAATAGAAGATTATTAATTGTTGACATTTTATAGGTACATAACACACAATGGCACGAGGCTGCAACTGGAGTTTCGAGAAAGGAATTATTAAATATGGCGGCTCGCTCTATTGCGGGAAGTTACAAGAAACTATTGGCATTGTCAACAATCGAATGTTAAAATACTTAAATTCATTGAAATTTTATAAAGGTTATGAAGTCAAAAAGGAAGAAAAGACTTTTTATGTAAAATAAGATAATATATAATAATATGCCCAATATCTAGTAAGTATGTATGTGTTTAAAATATTTACATTTATATCTATTAACTAGAAAGAGACATTACTTAAGGAAATACAATTGTTCAACTTTTTTTTAAGGTTTTTTATTAATTAGTGAAAAAAGAAGGTAGTGACAGCTCTTTGAAGAGAGTTCTCACGATAAACTTTTCTATTTCGTTTGTTTATAGGCACGAGATTAATCGATAATCGTTGTTTTTGTACTTTTCATTTTAAGGTGTTGTAATATAATTCTAATATATCACGAATTATTATGTTTATATTTGATAAGGAATAAACAAATTAAAAAAAAAAATAATGAGAATTTTCATTCCAGTAAGTTATATATGAAATGTATAGACAAGGCACCGGGAAAATAAAAATGAAGCACCAAAACCATGTTGTAAACAGACAATAAACACAGACACTTATATACCAATACCTTGATAGCCGCGCAGGTGTAGTGAAAACCATTTTTCTCTTCGCCAACCGAACCAGGTTGAGCTTCATATACATGCAACCTCACCCAACGTGATCCAGTACGAGGTATGTACGGATACATTCATCCTTTATATTATATTTACGAAATATTATTCAACTTAACGGAAGGTAAATTCATTCCTATTTTCAATAATAATACCTGGGACATTCCACCCAGCGCCATCTAGTACCAAACTAAACAAAGCTTTTATTGTGGGTAACCGACAACTGATCTGATATACATATTTAAATATTCTTTATAATATATACATATATAAATATTTCACACCCAGACACGGAACGCATGAACAATAATCATGTATATTCATGCACACAAATATATTTCCCGGACGGGAATCGAACCCACGACCCTTGACTCCGCAGTTAGAGCAGTATTTCTCTAAAACGGGTGCGCAGTTTTCGATACGGTATTTCGCATACTTAAGCAAAATCTACTTACCTACTACTACTTTAATGATTGCTTGGGTTACAGTTATAAGCTGCCAAGGAGTGCGTATGGTGTAAGTAGTTCAGATCTTTGTTAAGTCATTGTCAGAGAATAGATGGAATCGACAATAAATCCTCTACATGATGAAAGAAAAATAATGATTAATGTTGTGGGGCATTGACACTGAAAAATGTAATTTACGATCTAGAAATTGTAGATAAACCGTTTTAATTCTTCATCATATCGATCGTCATGGCTATCTTTACCTACTAAAGATAAACTAAACAAATGTTAATGATAATTTTTATTGTGATTTAATCTGTAAAGCCCATTATTGAAACTATCTAGAAGCCCTTATGACTTTAGAAACCTAACCTAACCGATTCTCCAGAGTTGATAAGAAGATTGTCTACATACAATGAAACAACTGTTGTTTGCTTCTTACATTCCTTGCTTCGCTCTATTCCTCTACTTATCCTACAATGTTCTTACAGTTAAGCCTTATACGCACTAGCGGAACGGGTGGCGGAGCGCAAACCGCTGGAGACGGCGGGCGAGAGGACGGTTTACGCGGCGGAAACTCCCGTCATCCGCTGGTTTTCTCACGGTTAGAGCAGGTGTTTTGTCAGTTTAAAATGGACACCATAGACGTAGCATATATTATTTATATATCCTATAGTCCGCGTCCGAGCGCAAAACTGAACTGGCGGGGCGGTTCAGCAGGAATCGCGACGGGCATCGCCGTCCACCCGCATCTCCACTTCGTCCGCCGCGGAAACCGCTCCGCCATTGTTGTAATGCGTAATGAACCGGCGGTTTCATACAAATAATCAACACTGGCGGATATCCGCCTCGCCAACCGCTCCGCAAACCGCTATATAGTGCGTATAAGGCCTTACTGTCGAATCTTTTCAAATTGCAAAATTTTAAACTGGTTTTGCGTAAAGATGTTTATAATTATCAAACACGTCATATTTTCTTGTTGCATACTGTGACACCATTGTGACACCCACTCTTCTCGGACGCCTGTAACAATTGCTCCGTTCGCCATTTAGCCGTGCCTGGGAGCCGTTTGCCGCTTTCTTCTTCAACAGGAGAAAGTGGAAAGTTAAAATGAACAAGGGATTTATACGTACTTTACACTATCAACAATCCCTTATTGCTTATACGTCACCGCGACTCGAATTGAACATGAAAATGTTGTTATCTAAGGCGCAAATAGTCATTACGTTTCCTTGTGAGCTTACACGAGGGATAATTTAAAACAAATACCCTGCGTGTAATAAACGAAACAGTACTGAAGCAAGTATACCATACTTAGTAAACAGTTTTATGTGAACTTAGGTACATATTCTTATTGATTACAGAATATCGCGTCACGTAGTTGCGCTGTCTCTTTAACAAACAAGGAAATGCAATGACTACCTATGTGTCCGTTTGATCATTACATTGCAATGTTCAATTTAAGTCACAGCGACGTAAAACTAACAAGGCTGTTCGACTGGGTAGGTATCTAAAATATTGAAAAAAATTCAGATGTCTACTTATTACGGATCAGACGATTACAGCCCTATGACAGACGGACGGACAGCGAAGTCTGAGTAATAGGGCTCCCATTGGTACAGTTTGGCTACGGAACCCTAAAAAGGGACAAATAGTGTGCGAGCGTATGTGTAATAGATACTTGTCCCAAAGCAAAGTTCGCTAAACAACAACATAATTATACTCACATTATACACTTCATTGGTCAATAGCAATGAATTCAACAAGGGTTTGTTGACAGTAATGAACGTATAAATCCTTGTTCAATAGGAGTGAACTAAATAGGGATTTGCCGACAGGAATATACCTACACTGCCTACACAGCCTTGTTGAATAGTAGGCGATGAGGAAGATTATCGGAAACTTGAACGACAGACGGAGGGCGCTAACTATTTGGTACATTATGTCTCCGAGGTATATATATGTCGTATTACCAATCTATGACTTTACCTTTGAGCTAGCTATGGTCGTTACATATGTATAAAATTACTTTAGTACCTAAATTTCTGTTTTTCAAATTTAAATTCAAAATATTTATTCAATATAAGATGTTTACACACACTTATTGGAAGTCAAAATAAATTGATTAGGTACTATGAAACGCGCGCACTACACAAGCTGTCGTGGCCAAGTGTCTAAGCAACCCGACATTCATACAAAGGACATGGCCGATTCCCCCATAGCTTTTGTGCCCATAGTAGGTATATTGACCAACGCGTTTTGAATTTGACTGACCGATTGGCCGAGTGGTTAGAGATTCTAAGTTCGAAGCCAAGGGTGAGTCCTATTCCCGGCCGGGACAAATATTTGTGTGCATGAACATGTATATTTGTTTCCTGCCTGGGTGTAAAATATCTATATATTATAAACAATATTTCAGTATGTAGATTAGTTGTCTGGTAGCCATAAAACAAGCTTTGCCTAGTTTGAAACTAGACGGCGCTGTGTGCGATATACCAGGTATTATAATTATATTATTAATTTACAAAAACTTAAATAAAATACGTCACAAACTCATAATATAAAATACAATAAAATAGGTACCTACCTAGGTACATCATCAGGTGTATGACGGTGGTTACAGTTCTCAACCCGTGCCAGATTAGCGTTGTGTGATTCAAAATCCCTCAATGTTGGGGAAAGACTGAAGTGCCTACTCCCGTAGCACATAATAGCCTGTAGTGGATACTTAAAAGTCTGAAGACGATGACTTTCTGGAAGAATCGGCCTATATATCAGGTAATACCGTATTGTGATGTTTAAAAAAGCCCAGGGGAACAATTATCCTACACAGAAAAAAAATTCCTGAACCAAGAAAATATTACAAAGAAGATATTTCTCTCAGAGTATGAAAATATTTCTTCAAATCAACAAAAATGTCATCACTGAATAACTCGAGTTATGACCGTACAAAGAAACAGGCATTGCATTTCATGTAATAGGATATGGGGCTTTTATTGCAAACCTACCTTCACACCACGGAAAAACATTACCCTTAAAATAAAACACAGGGTTCATTGGAACTTTACTCGTACGGATTTTTTTTGTAGTTAACTGCTTGAAAGTCGGTATTCAGCTTTAGGGTCAGATATTAAATACGTCGTGTTTCAGAAGTTATGAAAATTTAACCCTTAAGAGCTAAAATAGGGGCTGAAAGTTTGTATAGAACTCCTGTCGTTTATAAAGTTAATACCAGTCAACACTCGGAGACTCCGAGAGTCAACATGTTTATCACCCACAGTAAATTGCAAAAGGAATCAATCAAAGTCACAAACTTTAACAGCATTTCCATTCGTTTTTTTTCCTATTTCATCAGTTCGTTTTGTTATTTGATTTATTCGGAAAGGATAATTACGATGGCTTTTAATTTTAAGCCCAAAGTGTGGGCCCCATACTTACCCATTATATGAAAATGCCAGACCTTAAGAAACAATAATTTTTTTATAACACACCACAACTACGTCTAGGCCCCAAACTAAGAATTAACTTGTATTTTGGATACCAAGCGAAGACACCACATGCATATAACAACTAAGACCCGGTACCAGTATCAATATTGATCATATAAATACTGACCCGACTTGGGATTCGAACCCGGGACCTCCAGCTTCGTAGGCAGGTTCCTACCCACTAGGCTAAGCAGTCGTCAAATTAAAATTAATTAAATGATTTTTCCATACGAATGACTTGAATCTATTTCTTTTTCTTCTTCACAGGTATTTTTCGAAATGCTACAATGCAATGGGTCGAAACCTAGATAACGTAATTCCGATTCGCACTTGATCGCTTTTCCTCCATTGGAACTGCAAATACAGTCAGTACCAAAACTCTTGAGTTTCAAATCTGACCTTAACTGCCTTAACTATGATTTATTACTTAACCGCTTTGACTTTGATTTATCTCCCTATTCAAGGTAATATAACAGTTTTCTCTTTCGTAAAATAATATTAATAACAAAATAAAAGGTTTTACATCTAAATGGTGGATTTCTAGTGTTACGATTTAAAGAGCCTAAGTCATACACAAACGGTGAAGATTGACCAATTAGGTTTAGGTACTATTTTAATGACGGAACTCAAAAACCAAGCCGGTTATCGATTTTTTTCATCTTAATAAAATTATAATTGTTTTGAAAATTGTGAGTCGAAATATCATCGGTTTTACCGTTAACATATGTACCTACCTACTTTATGCTGTTACCACCGTTTATATAAGTGCTACGCTACACACATACGGCGAGTTACAAGAACGATACTTAAAGTCGCTGTCTGCTACCGTTAATATTGCCTTTACCTAGGTAATAATAATAATATTTGAGACATTCCACACAGCACCACCTAGACCCAAAATAAGCAAGTATTATGCTTGTATTATGGGGTACTATACGACTTATATATATATACTTAAATATTCTTTTTTTTTATAATGTATACATATATAAATACTTTTATACCCAGACACGGAACAAATAGACGTGTTCATGCACACAAATATTTGTTCCAAACGGCGATCGAACCCGCGACCCTTGGCTCCGCAGTTAGGGTCTCTAACCACTCGGCCACCGGTCAGTCATGCTGACATCAACTGAATAAACACGTCAAAATGCATAATAATAAGAATTTCGTACTTTACCCAGTCAGTGATGGATATTAGTTAAACTCCGTAAAAGGACGCAAATGGCGCGAATGTTATTGTTTTAAGCTTTCATATTGGCTTAGTCTTCTCTTCCCACCGCTAGTACATCAATTTGAAATCCGGCTAAGATAGGTTGATCGTCCATCATAAAAAAAAATAGGTTAGGCTAGGTTTTGCTTGTGATAATGTGAGGAGCGAAGCAGAGCGGAGCGACGAGCCACCAAAGAGACCTATATTTTTTGATGCCTAAATGATTATAATGCTCGTAAGCATAACTTGAATAAAGTGATTTCGATATGTTTGAGTTCCGAATAGTACTTTAACGAGTCTACGTTAGGTAATTTCAACAGTATCTAGTCAATCTCCACATTACTTATGGCAATACCTATGTACCTAGAGGTGGCAACGGATTGACTAAACTATCGTTAGGATGGCTGATTCAGTATAAATAACGTGTATATAACTTATGTGAATGGAGTCGTCTGCCGGCACGACCTTGGTGCGTTTGATAGGTACAGCGTCGAAACACGTGTTATTACGCACATGGGAAGAAACGGGGTCTAGGAGAATTTTTATAACAGTCTCTTGGACCAGGCGGTGGGGGTGGACCTGGCGAGGCTGTGAGTGGTGTCGCGGGTAGAGTCTGGAACGTAGCTAAACGCGCTGCTCTCCTCGCACATAGCTACCCTTGAGGGAGGGCGAATCTTTGCGTGTGGCAGTGGGGCACCGTCTGGGTTGCGATCACAGTGCGATGTTTATGAACGACACCTATGCATCTGCCGTCCCATGGTGGAGGCCGACGGGCACCATGCGTTGAGTTGTTGTCGCTTCTCGGAGAGATTTCCGCGACACCACGCTCTTAACGACATAGTACGCAGGGCTTTAATTTCGGCCAATATTGCATGCGTATTGGAGCCTCCGGGTCTTAGCCGTTCCGATGGCAAAAGAGCTAATGGTATGACTTTGGTGCCGTGTGAGAAGGGCAGGTGTCTACTTTGGGATGCCACGTATGTCAGCACATTTGCCACCTTTCCCATTTGTCGCACTATGGGATCGGCTGGAGCCGCTGTGGCCGCCAGAAAACGAGTCAAATACTCTACTCTAGAGCGTAAATACTTGTTCGTCCCTTTCGCGGTGGAAGCTGCTGGTTGTTGGGGAGTGAAGCCAAACGTTTTGTAGTGGACATCGACGACGTCTGAGGGAAAGGGGATTCGACCCCCGCTCCGGTTCCTTCTTGGTACAAAGTATTGCCATTGCAATTCAGCGCAGCAATGCGACGAGTATCATGGACACCTTTGCGTCGGGGGTGGCGAGGGATAGATTATTGGATTAGTTTTATTTCAGTTGATATTTAATTGTTATTTATAAAATAATTTAATGTAAAATATATTCATTATTAACATAATATTGCTTTGTTTGAAACTTAAAGTCAAATAAAGTTAGAAACTCATTTTTATATTTTACAAAAAAAAAAAAATAACAATATGAATGTACTGCAATTAATTACAACCAAAGTCCGAGCCAACTACTTCTCATACAAAGAATGAGAGCCACCTTCTATACTACTTTTGCCTTGTCAAAATGGGTCAATGATGTGTTCAATGGTTAGTGAGGGCGATGGACCAACTGATGTGTATGAAACACCTGGTTCTTATAATGAAATAATCTAATTATAATAACAATATCTAATGTGGGGTTTTATAGTAATTTGAAAAAAAAACATGAAATTCATGGTTGATGATTGACATGACAATTATTAAAGAAAATTAGAAAAGAGAATTGTAGAAATCAAAATTGTGATTGTATTTGTTGTTACCATGTATATAACTCGTTTACAGAAAATTAAGCATAGCCGTGACTATCCCGTTGACACTTGATTTTTCTAGGCAGTTTTGGCTGGCATTCTTTCTGCATTTTACTGTATGAGAAGCTATTGAGTGTTATACGAGTATATTGCTGAAACCTAAATTAAATTTGTTAAAAAGTTATTTGTATTTCAAATCATTTGGCCCAGAATCAAATATAGGTGCCGTTGTATGTTAAAACGAAGAAAGAGCATGTTAAAAAAAAATTAAATAATTTCACCATCGAAATAGCGTTTTATTTGTAGTTTTTATTCCATACAATTTATTTACAAGACAAAAAACAAAAAATAATTAATACGCACATAAAATGTCAACGATCCTCCCGAGTTATTTTTGATTTTTTAGCAGTGCTAGCTAGTGCGAAATGAAAAGCACCTTTCAACCATCCTACAATTATTTATACCAGCACAGCGTCAAAATAATATCAAAATGCGCGCGGGACCGACCAGGGTCGAGTCAATTTGTATTTTGTGCTGGAATCGGCATCGCCCTTGTTCATATGTGTTGATTGGAACAAATGGAGCAAATGGGGCAAGTAAGGGTTTTATTATTTTCTAATGGATTATTTTGAAATTTAGCATAGAGGGATCCGTCTCATAACATCACACGACCTTTCATAAAACTTCATGTTTCACGACTTTTCACAACCTCTTATGACACTTCGTGATACGTGATTCATAACCTTTCGTAACCCTTAATGAATTTTGATGACCTTTTATGACCTGTCATGATCTTTGATGACATTTCATTACAGACGTTTCTTGACATTCCGTTACATATCGGACTTTTTGTGACTTTTCGTAACATTTTGTAACTTTTTATGACATTTCACGACATTTTATGGTTTGCACGACTTACCATGTTGATGACCTTTCACAACCTCTGATGACTCTTCATGACATTAAATGTGCTTTTATGATCATTTATGATTTTTAATGAGCTTTCATGACGTTTCATTACTGTCATGTCATTTCGTGACATTTCACGACATATTAGGACCCTCTACTACCTATCACGACGTTCATGGCCTTACATGACCTTTCGTGATATTTTATGACCTCTCATGACTTTTTATGACATGTCATAACTTTTAATGACATTTTCTGACATTTGATGACTGTTTGATTGCACTGAAAAAATTTGCAGCGCACGATAATATGTTTTAATTTATTGTATGTGTATTTACATTAATGTACCTAAAGATAGGTCTTTAAGAATGATGTAGAGGTTTAATAATGACTTTTTTACTTAAATCAATAGTCGTTGATTTAAACAAAAAAGTGCGCTCTTAAAGTACTAACACTTGAGTCTCCACTTTTCCTATCTTTTCAACTACTTGAAACACTTTCAACAATAATTGGTTTTCTACTATTTTTTTATTTGAAATATTAATTTTTAAACTTATCATTGGAATTTTAACCGTGTAAGTTTAAATCTCGAGTACGGAACCCTTTAAAGTGTGTGGTCCGACACGCATTTAGCCGGTTTTTTTCTATCAGTATTGTATGAATTTTGAATTTTAACTTAAAAATTATTAGTTAAATATATTAGATCATGCATGGACCATCAACTTATAAAACACATACCATTTTTCTGTGTAGATCTTTTTCTAGATTGACGACCGCTTAGCCTAGTGGGTAGCGACCCTGCCTACGAAGCTGGAGGTCTCGGTTTCGAATCCCAGGTCGGGTCAGTATTAATATGATGAATATTGATACTGGTACCGGGTCTTGGCTGTTATATGTGTATGGTGTCTTCGAAAAAAAAAAAAATTATATATGTATATATTATAAAGAATATTTAAGTATGTATATCAGTTGTCTAGTAACCCATAACACAAGCTTAATACTTGCTTACTTTGGGACTAGATGACGCTGTGTGGGAAGTCCCATGTATTATATATTATATTATATATATATTTTCTTTGGGAAAAGTACCAGTTTCTTATACGCATGCAGCAACTACCGTTTGATTTGAGTTTCAAATAACGTGAACAAGTAATAAAGGTAGGTTAATTTTTATTGCTGATTTAGCTTATCTAGTCCGCGAATTGGTAATTTACAATTCGATTTACAATGAGACGTTCTTAGCGAAGTTTAGCGTTGTAAAACACATGTAATCCTAATAAATAAATTATGTTCAAAGATATTATCTTTATGCTTGATAAAAATTCATATAAATAGAGTTTTTATTTTATAGAAATTCATAGTCCCAGTTAAACGGTCAGGTGAGTAAAACCTAATTTAGGTAGAATGTGTTTATCGATGAAAAATCTGTTTAATCAAATACTTTATTTTAACGGTAACACTTGTGAAATATTGTTTTCACTATTTAAAACTGCCAAATACTGCTGCCTAATCACCCTGACGGGCTTGAAATGCGATTTTTTTTTAATTGGTAACCTACAAATCGTACGATATACTTCAGTTTAATAATATGGCGAAGATGACAATATTTAATCCAGAGTACCTATACAGGAAGGATGCTTTATTAAAATCCCAAGCGTAGCGAGGGATTTTAAAATGAAAACTAAGTGTAGCCTCCCTAGTTAAGCACTCGAATAGACTTTTCACTGCCCACGCGAGGAAAACAAATAGAAAATGCATTAAATAGAGTTCATTTATTTATTACTAGAATAAATAAAGATAAATGGCGGCGTTTTGAAATGACGCAATAAGTGTGAACGCGTAACGTAATAGTGTATCTACCTAACTATGAAACAGAAAGACCGAAGACGGCCGTCAAATGAGAGATTCTCTTCTTTGGCTCCTCGATATATATATATATATATTATTCATAACAAATTTTTCCTTCTAGGTATTTTTATGTTAAAGTAATTAAAAATTTAATTCAAATAAATCCGTATTTGGAATGACAAGCTGACGCCGTGTTTTTGACTATTCTTAAAGAAAACATGAACTTAACCTTAACTTAGAATTTAAATTAGAATTTATTCATGAACCCAGTTCAAATTTCGAAAAATAATAATATTTAGTTCCGGTTCCATCAGCCCACTCACCATATCTTTCACACATTTGTTCAGGATCGAAATTGAAATCACTTTTCTTTTATAGACAGCAAAAACGTATTTTGCTCCCACACTGCAGGTCACGAATGATACTTTTTCGAGTGGGTGGAGTAAAGAAATATTAACGTCGTTTTCTTTGTACTCGACTGTACAAAACCTTTTTATTTCAGACAAAATCCAGCAAACATGAAATACTTCGCCATCTTCGCTGCTTTGCTATCGGTGGCGTCCTGCTTCCCGGCCGTGTCCCAATGGACTCTAAACGGGCTCTCCGAAGCCCTGCAAAACCCGGCCACGGACCCTATCGCCATTCCTTATTTGGAACATGCCCTTAATCAGATGATGGAGGCTCTGTATGCTGGAAATCCAATGGTAAGATAATTCTATTCTATTTTATTTTGCTGTACATCGACCTCTTTCAGACCTACTGACCAGACTTCATGATCTACGAACATTGTTACACATAAATTCGAAAGGAATCCTATGCATTTATTCTTTACGAAAAGCTATAGTTGTTATTATTTTAAGAAATATTTAACTTACTTAAATCGCAGACAGTTCATTTTCCCAAAGTCAGGAATTCCGTGTTATTTGAAAGGAAAAACTAAATTAATCTATGAAAACAACGGCTATTTTCACACAAAAAAAGAAAATTCGTGTAAAAACAGTCCAGTATTTCACGATTCAGGATTTTGTACTCAAAGGGTGTTAACAGGACCCTTCACTAAGCTTACGCCGTCTGTCTGTCTGTCCGTCCATATTTATCCCACCATTAAAAGAATCTTGTGAACCGTAATGGATTTCGCTCAAAACAGAATATTATTTTATTATGGTGGACATTCCCACAAATAGTAATAAAAATAAAAAGTAATATACTTAGGGAGACTTCATATACAAGAAACGTGTTTTTAAAAGTTTTTTTTTGTTTTTGCTCTATCGTAAAAACGGTAATTGGTACGTACAACCATCAAATTTGGTGTGATTGAAACTGATTGAAAATGAAAACCGGTCATATGTGAGTTGAACTCGTGCTAAGGATCCAGAACTGATTGAATCAAATTACAATTTTTTGGTAAATACATAGGTAACATAAATATAGCGTGTGCTATTACATTTTTTCCTTGTGTAGTTGAAGGTGCTTTTTCGTACATTTATCGTTAAATAGGTGTATTTGACAGGTCACGTGGCACCACATGGCAAAAACAAAAGGAAAACTGTTAACAAACTGTTATTTTGAATTACAGGAAGTCGCGACCGTTGTCATTCCTGATCTGCTGGTGAAACCGGAAGTCATTGCTCCTGCTCCCGCGCCCGCTCCCGCGCCCGCTCCCGCGCCCGCTCCCGCGCCCGCTCCGGTGGTCGCTCCCGAGGCTCCTTCTTCCCCACTTGTTCAGATTATCTTGAATATCAACCAGGAGGTAAGAATCGGGAGTTTCGCTTAATATTTTAACCATAAATATCAAAATGAGTTACATTAGTGGAGCTTAAAGGGCTTCTATTGCACATATATAAAAAGAACAAGTTACGTATCTAAAACAAAGTCAACGAGGTGAAATAAAAAAAATGTAAGCAAACTATTTGAGATTGTAAACAAACACTAAGCTATCTCACGATCTCAAATGTCTGACCGCGCTCCTTCTCTTCCACGGACGTACCGATACAAATAAGTAACGCTGGTTCATGGTACAGGATCGCGCTGACACGCGGATCGGCAGCATTTTCGAAATGACATTTTGAGTCTACTGTAATCTGTATTAGATTAGATTAGATGTAATATTAGATTCAGTACACGCAAATAACAAGATAATTATTTAAAATTACTACATAATTGCCCCCAAAATAATTTATAAAACCTTGAAAACTTGTAAATATTTTTTATCTTGCCTTCTGGGCTCAACTTTAGGTACTTTTACAAATATTATCATAGATCTGAAACTTTAAACAAGTATTTAGCTTAGTTTGCAAAAACTAGATATAGGTAATTATTTATTTTTCGTTTAATAGATTTTTTTTTTGTGTTCAAATGCATTTGTCACTTTCCGTTTCATTTATCCGACTTATCATTGAATGTCAGTATATGTATTATCAGATAAAGTTTATGTCTAACTTTTTCATGAACAAAATTTTTGATCTTGAACATTTCAATCAAGTTTCACGAAGGAATGATTAAATATAGAATGCAGATTCGATATGTAACAATACAAATTTTTATGTCTGACAGACAAATTACACACAAACATTGGCGTACATTCACATGTAAATACTATGTAATGCATTGAACTACAATGAGCTTGAGAAAAAAGAAAAAAAAGGTAAATTTTACCTTATAAAATTAAAGATCTCATTATTACAAAACCAACAGTTTTTATTTCACTTCGATACGATACGTATTTACAAAGTTTATAGTACTTAATTCGATGACGGTCAGTTATTGAACGCATGACGTCATCGGATCCGACAGCGCGTCCGTCACTTATGAATACGATATTGCACGTGCGACACATTCTTTACCAACTAGACTGGCGACAGGAATTCGTTGACTTCGCGCCCACGCCATTACATGAACCCGTAAAAAAACATTGTTAAGTTATTTGAAGTGCTACAGAAACATTTTTGTTGTTATATTTTAAATTGAAAGTTAAAAAAAAATATATATATGATATAAATATTGTTCCCATCCTCATCACCCCAACGACACAACCCTAGATGGATATATTTTAGATTAATAAATTGACAAAATAAATTTTTACAACACTCAAAAATTTACGAACGTTAAATATAACACTAACCGTTTTAACTAAAACTGGTGAAATATCTTTGCGTGTTATTTTACATTACAAACATTTTATTATAAGATTGTTACAACTTCATTGTAGGCCGTCAACCCCGACGTCGTGACCGGACCCCAGGTTCCCGATCTTGGCGAGGAATCCGATGGCGGCAACCCCATCGACGTAGTGGTGATCCAGCCCCCGACTGTCAACCCCGATGGCGGCAACCCCATCGACGTAGTGGTGATCCAGCCCCCGATTGTCAACCCTGATGGCGGCAACCCCATCGACGTAGTGGTGATCCAGCCCCCGATTGTCAACCCTGATGGCGGCAACCCCATCGACGTAGTGGTGATCCAGCCCCCGATTGTCAACCCTGATGGCGGCAACCCCATCGATGTAGTGGTGATTCAGCCACCGATTGTGAACCCTGATGGCGGCAACCCCATCGATGTTGTCGCTATATCTCCCCCAGAGCTCAACCCCATCGATTTAGTCGCCATCTCTCCCCCAGAGCTCAACCCCGTCGATATCCTCATGCCCATGCCCGTGCACCCCGCCGGTGTTGCCGCTGGACCCATGATATAAGCGACACAATACCTCTATTGTTGAATTAAAGCTGTTATAGTTATGTCTTGTATTATTTGTTATTTAAATAGTAATATACCTAGAAATTTCACACACGTTCATCTAGTCTCAAACTAGACAGAGCTTGTATTACTGCTAGTCTATACTAGACATGCTTAAATATTTTTTATAATAAATACATGTATAGATTTAACACCTGGATACGAATATTTGTCCCGAGCGGTAATCGAACTCACTTGTTGTTGTGAGTTTTACCTGCGAAAAATTTAATTAATTTTTTAACACACACAGTTTTTACGAGAATTTTTTTCTCACAATATATATCAAGAAAGGCATCATCATCAGTTGCTTTTTAGTAAAAGTTCTCGCACTAGCTGCAATCGGTTACATATTGTTCGAATTCCTGATGTTGTGACTTAAAGGTTTAGGCAAAACAAAAATAATATACCTAGATAAATTAGTATAGTGATATGGTAAATAAAAAACAAGTGAAGTTAAATAAAAGCTTGTATAGTTTGACCGAAACCGCTGTACCGCGCCTTAGGTATGTGCGCGGCGAGGAGGGAAGACAGCTCTTAAGCGTTGACGAAAAAAATTCTCATAAAAACATAGCAATCAGTATATTATAAATGAAATTAAATCTTTCGCAGGTAAAACTCACAATAAAAAGTGAGTTCGAAGAACATAACTCAGGTTCATAAGAAAGAACTGTTTAGATTAAATTCACTGAATGATAAGTTTATTGAAGAATACAAGTTCTTTTGACTCCCTTATTCTTGTTCATTCTTATTGATTGTTATATTTTCTTAAAATTAATTAATTAATTTATTTAATATTCGACGATATATACTTCAATTCCGTTAAGAAAATGTTAATTACCTTACAAACTTGAAGGGAGCCAGAAAAAAGAATAAAACACTAAAATAACGATAAAAAAAGTTACAAATTAATTTTAATGGGTTTTTAAATACAAAAAACTATTCTTATTAGATTTATTCGTCCCGGGTGAAGATACAAGTATCGTATTTATATGACTACATTGTATTTAGTGTAAATATTTTACGTGAATTAATTACACAAGGAATTATTCGATTCCATCACATGAGAAAGTTGGACAAGGTAAGATATTATACATCATGTGAGTCATTCTGTATAAATGGAAATATTGGAAGGTCGCTTTCAAGCATCATGATTTGTCGGTATTGACATATGGTAGATAATACTGATATGTAGATAAATATTATGATATTGTACTGGAAAATTTATAAAATATACATACTTGTGTATGGTGTATGTACCGAACTTCAGACATAGATAGTACACGTAGGTAGACGTGAGCAAAGCAGAGCGAGACAAACGATAAGTCATTATAATTATTTGAAACAAAAATTTTGTAAAATATTAGAAAAGAAAATAAATTAAGCATTTCAGATGTGAAATGTTTTCATCATTTTCTCTTCCAATTCAAATTTTACATGTGGGTCACGCTTTCTACTTCACGGAGAATATTTCAAAAACCTCAATTGATATATTCTACGCGGTATATTTTTTTTGTTCACATTTTTGTTGTCACGACGAGGCATCTCTATGAACATCAATTATTTAAGGATAAATATAAAATAAGTATAGAAGACTTAACCCAGAACCTTTGTCATACTTAACTAAATGTGAGGAGTGATGAAAGCTAAAGGCCAGTCCACACTAGCATGTGATTCCGTTAATACTACAAGCTACTACAGTGATTACAGCGACTACTAAGCTGACTACAAGCCCTTGGAAAAAATTAACCTGTGAAATGAACCAACGTGAATAACGCTTAGAAGGCCGTTACTATATCAGAAAATAACTCTGAGCACTATGCCGTCATTTCTGAGCGGTACAGGTGAGTACATGAGTGAATGGAATTTCTCAGTTACAAATTACGACTAATTATTAATGTACGGCTTGGTTATAGTGTATAGATGATTAAAAATAAATGTCGAGAAACCTAGTGCCGTACTAAAGAGGTGGTGCCGGAAGTCAGTGATAAGGATAATATGCTCAGAGATATGGGTTGCAACCCTTGGCTTTCGACCCCTGCGCTGGAAATATGTACGGGGTTTACGGGTAAAGTATCTGTATATGTGTACAAAACGAATTACACAAATGCCATACAATAATAAATGACCTATATTGCTTCTGCAATTATCGGCGAATTAAAAATTTGCACTGACTTCCGGCACCACCTCTTTAGTACGGCACTAGGTTTTTCGACATTTATTTTTAATCATCTATACACTATAACCAAGCCGTACATTAATAATTAGTCGTAATTTGTAACTGAGAAATTCCATTCACTCATGTACTCACCTGTACCGCTCAGAAATGACGGCATAGTGCTCGGAGTTATTTTCTGATATAGTAACAGCCTTCTAAGCGTTATTCACGTTGGTTCATTTCCCAGGTTAATTTTTTCCAAGGGCTTGTAGTTTATAAGGACAGCTACTCAGTTAACGCGGTAATCAATTGCATGAAATGTTAGCGTCTAAGTAACAAAGTTACCCGCAAAGTGATACAAAGTTATCCCATACCGGACAAAATTAATGTACACATTCAAATCGATAATGTAATCGATTAATCATACCTATGACAAATGGACTATTTATCTAGGTTTATTATCTAATAGATTATTACATTCACTGAGCGAACGCCTAAAAGATGATGCATTTCCATGGATATTTTATTTTTCCTTAAAAGTAAATAGAAATAATTTGTCATCCAAAATTTTTACTTATATGTAAAATATTGTGAGCGAAATATGACCGCACCCATTTTTTATCATTTTCTGATAGTGATTTTTTTTCATTTATCGCGCGCTTGACAAGCCACACTTTCGTATCAGGCAACCAGCATTGATTTTATTTATAAACGCGCTAACACATATACCACTCTGCGTGCGACCTGCGAATCGAGAACTTATTCCGCTGTTACAAGTAAAAGTTGACAAGTAAGTACCTAATGAAAATTTTTCGTTTAGTTGGCTTCATATTTCTTCAACTGTCATACTTATTTTAACTTTGTCCATTTAGCATATGTGAGTAGATAGTTAATATTTATTTAATTACTGAAGAATTCTTATTTTTGATAAATAAAATATATTTGTCTTCGAAACAATAATATAATTATACCCTATATAATAATAATAATTATAACTAAATTATATAAAAAGTAAAACTAGAAGTATTTACAAATTAAAAAATACTATGTAAATTATGATAAATGACAAAATTTTGATAAATTATTTACGTTCATAGAATATAAGATTGTTTTTCTGAATATCATTACCTATGTGTTAATCTGTATTTTTGATACCTACTATTGTAATATGGTTATGTGGAAGGTAGGTATTATTGCGGAGGTACAACATATTTTGGATTTGTAAAATGCCTCTAGCACATCATTGTTTTAGTTTGCTGTAATACGCTAAGTTCATAACACGTATATCTGAGTAGTAGTAAAGATAGAAACCCTCTTATGTGTTTTTGCTGAGATGAGATACAGGATGAGATTTTAGTCACCAGCCAAAATTTTTCTAGATGTTAGGTATTATCCATAGACCTCATTACGTAAATAATAATATAGGTCAAATATTCATAATCAATAATTATATTCTAAATATTTTTTAACAAAATTTGGGTACTTTCTACTTACATACGAAAGGGTGGGGCATGGGGCTTGTGACTAGTAATATTGGTAGTTTTGGGTAAGGTTTACGTAGTCTTAACTGAATATTTTCCTATTGAACGATACTAAAAAGGAACAAGACGGCCAATGGATTTTTATCGAAGGTCATTACATTAAAATTTGGCTGGTCATTAAAACCTCATCCTGTATAGAGCCGCCATTGGCTATGGTAGCTACGACATATATAATGTAATGTTTCTATCACCACGGTAACTTATATAATTTTAATTAACTTAAACAGTCTCAAGTATGCAGGTGGCGCAAACTAACGGTTACAAACAAAGTTTACGTTGCAT
Organism: Luffia ferchaultella; assembly: GCA_949709985.1. Classification (NCBI taxonomy): domain Eukaryota; kingdom Metazoa; phylum Arthropoda; class Insecta; order Lepidoptera; family Psychidae; genus Luffia; species Luffia ferchaultella. The sequence continues at coordinate 12,530,836 of OX453255.1, forward strand.
AATGTGTAACATTTTAATAAAAGAATATCCCGTATGTGCACTGCACATGAGTTAAATTCTCCGATAGCCTCGACAGATGGCGCTGATTATTTTTGAATGTGTTTTATGTGGTTTTATATAAAACTGTTAATTCCGTTTCGGTGCAATTGTAGTACAGGCCATCTGTTAGCAGAAATAGGAAGTTTATTTTTATTAACAAATTATTATTGACAAATATTACGTAGATGCATTGTGTGAGATGTTTCAGGTATTATTATTATTGCACAAAAAAAAATCTGGTCGTTTCGTCTCTCCGGTCGGAAGAAATGGATAAACAAAAATATTTTAATATTTATAATATTTATTCGGATTTATACTTTTTATCACTTATGTAAAAACTATAATTATCCACTAATCAGTAATATTTAGATACATTTATTTACCTCTAAAACAGTGTAAAGGTTGATTAAAAATTTAATAATTTTAGAATCCCTATCAAATACCTAGAGCAGTTTCTAAAACCATGTGTACAAAGTAAACTAATTATTTTTCTATAGTAAACACCTAAAGTTGTCAAACGAAAGATCCGATTTTTTAATTTATACAATAAAGTTTTTTTGTAAGAATTTGCCCTTCGTTATAATTTTTAGTAGGAACAAGAGCTTTTTCAGCTGTATCTGTACAAGATAACCGATAAAAACAGTTATTATAAAATAAGCAATTTTATAGGAAATCTAGTAATAATTTAATTAAATGTACGTGTATTTTCTTTTGTTATTTAAAAAAAAAACAATTGTATCTCAAAAACCATTCACTTTCGCATGATGTGAAGCGAGTTAAAAAACGGATGCACCTCTTTCTTAAAATCATCCCTCCCACCTAGTGAGAATTTTACTTTTGCTGTTCAAGTCCAGATTAGAATGATTAGATTAGAATTTTGGAATCCTCTTCACTAGTTTGCCAAATAAACGGCAACGTTTTTTATATACATAAACAAAACTAGTATTTAGCCCACTGATTTTCATTGTCATCGGCCATGGATGCAAGGTCATTTACAGCCTACCCACTGATATATTATTGTATGGATGTGGCATCACCATAATTGAACATGGTCCGCCAATATTCGTGACGAATCGTCACACAACTCCATAGTCCTAATAGTCTTTTTCATAGCTAATCCAATGATTGGCTAAAATTTTTCGTTTTCGTTTGAAAAAATTCGTCCGATACCTAGTTATAATGATAACCGAGACATACGTAGTAATGTATATCTGTGTCCTTACCTAACAAACAAACAAACAAACATATTATTGGCTTCACATACATATTAGGTATAGAGTATTTAATGCTTAGATTTGGATAATCTTCTATGTCCCTTTTTAACTGGCTGTTCAACTTATGCTCGTTTGAATTTCATATTATATACGTACATCCTAGCTTTCGTCCACTTATCCGCTTGTCTGGGAACGCATCTCTCCTTAACGCATCATAACTCCTTATCTTGTTCCTGAGCCCGCGGCCGTATCATTTATTTTTGTAGATAAACAGTAGCCTATATTTCTATATACTTCTCTATTGCTTGCACGATTTACTCTGTTCATTGCCATTTACACGCTAAAATTACGTCGCTTCGTTGCTCCGTGACGTGAAGGAAAGACACTTTATAGTATTACTAGCGACCGCCCGCAGCTTCGCTTGCGTAGACTACGAATTCCTGTTATAGGTACTATTAATGTTCGAGATTGTTTATACGTACTTTTTGCTGGAACAAATTTTGGTTACACCCATTCAAACTTTCAATCTTCATTCCCCTTCCACCCTTTAAAAAAACCGATACAATTTTTCATCTCCCGTTTCCCACCCTTAAAATGTGGAAATCTAAAAACCCAGAATCACGTCATTATTTGAGTCCTTCCATTCCCATCCTTAAGTTTGAAATTTCTAAAAAAGCCTTTCTTAACTTAATGCTCACGTTATAAAATAAACCTATGTTCCAAATTTAAGCTTCCTAGACTTAGTAGTTTTGGCTGTAGTAGTTGACAGATCAGTGTGGGCAAACGACAGACAGATAGACAGACAAACAAACACAAAAAGTTGCTTATGACACTCTTGACAACCTTCTTTCACGTCTGCAAAGTTTCATTAAAATTTGTTCAGCCATATTGGAAATTAGCTTGAATAGATAAAATTGAATTGAATAGACACATAAACGTACAGACAGACAGACAGACGGACGGACAAAAAGTAACATTTGTTAGTTTTGACGACCTTCTTTTCATACTTGTGATGTTTCATTAAAATCGGCTTAGACAGATGGACGTACAGACAGACATACAAAAAGTTCTGTATGTCACTTTTGACTACATCCTTTCCATATGTGTAAAGTTTCATCAAAATCGGTTAAGCTGTTTTGGCCGTAACCTATTTGCTCGAATAGACAGACAGTTCGTTTTCATATGTATAGCCTATAACCCTCCGCTAGATTCAGGCTATCAAAGGCAAAAAGAATTTTTCAAATCCGACTGATAGTTTCAGAGATTAGCGCATTCAAACAAACAAACAAACAAACAAACAAACTCTTCAGCTTTATAATAAGTATTTCTATTATATAGATTAATAGATTATAAGATAATAAGATAATACTGAAAACCGTATCAAAGTCTATTGCGTGGTTTGAAAGTAAAAAGTTAACGAACAGAGGCAGACAGCGAATTTATTTTCTCCCGCTATAGTTTTCATATTTCGATAAAAACTGCTAAGATATTAATTGAAATTGTGTGGTGTAAAAGGGAACTATAATATGCATGAAATGCTTAAGACAACTAACGTATTTAATTTGATAAAGATTAATATCACGTTTAAATAACATCTTCGCAAATAGTACATTATGTTAGAACAAACTTGATTGTCATAAAAAAGGTTATAGTAAGCTAACCTTAAAAGATACACATATGCTGTCGCGGACTTTTGGTTAGAACTTTCAAAGGGGAACAATTCCGTAATACATGATTTTTGGTTAACATCAACCGTTTACGCAGCGCGTGCGACGGAAGCTCTCAAAAGGAATAATTTTTCCCGTTTTTGCAACATTTTTCATTGATGCTCCACTCCTATCGATCGTAGCGTGATGTAGTATAGCCTATAGCCTTCCTCGATAAATGGACTATCCAACACAACTATAGTTTCTCAATTTGAACCAGTAGTTCCTGAGATTTGCGCGTTCAAACAAACAAACAAACAAACTCTTCAGCTTTATAATATTAGTATAGATAATATATTAGTATGAATATGGATTAGTTTTACCGCGAATATAGATAAAAATCTGACTACGGTGAAAAAATCTACATAAAATAAAAACTGTAAATATTTAGTAAAATAAAAAAAGTGAAACCAAATTTTTATTCGACCCACTAGGAAAAAAACGTTGTTTTTAAAAAATATTGTTCTTCAAAAAGAGTAATAATTAAATGACTGTGTTTTAACTAATAATTGTTTGGTAAAACAGTTACCTATTTAATTATTTTACTCTTTTTAAAGGACCCGGTTTTTTTCGTCGTACGTTTCCAAAAATTGTAATTTTATTTTTTAATTATTACTTTTCAAAAGTAAGCCCCCAAATAAGTCCCTGCGCCCAACAGTGGTACGTTAATAGCAACATGGTACTTTTAATGAAAAAGCTACTTTGTTGAAACATATATACTGCAAAGCTTTCTGGCGGCTTATAAGCTTGTAAACTAATCTAAGAACCTGCTCTGAGGCTGCCTATGTAATGCAAAAAACCGTAACTAAAACAGCTGGGCTGATTTAGAAAACACATTTACTGCAGCTACCTGTGATGATTTATAATCGTAAAACATAAGGACTTACAAATATGGTTTAGAGTTACTCGCCAAGTAGCCAACGAATAACGTCTGGCAATAGAATCTTAATATTCCTTTTTTATTATTTACAGATTCAACAAAATGGTTCTTCCGACTGTGACATTAGACGAAGTGTCAAAAAGCATCCAAGCCCCAAGCACTCCTCCCAATTCAAAGAAAGTTCTAGAAGGGATGTTGAACGATTTCATGGACTTACAGTATGGAAAAGAGACCCCGTATACGACGGGAAAGCAGATCTTACCGTCCGAGTGCACAATTACACAAGTAGATAATGCTCAAGGCGAGAACGTTGGTCCCAAGTATAAAGAAATCTTCAAGAAAATCTCCGATACGTTCAGAGCTGGTGATCTAACTCCTCAGTCTAACAATGATGGCACATGGGACCCCAAGTACAAACCAGTCCTAGTATTTATAACTCCTAATAAAAAATAGTATTATAAATTATTTATTATATTTATTATGAATAATATTACCAATCATTATTTTGCATGTAACTTTGCATGTATAAACTGTTTTTTATAAAACATACTATATTTGAATTTTCAATTTCGTGTTTATGTATCAAAATTTAAATATTGATTCACAACTATGTGCAAAGTATTATATCAATTAAAAACACTTTTACTTTATATGTTGTTTTATTATCATTTAATGATAAAGTTTTTATTGGACATTTAGATAGAATTCGGCCAGTAATGTCAGAGCTGTTACAACCATATCATAATAAAAAAAGGCATTACGGTGGAATGGTTTTCTTGTGATCGTTTTTGTTATGAATATAATAAATACTAATGGGAAAATTAAAACCAAGTGTCGATCGATTATTACTACATTTTGGTTACTCGTTTCAAATAGTAAAGTTTTACAAAAGTACCAAGTATTCCAAAAACTACTCAAGGGGTAGGCTTTTCATACAAAAAAGAAGGTTCGGCCCGTGTCTAATCCTCGTTGTATTTTTGTATCAATATTTACAGAAAAAATATATGTAGTAGGACCATTAGGACAAATACTTTCACAAGGCGGAATGTTTTTTTTAATATCCTGTTTAGTTGTTTTAGAATAAACTCCTGTAAAACATAATTTTCGTAGGTTCTTTGTTTTTAAAAATAATGAATCATAAATTCGATATTAATGAGAACTAAAAAAAAAAAAACACGCACCGCCGCGCCCTAGAGACATCCTTTTTTAATGACTGCAAAATAATCAAAATCTGCAATAAAATATTGGCTTCATTTCTATTGTTCTGGTCACTAGATACAGAACACGTAAAGATAAACTTTCATCCTTATTGATATTTATTGCCGGAAAGAAATATTCAATTCAAGTACGTGTTTTTCCCGCTTCTCTCCCCAGAGAGTTAAGAGAGTCTTCTTGAAATACATCGTTATATAGTTTATCGTGTTTTGGCATATTCAAGCGGATTGTATTTGTTGCAGTTAGAGCTTCAATCAGGATATTAATAATTCAGTTCCGTTTCGGAATCAAAGATAAGATTTCGCACTCAAACATCTCGGGTTTGAAATTGTTTAACGAAGGAATATAATTTGGGCTGGTCGAATATTGATTTAAAAAGCGGGGTTAGGTCTAAGAAATCCTATTGCCATAGTAAATCAGCTATAATGGAAGTTCTATATCTACGGCATCGCCTTGCAAAGAAATATGCCGTAAAAAAAATATACACCAGGTGATGTTTTGAATAATCACTGTAAAGTAGAATTTTGTGTAGTCCATTTCAAATACAAAATTTGTAATTGAAAAGAAAATTAAGATTCTGAAATTGTATTCCATTTGTAATTTAACATAATGTTCAAAACTTGATAATGATAATGACGTTTGATCTGTCTAATCAATGAGTCAGACATTTTGCTCACGTTTTCAATTATTTCCACGTGTTAATACGCTTCATCTTGATTATTATGCTATCTAAGGTTCTAGATTAAATGTTTTTTTTTTTAAATAAACTTTTCAAAGCAAATGTTTTTCAAAGCTCATTTATTGAAGGCGCCCACGAGTTCTTCTTTGAACTTCGTCTGGGCTCACTCCTGAAGCGTGAGCGTTTTAGTGGACTGTATTTATAGGTATAGCGAGGGGCGATAGCGAAAGGAGAGGAAAGACTAAAGGGACTGACCTTGACGCAGCAACACACATATAAGTCTTCGCTGTCAGCCAGGAGCTCCTCCAGTCAGGCGGCGGCGCGGCACCAACACGTAATCGGGCACACTCCACAGTTTATATATTATAGCGTTTGTTACACAATATTATTAGGTTTTTATATGAGTTTTAGGCGATAAGCGATTATGCGTTTAGCGTTTTATATTTTCAGTGCGTCACATAGGAAAGACAACAGCGGACTAGAATGTAAAGGAAAAAGCGGGTAGTGAGGAATCGAGAATTAGGGAAGCGGCGTAGCCATTGCCCCCGGCCATTGAAAGACTCGCTTTCAATTGCACAAGGAAAAATAATAGAAAAATATTAAACTAAACTTAAAATTTAACAAAGAAAGTGGAGAATAAGTTAAATTAAACTATTTCTATTGCGTGGGTAGAGGACAGAGACGCACGACTGGTCTCTTGTAAATTCCAGTTGCAGTCTTAACTGACGCAACACGGACTACTCCGTCGACTCCTGGGAATGTAGAAACTACTACGCCCAACGGCCAATGAAGGATAGGGGTATCATCAGTCATTACTATTACAATCGTACCCTTTTCGATTGGTTTAGAAGGTGTATTCCATTTCTCACGCGTTTGTAAAAGATGTAAGTACTCTAACTTCCATCTTTTTGAAAAAGATTGTACCATATTATCCAAAAGCTTATATCGTTTTACTAAATTACTAGAAAACTCTGTCTCATCTACAAAAGGTAAATGTTTTATTGGACTTGACATTAAAAAATGCGCGGGCGTTAGAGCAGAAGGCTCCGATGGATCAGAACTCAATAGCGTGAGCGGACGCGAACTCAGTACGCACTCTATTTGCACCAATACTGTCAACAATTCTTCATATGTTAAAATCTGCGAACCTATTACGCGAAACAAATGAGTTTTAAACGCTTTGACGTAAGTCTCGACATGTCCATTAAAATGAGGACTGCGTGGAGGTATGAGTTTCCAGGTGATTCTGTTTTCTGATAACTCCTTTGCAAATGAAAAATTGTAATTTTCAGAACATAAAAATTTATAGAGTTCATTAAGCGTATTTTTTGCTCCTATAAACGTCGTACCGTTATCAGAGTACATACACGAAACCGCACCCCGTCTGGCAAGAAAGCGTTTAAAAGCTGAAATGAATACGTGCGTTGTCAGATCTGAGACTATCTCTATATGTACAGCGCGCGTTACGAGGCACACAAATATGCACAAATAGCATTTTATAGGACGAACACCGCGTTTTCTATAAGGCGTAATGCTGATTGGACCTGCATAATCTACAGCTGTATGCGTGAAAGCTTTAGTTTGCTGTACACGACAAGTTGGTAAATCAGACATCATAGGAAATGTATTTTTTGGATTAACCTTAAAACAAAAGTAACATTGATGAATAATTTTGCGAACGGTGTTTCGACAACATAAAATCCTATAGCGTTGTCTAAGTATAGACATAAGTAGTTGCGGCCCAGTATGACAATGTTTCTCGTGATAATATTTTATTATGAGATTGACAATATAGTCCTTTCGAGGTAATAAAATAGGATACTGCTGATCATAGGATAAGTCTGCATTACGCAGGCGTCCACCAACGCGCAACAATCCGTATTTATCTAGAAATGGGTTTAATTTTCTGATTTGAGGCGAACAGTTTTTATTTGAAATTAAACATTTTATATCGTCATCGAAATATTTAGATTGCATAACCTTAATTATTTGAGTTTCAGCGAAATCAAATTGTGAACTGGTAATTACTTCAGCGCGAGGTAGTTTCTTTAAAAAGCGATAAATGTAAATAACAGAGCGAAGTAGAGCGTTCCACGAAGAAAAGCGTTGTGATAGCGTATACAAAGTTTGAGGTTCTTCTTTGGCCGACGTAGCCAAAGCGATTACCTTTGATTCGGGTACTTCTATATTATCAGGAGGTTTGAACCTTTTAATAGGCCAACTTTCAGGTTCTTGCTGTAACCATGAGGGACCATTAATCCATAATGGATGGTCAATTAAGCGTAAAGGTGTGATACCACGAGACAAACAATCACTCGGATTATCGACTCCATTTACGTGATAAAAATGTCGCGGAGGAAGCGCATCAATAATTTTTGTAATTCGCGTATTAACAAATGTTTTAAATTTATGCGGAGACGAGTGGATCCAGCATAGAGTCACCATAGAATCGGTGAAACAATAAATATCGTCAATATTATGACGAGGAGCGTATGTGTCGATGACTAGACGCGTTAATTTAGCCATAAGTAGCGCAGCGCACAACTCCAAGCGAGCGATAGAAACAACTTTAAGAGGCGCTACTTTAGATTTCGCGCAAACCAAACGTATAATAGGCGGGTTGTTAGCGTTAGATACGCGTAAATAAATAACTGCGCCATAAGCTTTTTCACTAGCGTCAGAAAAAGCGATTATAGAAATTTTTGAATTTCCAGTTACACCTAAATGACGCGGGAATTTTAATTTAGCTAATTCAGGAAGTTCGGAAATATATTTATGCCAAATTTCAGCAATGTGCGGCGGCGTTGGTTCGTCCCAGTCCAATTTCAAAAGCCAAAGCTGCTGGATGAGAACCTTAGCAAATAATATGACCGGTGCGATAAACCCAATTATGTCATATTGACGAGCGATGACGGACAAAATATTTCGTTTTGTACATAGTCGCTCCTCTATGGACACGACAAAACTAAATTCATCAGTAGACGGAGACCACTGAAGTCCCAAAATCTTTAAATGTTGATCCTGTTCAAACTGAACAGCCGAACGGTAGCGATAAGACTCGGACAACGAATCTAACAATTCAGCAGAATTACTAGACCATTTTACCAAATCAAAGCCCCCGGCCTTGAAGAGACCCAGCAACTCATTCTTAAGTTTGAGTGCGTCAGGTAGCGCGGGAACAGAATAACACACGTCGTCCATATAGGCGGCGCGCGGTACGAGATCCGCGGCGAGCGGGTATGTGTCTTGTTCTTCGGCGGCCAATTCGCGTACGACCCGCATAGCGAGATAGGGACTACTACGTAATCCAAAACAGACGCGATTGAACTCATACGTGACGAGAGGTTCCGTAGAGTTGTAACGATAAAGTATTTTTTGAAATTTGCGATGTTCTTCCTGAACCAAAATTTGCAAATACATCTGCTTGATGTCTGCTGAGAAAGCTATACTATAAAAGCGAAACATGAGTAATATTAAAAATAAGTCATTTTGTAGATTTTGCCCTGCATATAATATGTCGTTGAGTGATAGGCCAGAAGTGGTTTTGGCACTCGCGTCTAACACTATACGCAACTTCGTCGTGGTTTTGTCTTGACGCACGATGGCGTGGTGAGGGATGTAATAACCACTTTTAATATTATCATCATAAACTGGAGAGATATAATTTTTATCTAAATATTCTTTGATAACCGCGTTGTATTCTAAGCGCAAAGTAGGCGAAGCATTAAGTTTTCGTTCCAAAGAAAAATATCTATTTTTAGCGATTGTATACGAGTCACCCAAAGAAGCAGAGTCGCGCGAAAAGGGAAGCGCGACGCTGTAGCGTCCAGACTTGTCTCGCGACAAATTATCTTTAAATATAATTTCGCATTCACGATCCTCAGCATTAAGGACAGGCGCGGTATGAACTTCTTCAAGTTGGCAAAATTTTTGTAAAATCGTATTTATACAGGGTTGAGTAACAGCGCAACAAGCAAGAGATATGTTACTGGGATTATTTTCAATATCTACATTGCCTATAATCATATAACCAAAGACAGTCTCGAAAGCTGTCGGCATACCCGGAGGCCCCGTTACACGGCCCGACAGTAAAATTTGTGAAAACATCGAACCCCCCAACAAAAGATCGATATCACCCGGAACCGAGTAATATTTATCAGCGAGCGTAACATTATTTAAATAGGTAAATGAAGTAGTATTTATATGAGCGGTAGGTATTTTATCCGTAATTCGATCGATTACAAAAGCGTTAATAGAATATTTAATATTTTTATTTATTAATGATGACACTTTAAGTGTTAACATGCCCTTAATTGAACTAGCGGAGCCACCTATGCCCTTAACGACAGATCTAGTAATTTTATTATAGCGTAAATTTAATAATTTGCAGCAATCTGCGGTTATGAAATTATTTTGTGAAGCTGTGTCCACTAGACCTCTAATAGTATGTAAGTTACCCAAGTTATCTTCAGTGTTTAATTGAACAGTTCCTAATAAACAAGTGTTCAAGCGTTCAGAACTAGATTTAATATTACAAAGAGATATTTTATTATCGTGTGACGCATCCACTGTGGGCGCAGGCGTCTGAAACCGGTTAGCGGGGCCGCCGGCGGCAGCCGAGTGCTTCAGCGTTTCAGAGGACTCCGCACGAACGTTTACGGTTTGCGGTTCCGTATGCGACCTCATTTTTCTACATAAAAGTGAATGATGTTTGCATCCACAGTAGCGACATAAAACCGTAGATTTACAAGCGAAACTTACATGATATAAACTCAAACAATTAGAACATCCATTTCGGTTTTTAATAAAATTAATACGATCATTAATTGAAAGGCGTTTAAAAGAATCACATTTATATAATTGTGTATGTGTGGTTTGTTTACAGCACACACAAGCATTATCCACTACGACAAAGGAATGCGTAGGCTTCGAGTAATTTTGTTCTGCGTTATTTTTACCATACTTCTTTGGCGGGGCAGAAGTAGTAGATATAGAAGAAGGCGTGCGATCCAATATTTTGGATTGTTCATGAAGAAAACCTATTAAACTATTGTACGTAGGTATGGATTCGTCACGTTTTAACATTTCAAAGGCGCGCGATGTTTCCGAATCCAGTTTCTTAAGTGCTACGTGGAGTAATATGAAATCCGCCAAATCAGACAATTTCAAAGATTTCAAACTAGCGACCGCGGCGGCGAATTTATCTAAAAATAATTCTATATTTTTTGCAGAAGCGTAACTAGCAGCTTTAAAATTAAATAATTGATCCAAATAAGCGGAAGCGAGACAACGTTTATCCTCATATTTTTTAACCAACGTTGACCAAATCTTTTCGTAATTTTCCCCGGTGGGAGTGATTCCGGAGCACACTGATAAAGCACGACCAGAAAGTTTTCCTATTAAGTATTGTACTCTTTCGTGATCTGTTAAGTTTTCGTTTACATGAATAGTATTTTTGAAATTTTCATAAAACATTGGCCACTCAATAGGATCACCAGAAAACGACAATAACTCCAACTTAGGTAATTTTATAGTACTCTTCTTGCTTTCAGAATTGTTACCAGTATCGTTGCATGTAGACTTAGGAACTTTAAGAGCGTTAATTTTGCTTTCGACCCGCTTAATACGGCAATATAAATCATCAAACGCATTCCAAGATTGAAAATTAGGTACCGCGTCAGGATTCACAGTCAGCTCAAGCAAATTGATTTGTTTTACTAAATCAGAAAATTCATCGCGAATCGATTCCAATGTAATAATACTGGACAAAAACAATTCTTCTGATACTGTATCTTCAAAGGCGTTTTTTGCGTAATTATAGATGTATTGCAACCGACTAAACATTGATTCACGTTGCGCAGTTAACATCGTTATTTGTATTTTAATATCTGCCTCTTGCAGTGTTACTTTACCTTTTGTAGGCATATTTGAAGTTAAATATATTTATAGAATCAATAGAATTAAAACTGAAAACGTAAGAAACTAGACGATTCAATAAATGTCGCAATTACTGCCTGTAACATGCACACGCGGCACGCACACACAAGGTACGCGCGTAGATGCGACGCGATGTTTACCTACCTACAAAGCGAAATAATTATAAATTCTTAGATAAAATTTTGATATAAAATAATTTTATATTTATATAAAGCGTTTCGTGCGAGAAATGGAATCTACCTTGTTCAGTAAAGACTGACAGAGTAAGAATAGCGTAGTTTAAAAGAATTGTATGAAGGGAAGCGTGCAGCGAGTTATTTTAAAACTTTTGGTAAAGACCAGAATTTTATGAAGCGAGCGTGTTCAGAAGAACAAATTATTTTTTAAACCTTCGGTTCGAAGGAACATTTTATTTTTTAAACATCCGGCTCGAAGGACCATATTATTATGAAGGCGCCCACGAGTTCTTCTTTGAACTTCGTCTGGGCTCACTCCTGAAGCGTGAGCGTTTTAGTGGACTGTATTTATAGGTATAGCGAGGGGCGATAGCGAAAGGAGAGGAAAGACTAAAGGGACTGACCTTGACGCAGCAACAAACATATAAGTCTTCGCTGTCAGCCAGGAGCTCCTCCAGTCAGGCGGCGGCGCGGCACCAACACGTAATCGGGCACACTCCACAGTTTATATATTATAGCGTTTGTTACACAATATTATTAGGTTTTTATATGAGTTTTAGGCGATAAGCGATTATGCGTTTAGCGTTTTATATTTTCAGTGCGTCACATAGGAAAGACAACAGCGGACTAGAATGTAAAGGAAAAAGCGGGTAGTGAGGAATCGAGAATTAGGGATGCGGCGTAGCCATTTATGAATGTTTGTCACAACTACAAAGTCAGTTTAAAAAAATGACAATACCGTTTATGTTCCAATAATCGTACTACTTTATACAGCGTTACTTTCGTTTATTTTCGAATCGAAATACCACTCACTCGCTCAATCATAATCAACGCCTAGCTGAGACCGCTAAAGGTAATCTTGGTCATTAGATTTGTGTTTTGTGACGTATAATACGTGGAAACGATTGAAAACGTGAGAAAAATGTCTGACTCATTGATTGGATAGACTGCATGTCATTATCATAAGAATTTTTCCAAATTCTCCCCTAATGTGGCAACATATGAGGAGTAAGATTCTATGAAAATCTGTCGATTACGAAGTTAAATGCATGAAAAATGGTATTTAGCCGTTAGATCGAAAATTAAATATTTTGCAATTTAATATGTTTAAAAGTTAACCCATAAAGCAGTGAAATAAGGGACGAAAGTTTGAAAGGGAATTCCTTAAGTTTTAAGGACCACTGAAGCAAATCACATAAAATTTGTACATTAGGTTTATTTTCTGACGTAAGCGCATACACAAGATTTTTCGAAATTCTACCGCTAAAGAGGTAAAATAGAAAAGGAAAGCTTGTATGAAAATCTGTCAGTTCTGTGGGCAAATACATGAAAATTAGGTATACTAATTTTCATAAAATTGGTATTTAACCTTTAGGTCAGGAAATATGACATGTTTCCAGATTTTTGAGAATTTAATCTTTAAGGGACTAAAATAGGAGGAAGAAAGTTTGAAAGGGAATTCGGCCATACTTAAAGTTATAATGATGAATTTCATTATTTATCTTTGGGGTCAGGAAGCAAGAAATACGGTTTATGGAAACTTTCTCTTAAGGGGTAAAATGGGGAATGAAAGTTTGTACGGGAGAATTCCGTAATTTTTTAGGGTGAAGCTATGAAAATCGGTATTTAGCCTTTTAGTTGGAAATTGAAAAAAAATAAATTGTTTCTATATAAATTTAACCCTATGCGGAAAAGAAATTAAAAATGAAATGTTTCCGTGTCTTTGTAAAATAACCCGTAATAAATACACAAGTGTAATCCATGCGAGCGAAGCCGCAGGGGATGGCTAGTTGTAATATACTTTATTTCACATTTTAGCTAGATGACCTTGCTTGCGGCCTTACAACTATCCTATCGTGACGCAATATGCAAAAGTGAGTTAGGTCATAATTTATATTCACAATTTTCTAATGTTAATTCTGACACCGATAGCATGTTTTTTGTTACTGTGAGAACTGGCCTCGACTTTGCTTGGAGTAGATTCAAAGCATTGGTTAGGTTTACTCTGCTATGATTTTTGCATCTTCCTGTATATTTCACATTTAGTTTTGCTCACCTTTCTGACAATATATCATATGACCTGTGTTTGGTGAGTTTGTTTATATTAAAATAAAATTTTTATTTCTAATGAACAGAACACGGTTTATATTCGTTGTTGAAGCAGTCATCTGACGACCGCTGAGCCTAGTGGGTAGCGACCTTGCCTACGAAGCTGGAGGTACAAGGTTCGAATCTCAGGTCGGGTCAGTATGTATATGATGAATATCGATACCGCTACCGGGTCTTGGCCTAGACGTTGTTGTCATGTATACGTTATTATGTTATTATTATTGTCATCTGCGAAACGTAAGTGGTTTAATTTTTCGCCGTTTATATTAAGTCCGAACTGAACCCAGTTAATGGTCTAGTCTAAGTTTCTAAATAGAGCGGCCGATAACAATTTAGGTGATATATGATCGCAATAAACTTCGCCATTTACTTACGCATAATTATGTACGTAGTAGACATAGTGTGGAACGCCCGCCGGCTCGCTGGATCGACGATATAAAGCTAGTTGCCGGTAGTGGCTGGATGAAGATGGCTGAGGATAGAGGAGTGTGGCATGCCCTGGGAGAGGCCTATGTCCAGCAGTGGACGAATGTAGGCTGATGGATGGATGGATGTACGTAGTTTCATATCACATATCAATAGTTTCATCCATTTCTTCTTGTAAACAATATTTAGTACCTAACCCTTAAATTCCAGATATGTAGTTTTTAGTAGCGAATTACAATATGTGTGTAATGATGCTTTCGCGGGAATACCTAAATTTTCAAATACGATACGACTCTACTTTTAACTGACTGATACAAAACGATCCGTCGGCTTTTAATAGAGGTATCTACGCTTCATTTTCATTGGAATCGTCGCTAGACAGATGTTCGAACCCAGCGTGAGTAGGTATAATAAAACTGTGCGTTCTACACCGACTGCCAGAAACATCAAATCAAAACTAATGTGTTGAAACCTTTGTTAAGACGTGTAACCGAGACGTGCGGCCAAACGGTTGCAATTGCCATTTTCATACGAATTGGTATATTTTGCTCATTTCGCAGAAACAACGCTCACCTGTTCTGTTTTCGATAATTTATTGTTGAGATATAACAACAACAATAACAACAGTAAAAGTTTAACATCAAAGAGATTTTTCGAAATATTTTTGTAGCACGATAATAATAATAATAATACATGGGACTTCCCACACAGCGCCATCTAGTCCCAAAGTAAGCAAGTATTATGCTTGTGTTATGGGTTAATAGACAGCTGATATACATACTTCAATATTCTTTAAAATATATGTATACATATATAAATATTTTTTTTTACAAAGACACCACATACATATAACAACCAAGACCCGGTACCAATATTCATCATATAAATACTGACCCGACCTGAGATTCGAACCCGGGACCTCCAGCTTCGTAGGCAGGGTCGCTACCCACTAGGCTAAGCGGTCGTCAAACCATATGTCAAACGATAGTACATAAATAACATCAATGGATAAACTTAGATTAATAATAACTTACGTATGCTATGGTATACGTAAGTTATTATTATTATATTATTAAGGAGACGGACTTAACTCTAAATACTAACACAAAAATAGAGGTAGCACTATTACATTCTACCTCACCTGAGTGAGAGCACGCCTTTAGACTTCGGATACACTATGTGATTCTCGAAGATTTTTGTGACACAAGATTCGCAGACGTAACTTTTGTGACAACGGATCTACACGATTGTCATTATTAGCCTGAGACGGTAAACAGTGAAACGATTTCAATTTAGTTTTGATCGCGCGACACATATGTGTAAAATTTTACCAGTAAGTCTAAAGCATAAGTACCTTTTGTTAGTAAACAACCATGGCAGTCTGGAACACTATCTATCACAGCCGAGTCACAGCTATGGCACGAGGTTGGTGTCAACAGGTAGACTGCAAGTACCTAGAGTTTCTAACTACTTTGGACATAGAACGCTAAAGAAACGTTTACCGTATTTGCTCAATAGTCTGCCTGAAGGCATCCGCTTCGAGCCTGATAGTGTTAAGTTTAAAAACAAATTAAAAAATATTTATTAAGTACACTCCCTTAGTTAACTTAATTTTTGTATACACATTATGACACATTATATGTAATTCTCCCTGCAGTCAAACTGTTCAAACAGTTTTGCAGGGTATTGTAGTACGCTATTGTATTATATGCTTAATAAATAAATAAATAAATAATACGTTCTACTTGTTTCTCCGACTTTATATGATATATACAACGCCCTATAGCCTTGTTTGCCCCGTCTCATTCCTGTAACCCGTACTACCGTCTTTTGTTTGACTAGTTCCTTTGTGCTGGTTCTATACTTTCCACTCTCACTCTTTGTTCGTGACAGCGTGAGCTAGGCCGAGCTGCGACTATCAAGTGTATAATATGTATTATAGGTAGTACATGAACGTTAAGTGTAAAAAAATGTGTGAAAATCTTGTTTAGAATCGAGACCTTTATAGTCATATTAACATTTATGGCCTTTGTATATATTATAAAGGTTCATTATGTAAATATTGAATTTATGTTGGCTTTCTTATAGTTTTTCTAGAGTTTTAAAACTGTTTGTAACAAAGAAGTTTTGTTGGGCGATTTGTCTCAGTGTTCGTGAAAATGGTCGACTGAAAAAGGCGCAAATAGATTGTGAAAAACGAGGTAAAACTTTATATAATGAATACGTAATTATTATTTACAATATATAGGTAGGTATAAAAGGACCAACGACCCGCCATATCGGTACTTCTACACAGTTACCCCTCAGATCAAGACTTCAAGAGCAAGTACCTAACTAGCCGGTGGAAAACAATGTCTAAAAAACAACAATGACGGCATTTTGAATCGACCCGTAGCCACAACTAGCCCCGTACAACCAGCCCGTCGTCCGCCAGGCTATCTTTTTCGGCCCGACCCGTACACTCCTGTTTTTCTCAAACCAAAGATTAGATTGTGTTCGCTGACTGATATAACTTTTGTATGCCATAATAATTTTCTACTGCGACAAAATTAACAGGTAATTTAAGATTTTTTAAAAAAATATCTACCGTGTTCTAATCTAAATTCACAATCGCGTCTGCACTTAAAGATGGAGGCGTCGAAAATTCGAGTAATTTTTGAAAAGGCGTTCCGTTATATAACTAACGTAACATATATAGTTTGTTTAGGCCGCTCTAACCTTTTTGTTCGCTCTGAAGTCAAAGCGTCGCAGTCGCATCGCAGTAGTGAAAAATGGGTATACACCTGCGTAAACCCGCACTCGCGTCAAATTTGAGGAAACAAGATGTTTGGGCTGATCAGTTACCTTAATACTGTATTCGGAACAGATATGTACAATGAACAGACATTGCATTTTTTTATTTCGTCCCATTCGCAGGGAAATTTCGCCTTGCTAAATGACACGCAGTAGGCTAGCTACTGAAGTATAAATAGTGAAGAATCGCTAGCAATGTAGGAAGCTAATTAGTGTCGATCTATAGCAGAATTAGCAGCAAGATTTGAGGTTAGCATACCATTATTATGGTATGGGTCAATATTTTGACCCATTTACGTGAAACCAGTGAAATTAAAGAACAACAGCCTGGTCAATCGATCTGCAGCATTATGCTTCGTAATACAAAACCTTGTACTGCATTAAAAACTATGTTAATACTCTAGGAATACACTAAGAAACTCCATATGACTTTTGGTATTCTTTGGGCTGGAAAGATTTCTCCACGGAAGAAAATTTTGTTACCGAGAAGCAATAGAAATCGTATTTACGAACTTTGTCGAGTCCGTCCTAGAGTTATATAACAAAGGCATTCGTGATCTCCTTATTAGAACCCTTACTTCTCGTTTTTCTTACATTAATAACACTTGACAGTAATGACAAGCGGGAAGTATCTGTGATACAGATCATGATGTGCCATGGTATAGGACGTTGGTGACTAGTCGCGTAATTGCCAATGCAAGAATCCCAAGACAGGTATTGTAATAGCACGCCTTAACTAGAAGCGGGGGCACCATGCATTTTCTGATTTGATGACTCGTATTGTTTCGGTGGCTTATGTTAAACTGAGTACGTTTCTTTATAACTTTTAAAGATGGGGCTAGTTCTCAAGTCAAATATACCCTGTCTTCACTATAACCCTCTCTAAAATTGGTCAGTTTCGTTTTCGAATAATATATGAGAAGGGACGTGATAGCCCAAAGCGCAACGAACCTGTCTCAAAATTATAAGTCGCCATAGGGCCATGGTTCGAATCTGGGCGTGTACCAATGAGTTTTTCTGACTAAAGTACACAATATCACTGACACCGTGCTTCGGAGGGCACGTTAAGCAGTCGGTCCCGGACGCTGTCAATAGATGGCGGTCGTTACAGTCCCCAACAGGCAGTCGAGCAGCGTAGTGGACTTAAGCTCCAAGCCCCCCTCCTCTCCTGGGGGAGGCCTAAGCCCCTGCAGTGGGGTAAAAATGGGCTGATGATGATGATATGAGAATTAGACGCCGTCCGTCTCTGAAGACAATTCAGATAACAAATACATACGGAGACGTAACGTGATTTTTGTCATAAGCCACTATTCTAATTCTAAGAAAATATTTAGTGGTTTGCGCGTCTAGTCGCCCATGAGCGTAGGGCAAAAGAGAACAAAAAAATTTTTTTTAAATGTTTGGTAGATTCACTCTTTTGCTGACAACGAACAAAAGAACGGAACAGGTAAATGCGGTTGCCAGGCGTTCTGAAATACAATGCAGTCTAGAATTTTCCATCGTCTAATTGCTTGTATTTGATGACTTTGTAAATACTACAGTCATCTATCTTGATATATAACTTCAAGTTATAATAAATGTTAAAACTACCAAATTTTTTCGTCAGAAAAAATTCTTGTTTCTGATTAAAGGTTACTTTCATACGAAATAAATTAATAAAAGAGAACTTTTAACACCGAACTTTTAATTCTTGAAAGTTTATTTTTCATTTTATTTGAATTGAAATACATTTTTAATTTTAATTTGTTTATAACTACTTGAAAAACTTTATTTATTTGTTCATATTTATTTTGTTTATTGAAGTTCGCTGGAATTTATTTATTAGTGCATTTTTTGACACTGATTTGACACAAATTTTTGATTCTAGGAGTGTAAAAAAATGAACACTTTACACCTTATTCATCAAAATACACAAAACACGTACAAGATACGAGGGAAAAGTACATATATATATACACACACAAAAAAACTTTTTGAACACTCTTTGTACATGCAGTGGTAAAAAGGTAACGTTATCGATAGATCGATTAAATGGATGTCTAAGAAGCGTGATAACACTTATAATTGCCTAATAAATTAAAGTTTATAAGCTTTTATTGGGTTTTAAATGAAATCCACTGGTATTAGCATCTATCTCGTTTTACAACAGGGAAATAATATACGATAACGGATTTTCAACTTATTAGCACGAAAAACTTTTTCTCATTCGGCAAATAGTCTTTCTGGTGACACGCCGGTGAGTACGTTTATTTGTTTATTTATTATAATTAACTTTGTAATCCATCTGCTTAGTAATCCATCTGCTTAGTAATCAATTCGCACGAAATATTAAACACATCAAAATGTTTTATACCATTGGCCTGCACTGTTCCCATTTTTTTGATTTCAGCACAATATGGAAATTTCTTTAAAATTTTCTATAAAACTTTAAAATTTTCTCATTAATTTTTTCTGGCCATTTCGCCCACACCTTTCCTATATGTTTTAAAGAAAGGTTTATCACTTATTATGCATATGCTATTTAATTAAGTGTGCTTTCATAAAGTCGTGCGGAGGCTAAATTTAAGGCACTGGCCAAAAATTTTGACATTACATTTTAATACCTTATATGAGAATATAGACAATCTGGAGTTATTTATTTGTATGTATGGATTTTCAAAGAATAATCGATCGTTAAAAAGTAATAGCTGATAAAGTCACTACATATTAATTATAGCTATAATGCTCTAAGTATTGCACTTGTTTGTTTGGCCCTCGACCGCTGCATGTCGTAGTGATTAATATTTAAAGTTTTCTTTTTATATCTCTGTTATTGCGCCTCCAATAATTTCATATTTTTTTCGTTGAATAACACCTAATCCTTGTAATGCAAAAATGTTCGGACTATGTTGCAAAATTTTTAACAATGCCCATTTAAATTGTGTTTGCGTAAAAGTAATGTAGTCATTATGTTATTTGTTTTTAAGATAACCACAACACAATGAAGTTCCTGCTGTTGACGCTATTAATAGCGACAGCTACCGCAGCTCCGCTTGACGATTCACAGGATCCCGTCCAAGTTATAGTTAATGGCGTGCCTGAGGGAGAACCGTTGGAAATAGGCGATATCGTGGACATCAAACTCAAAGAAATTGTGGACGGCAATGTGGCGAACACCAATGATCTGTTGTATCCTATGACAGCCGAAGGTTTGGCCGAAATTGCTGCAGCTGCTGAACCTGAAGCCATCGAAACACCCGTTGCTGAGTTGCCTGAAGTAGTTATTCCTGAACCCGTAGAACTTCCTGAAGTACCTGCACCTGAAGTGAGTTTACCTGAACCTATAGAACTTCCTGAAGTACCTTCACCCGAAGTGAGTCTACCTGAACCCGTAGTTCTTCCAGAGCCAGTCGCTCCTGAAGTAGTAGAACCGATTGAAGAACCTACACCAGAAATCATTATAATAACTCCAGAAGTTGTAGTTCCGGAAGTCATCGCCCCGGAAGATCCAGCTCCAGAAGTACCGGTGCCACAACCAGTGACAGGTGAAGTTTACAACGATGGTGTCGTGCAAGTGACCGTCAATACTCCTGAAGACCCCGGAGTCGTGGCTACTCTTCAGTCATGGGTCAGCATGTTCATCAACTACTTCTCTGGTGAAACTGAAACCACACAACAGATCATATAAATACAAATGTATTGTGTGAATTGTGATTGATATAAGTATCTATTATTGCGGTACAACGCTCATTGTCCACTTTCTAAACTCTTGAATTAAATGTCGTTAGGTTTTTCAATATCAATGTAGTAATCAGATATTTTGAAGTGAATATATAAAACAAATATAATCAGGATTTTGATTTTTTCTTGCAAAAGTTGTTTCATTGACTCGAGATCCCTTGTGGCTTTGTTGCAAATCGAACCTGATAATTGCTTCCCATAAGAGTGATTAGATTTTCTTTCTATATACAAAGGAAAATTATAAACGTTTTTTTCTTATTAATTGCATTAAGATAATGTAATTCAATCAAAAACGAACGGAAGTTAGAAGTTTTGTGGGAATTTGTAGGGCAGGGGGAGGGGGTTAGCGCGGCTATTTGGCACGTGATGATATCATCGGGGTACGCTTTTAGGTCTGTGGTATTTCCACCAGAACCTTATATCATATGAGGATGCTTCTGCTATTAGAGGATTTTTGTGTTTCGAGGCGGGCTCGAAGTGTTTTGCAGACAACATTTTTAGGTGTTGGGCTATCGTGGGGAGGTCGAGATCTTTATGGACACCGGTGGCGGTGCGCATGAATCTAATTTGTATCGTTTGGAGACGATGAATGAGGGCTGGACAAGTGTGCGAAAATTGGACTCGCATACGGGGCGGATTCACATTTTGTAAAGTGTGATTTTATAGCGAAGGAAGAGCTTGCTGCGCTTGTTCAAAATAATAAAAATAATACTTGGGACTTTCCACACAGCGTCATCTAGTCCCAAAGTAAGCAAGTATTATGCTTGTGTTATGGGTTACTAGACAACTGATATACATACTTAAATATTCTTTATAATATATACATATATAAATATTTTTTTTTGAAGACACCACACACATATAACAACCAAGACCCGGTACCAGTATCAATATTCATCATATTAATACTGACCCGACCTGGGATTCGAACCCGGGACCTCCAGCTTCGTAGGCAGGGTCGCTACCCACTAGGCTAAGCGGTCGTCAAAGCGGTTGTTCAGCATGGAGTATAATCGGCCGAGATAAAAGCGGCGCGATTGCGTAAATTTTTTATGTGCGAAGCGAACGTTAGGCGGCGGTCGAGAGTGACGCCTAGATATTTGTATGAGTTTAGCTATCGTATCGGACGACCTACAATGTCCTGGAACGTCCCTTTCCTATTATAGCGGTCTCGGTGCAATAATGTAGCCCACGCGGACGAAGCCGCGGGCGGGTAGCTATAGTAGATGGTATATCTGATAGCGATTGTAAAAAGATAGTTGTTTGCGTGAGCCGCATTTCTCTATTTTGTCAGCCGCAGTACTCTTCCCATACAAGTGTCGCTGCATTCTCTTTATGTATAAGTTTTTTACAGTTATATGCTTATACTCGTACTCATAACAACGTTCTTGTGAGTGATATGTCATTTACCGGTGTATTTTGTGGCTAATAAAACGCCTGATATGTCAGTTGTGCCTGTGCTTGCTTATATACTATGTGTACTTCAGGAGAATTTCCCGTACAGGCGTAATTATCATAGCCGTGCTAATAAATAACATTCATTCAACAATTAATAGCTTCGGAACGGGTATCACAGAATGCTCGTATTATCGTGTCAACTGCTAAAGCCCAAATATGAATAATACCTTTATTCGGTTATATGCCATTAGATGATTAGAGTTTTATTCCCTTGGCACGTATTGACAAACATAAATGTCATTATTTTATGTTACGAAATATCAGGTTAATATAATTTTTTTTTTAAATAATTGCCCTCGGCAAAGAGGTATTTATTTCTACAGACTAAAGTAAAAAAAGTATGCCATCTCTATTTAATTTTGAAAATATTAAGCTTCCACATTTTCAAAACAATTTTCAATAGTCTGTTTTCTTGTCTATAATACACTTTTAATAAATTTTCAAATAAGGTCGTACTTTTTACTAAAAACCAAAAAAAATCAAGCTCTATGAATTCACCACAGCCCGCCCCAGCCTAAAGTATTAAGTCACCTTAAGTTAATGTACCCCAGTGTCAATATTATTCATGCGTAAAGAAAAAAGCTGTAAATTATCTTGTATCATAAAAGAAGATTTTTAAAAATTAATTCCGTAAATAGCAGCCTGTATACTAACAATTAAATCCACGGAATGTGCAAACGAAAGGACATTTGCCGTTAGAACGATCCACTCGTACATTATTACGTTACATGGACCGTACGTGATCCGTGTTGCGATTGACTAATATAACTTCTTTTGTCACCTGGCAAAATAAACTATGTTACTATTTTCATGTCCATTCAAATTGTTTTTATTTATTTTGAAATTTCAATTTACTTTTATAATAAATACATTTAAAAAAATGTCGATAGGGACATCGATCGAATCAATCGAATCGATCGAATGACAAGGTAATAAATTGACTGTGTCTTTGTGGGACGAATAAATGATAGTCAAGATATGATAAAAATGCATCTATCTCCCGCTCGAGTCCCAAATTTAAATTGATATAGTAAGTATATGAAGACTTTTGTAATGCTTTGTTGTCGTATTATTTTCCTACAACAATTGCACACAGTGGGACAAATTTCGATTACATAGTTTAAACGTTTGTATAAAAGAGAGAAATAATTTTGGCTCAACTAAAGCCGCAACGTTCACGACTTTAATAATAAATTAATCACCGAACCTCAAATTTAATTCATATTGAAAATGTAAGTAACACAACAAAGTTTAGTGAAATTAAGTAAAGGCCCACGGTTAGCGGCGATCACACATTAGCGGTCGTGAATTTAATACCTTTTTAAGAATCACAAAGCATGCGGCGGCACGCACGCGCCGTACCGTCACGCGAACGGAACATGGCAGCGTTTAAGGTTGGTTGGTATATGTTGTTCACAACAAAGCTCTAACTATATGTCGACGCTACAGATTAAAAATTTTGGCTTTAGAAAAGGTGATAATGATTTTGTAGAGCAAAAACAAAATAAACTCCGCGCATAAATTTCTTCGTGATTTGCACATTTGTGTATTTGGAAAACATTAGAAATAATACGGGTTCGTGGATTGTTACGACTGTCGAAAAGTTTGTAGCGATTGTACTGACGGCAACCGGGACTAACGGCTTAACGTGCTCTCCGAGGCACAGAGTCGGTGATAGTTTTGTACTTAAGTTAGAAAACTCATTGGTATACATGCCCTGGGATTCGTACCACGGCCTTCTGAACAAGAAGGGGGCTCGCGCTACCACTCAGCTATCACGACATTATTTATCATGACAGTTATTTACATACTCGTATAAATACCACTCGCTAAGTCACTAACTAACTTAGGTACAATAACTATCACTGACTCCGTGCCTCGGAGAGCACGTTAAGCAGTTGGTCCCGGTTCTTGTCAATGGATGGCGGTTGTTACAATCCGCCAAACAGCATTGAAGCAATGTGGCGGATTTAAGATTCAAGCCCCCTCAACTTGAGGAGAGGCCTAAGCCCTGCACTGGGGTATAAAAAAGGTTGATGGAATGGAATGGAAAAGTCACTCATCAACGCCGATCGAAACTGCTGAAGGGGATCACACGGAATTCAGACATTAAGTTTCTTTTGTGATGTAAATGTTTCTTGAGAAATTTTCTTTTCGAAATTTCTACCCGACGAAGTAAAATAGGGGATGCAAGTTTGTATAAAACTCCATCATTTTAGAAGTTAAAAGTTTGAAAATTAGTATCCAGCTTTATGGTTAGAAATTAAAAAAGACGTAAGATTAGAATTCAAGAAGTGTAGTACTGGTAGAAGTAATGGCTGTGAAATGAGAACCAACAAAAACCACTTGATGTTTTGACCTATTTACAGTGAAATAGAATTTAGCGTAGCGCACATGTAAAATTTGTATTAGAAAAGTAAGTAAAGATTCTGAAATTTTCATGTATAATTTAAAAAATGTTTAAAACAATCAAGGATATAAGCACTCTAAAATCCGAGTCTGTCGTTTTGCTCGGGTTTTCAATCGTATGAGAGGCTCCGTCTAGGCTTTCTGTGCACTGCAGCCGTCACAGAGCACGAGATGACAGCGCCGAAGTAGCATACTTAAACATTTACTATGGCCGCCTGTCCATTGCATGCTCATCACCCGAGAGCCGTCATCCCGGTCGCTGAAGTTTCGAGTAGTTTGGCGCGAAGACCGCTAGAACTCGGCCCGAGATTTTGACAGAAGTTGTTGACACACTACCGTCGCACCTCTCCGTTCGCCCGGTTTTCGTTTTGTCTATCATGAGATCATAACCTTACCACTTTGATTATATAATGTCGGGATAGAAATTCGGCATCAAAACGTAGATAAAAGTATCACCTAACTGTTCGGTTATAATTCACGCATACTGAGACGGTTTGTACATGGTTAGAATGAAGTAGTGAGAGTATGTGGGCTGTTGAATCACACACATACAAGTAAGTGTGTAAATGTGTGTGGCTTGTAATTTTTATTGACAATTTATTTCGAGAGCCCATCCAGACACATATTAGAATCAACGCCTTACAATAACATAATATATAATTGTAATAAAAATGGTCAAGAAAAATACGAAATTTATTCATTAATAAAAGTTATAAAATGCAAAAAAAATTGTGGATAAAGATTAAATGCATTTTGCGGAAGAATCTGTAGCGCGATTTTTGCTGTTTTTTTTTTAAGTCTAACATTGAAGATATAGATCAGAAAAGCAAAGACGAAATTAAAACAGCTAGAACGAACAGGATCATTGAGATCAGGCGCGGAGGACACACGATGGCTGTCACGTCACTTGAACTCGGTTCAAAATAATCTCGTTCTCGGTGATGTGCGGTAACGGCCGCGGCGGTAGTGGACAAACGACCTAAAAACTGGTGCTGTATAATCAGACAAAAAAAATAGTTCATTCAATAATTGTCACATTGCATATTATTACGTCCATGCTGCTGGTGAATTGCGGTAAAAGGTAAGTAAGTAATACACAAGAAGATTTTTCATAATTCTGCAAATTTTCGTTACGCATTTACGTACTATTTGAAGATTAAAGTTTTTAAAAGGGGTCAAATTTTTACATTAATTAAAGATACGGCATGATTGTTGAATCCCACCGACGCAATTTTCAGTCACCGCGTATCCCCACGGTAATATGATAACTTTGTAGCACTATATCTCAATGTTTTAGACCAGAAGATACTAAAAGAAAAACACGTATTTTGTTATTTTCACCGAAGAACTTTATTATTAAAATTTGGAAGGTCAGGAAAATATTACCGGTTTGTCATGAACCTGTTATCTTTGTCTATCCACGCCATTATTCATCTATGTGCCATACGATGACTTCTATGGTAGGTTGTGACCTTAGTTTGATTGGCATTTTTACAATAAGATCCCAGTCCACATTTAAGATCTGCCCCTTAACAAGTTAAAAACTACAATAAAACGAAAACTTTATGCAAAAGCTTATTATAAAGTACCGGACTATTTAGATGATAAAAATCCATGGGTGTAAGTCGCTCTCCTATCAGTTTGTTTCAATAATATTAATCTTTAACCACTTATTGTTAAATTTTTTTTCATGATTTTGTTAAAAAGAGCGTCCCTTAGTTTCTTGCGTATTCTTCTGAGAGGAACCAGCATTTTTTGAATGCGCCTTTGTGGGGACGTTCTTCCACAAATAAATTCACTCTTGTGACGTAGGTATTTCAAGATTATGTTACATAACTATACGAAATAAAGTAATTTGATATGATTTGTTGGCCATGATTGTCCATTAAATTAAATTTAACTTTCCTTGTCTTTACATATATTAGGAAATAACCTCGTACCTGTTTAATGTAGGTACTATGCAATCAGTGCACCCTATTTGAAAAGCATTATTTTGTGTCCTTTAGGTTTATACTTTGAAATCTATTTGAAATTTTTTGATATTAACATTTAACATTGTTTAAAATTCAATGCAGAAAATGAAATATTTATATTTTGTGCAAAATCCTTTTGATTGGTGAGGAATATCAATATATTTTTATAGGTACGCCTTTTATTCAAATAGAACTATATACGATTTATTGTCGTTTTTTTAATGTTGAAACTAAGATCGATGATGAGACAACCCAGCAGGGTTAACATGCACAGCGCGACAAAATTTTGTCAATGCATTTTCTCGTGCCGTAGCGAGCGAGCTCTATATGTCACACATAGAGCTTCTCATTTCGGTCCGAGGTGTGCATGTTAGCCCGGCTGAGTAGGAGGTACCTTTAATACCTTTCTTTTTTTCGCTCATATGTAATTTATTGGAGTGAATGAAAGAGAATGATAATGACGTGTAAACTGTCGGTTTTCGCTCGTTCCGAAATCTAAGAAGACGCGAAATTTCACGTATTCACCCACATGCAACGTAAAACTTTTAATTATTTCGAACGTTTCGAGTTTTAATTGCCGTCATATTATGTCTTCTAAAGAAATTCGTACAAAGTCACCGGAATCGATTATCGAATCTGCAAAATCGAAATAGGTACTTAGTATAAATTGCGAGAACAAAAAATACTTCGTTAAAATCCCTCTTCAACCTGCGTATAAATGCAAATCTTATACATAAAAAGTGTAATGAAGCTTTTTACATGTCTCGCTAAAACTAAAAAACGGCTGGACTGGTTTGGCTAATTTTGGTTTTGAAATATTTCTGGAAGTCTGGAAGTCTGGTTTAAAAGGTGAGAAAATGTGAAGGAATTGCTAGGAAAAATAACAATATAGTAAAAACAACAACTTCATTTTCCCATACAAACTGTTCGTACCTGTCAAACAGGGTGCATTCAAAAATCAATTTCTTTACTCTTTTATCGGCTATCTCAGAAAGGGCTCTAATTATTTATATGAAATTTTGTATTTAATAGATACGTATCATTCCAAAACAGGTTTCTTAATAAGTTTTATGGTTATTAAGCACCAGGGGGCTGCAGTAAATATGTATCTTCGAAACGACGGGACTGATTTTGATTCCGTTTTTTGTATTATACAAGTATCACCTACGAACAGACAATTAAATAAGTTGTGCAGTTATGGGCCACCAGAGGGCGCTACAATAGATATGTATCTTCGAAACGGCTGGGACGATCTTGACGTGGTTTTTGTGTTACATAGATATCACCTAAGAGTAGGTTCTTAGATAAGGATTGTGGTTATGAGCCAAAACGGCTAAATCTGTAAGCGGTTTTTGCGTTATATAGATATCATCTAAGAGCGTGTTCTTTGATAAGTTTTGCGGTCATGGGTCACCAGAGGGCATTGCAATGGATATATTTCTCTAAAAAGGTTGGGAGGATTTTGACTGGTTTTTCGCTTTACATAGTTATCACGTAAACACAAGTTGTCACCTAGTTATGAATAAAATGTATACAATATTACAATATTGTTTATATTGTTTTTCACTTTAGATAGCATAATAATCAAGATGGAACATTTCAAAACGATTGAAAACGTGAGTAAAACAACAGACCCATAAATTAGACAGACCATACGTTTCAAACAAACATTTTGTTAAATTACACACGAAGTGTAATTTCAGATTTTTTTTTCCAGGACGGATTTTGTATGTGGATGACCATTGTGTGGGTGACACAAAATTCTACTTCACAGAGAATATTTCAAAACTTCAACTGGTATATAATTTTGACATTTAATATATGATTTAAATAACTTTATGAGATCGATTTATTTTTCAAACACAATGTGAGAACGAACAATAAAAATACGCTTTTTAGTCATTACGTCATAAAAGTACGAATTGACTAGAAGCCTAGACACTTCTGTGTTTGCCGTCTCTCTAGCTAGCTCGTGTAAGATGGTGAGTTTCAGTCCGAATTTCAGTGCGTGAAGTCCCCACGCGCGGGTCTTCACTCCCGCAAAATTGCTTAATGTCACTTCGATACTGTAACATTTATGACTATTAAAACCAAACGCTGCTATCAAATAAATTTTATTCTATGAATTACATAAAAGTGGAGACACTTTTACTACGAATTTTTGTTGTCGCGCTTCTAAGAGACATTTGGCGTTCCACTCACCCCATAACTAGCATTTAATCCTTTGGTGAAAGCGAACACAATTCCTTGAATGTATGCTTGTTGTCCTTAAATTAAAAACGCTTTAGGTACAATTTTGTGATGCTGATATCATGGTTATGTAGATTATTTGCGTTGAAAAATTTCAAACTAACATTTACGCTATAGTATGTATAATGTTTAGGTATTTTTAAGACGGTAAAAAAAAATAAGACACCAAGACGCAAAGTAACTATAACACAAATAATAATTTTGTATATACAATGAATTAGATTATAAATGAAAATTAATTATGAAAAATTTTAATTGCGCACACTTGATCGTTTAGGTCATATACCAAAGTTACAAATATACTACTATCGAGAACGCTTTGATCTATGGCTCAACCGAGTGCAATGGGATCGGTTCTAACTATAGTACCTTATTTATCTGGTTGTACATAGACAATATTTTTTCTAAATAGGTTTAACAGTAAAAAAACTGCAACAGGATAAATAAAGTAAGATGGATTTGAACATTATTGACAAGGTTCAAAGGTTTATCATACCTCTACATTTTCAGCACCGACCACCTACCTATGTTTTGCTAACGACGAAGTTGATTCACACAATAAAACTCCTAAGGAGATGAAAAAGAGTGTATAAATTTGTATGTAAAAACAACTCATAAATAATGCGTATTCGTATACATATATATGTTCAATTTAAGAGTTGGTATCTAATGCTATTGTCGGTGCAGTGATTTCTAAACTTCTCTTTGGTTTACTTAATATATTGTTACCCCTCCCTGTGTATTATGTCCTACACACCATGAGTAGAGGCCTAAGCCCCTGCAGTGGGTCATAATTGGCTCGTGGAAGTGAAAGAATCTATTGTGAAGAAGAGACATTAACAAAATTTGTTAATGTCACTTGAATTTAGGAAATAGGTAATACATGTTAATTGGTCGTAAGGCACCTTATTTTTCTAAGGTAAATGCAAGTATTAACTTCTCCCTTATAATAAGGGAATGCATATACCTTGTATAAATTACTTGATTATTTGATTAATTAACATGTCTTTTACCTATTTCCTAAATTGAAACCCTAAGAGGTGAAAAGGGGTTTCAAAGTTTGTATCGTAGAAATATATAAACCATGCGTAGGTGAACGGGCGTATCAATTTGAGATCGTGCATAAATCTCAACTTTTTTCATAAATGCGAAAGTATATTTCTTTGTTTTTTCTTTTTTTTTACGTCGTGACGAAGCAACGAAATCACGTAATTTTTCCATGAAGTTGGCAAATGGTAAAAATGGCAAAAAATCTTATTCCCACGAGAATTTTCTTGTTAGACAATTTTAATGAAATGGTTGAGCTGCGGACATTATTATTAACTTCGCAACAGAGCATGAAAATCACTTCCTATTTTACATAGGGTTAGATACTTAAATGAACACAGTAGATGCAGTTAAAAGTAACTGCATCTACTGTGTTGTACTGTGTTCGGAAAATGAGATGTTTGATTCGGGAAAAAGTTCCCGAATCAAACATCTCATTTTCCGGGAAAATACAATACCATAAGAGCGATGAGGCGGTTACATACAGATAAAAGAACAACAGAAAAAATCACTATTTTATACAGAGATTAGTTTACAATATAGACAAAAACCAATATCTGAACAAATAAATGCGTCAAATTTTTTTTTTTATTCCAAAATGGGACTTGTGAAACTAAGTTTAACAAAGTTTTTTTTTAATATCGATAGAGCGCGTGTGGACGGATAGACAAATCACTGTACCGAATTTATTAAGTACCGGTAGTACTTCACAATGTAATAAAATATGTGGATGAAAATCAATGTGCAAATGTAGAAAATTTATTATTATAAATGTACAATATAAGACGAAAACGCCAGGGGTCGATGAGACTGAAATTTGAATTTGATTGTATGTTCAAATAAAATATCTATGTTGCGTGTTAACTACTCAATTTTCGCTAGAGAGTAGCAAAAAGCTTGACTCTATCTATATTTTTATATATTTGGAATCATAAAATGTGTGTTTTATTGCTTGATACATAGCAAAACTACATTATAATTCTGATGGTGTTGAAAAATTATAGTGTAGAAAAAATGGTGGGCTCTGAATCCATTTTGCCCAATTAAGCCTTCGCACGTATCGCTATATTTAGACAGATACCGAATAAGAGTCGGCTCTCAAATGGGAGTTACGAGTTCGATTCCTGCCCGAGACTAATGTTTATTTTTTGCGTGTGTGTGTGAACAGAAAATGTCTATTTGTCCCGTGTAATCAAGGCTAGTTATAATATTCATCTATTCTATATGTAAATATAAATAAAATATAAGTGTTGGTATGTTATTTTAAATACTTATCAAAAATCAAACGCGTGTTTTTATAAAAAAATTATGAAAACTACCTTTCATCTTAGAAATTTTCATCTATCCTATAGATGAAATAAATATAATTCATCTATTCTATAAATGAAAATAAACTAGAAATGTCAAACTGTGATTTTAAAATAAAGACTTTTTCTTAATAGGCATGAGCTTATTTGATAAATGACGACCGAAACGTGAAGACGAAATTCATTAATATAAGAGATGACAAAAGGAAATGGATCCTCATCCATTTACCTTATTAAATAAGGCAAGGGGATGAATTAAGATGTAAATAAACATGTAGTCAATGCGGGCGGAGTCGCGAACGGTCGTTAGTGGATTATAAAACTGAGTGCGAAGTATGATACGGAACATATAATAAGGAAAGAGAAAGCGTCAGTAATAAATTATACGCTTGAATTATGCTTAAAAAATCAACATAGTATAGAAGAAAAGGCAACTAAATGAAATTTCTACAATTATAGGAATTTTAAAACCTCACTTCCTGCGCGGTAGTACATCTATTTCTTTTAGTATATATTACTATCGCCTACAAGTCTGTAAAGTTTCCCAAAATTATATCGGATTGTGTAAGGAAAATCCATGCCCATTGATTGTATCAATCTATTAAATTAATTAATTAAATTAATTCTATTAAAACCCTTTAAAATCAAACGCTCCTGTCCACTGCCTTCTATAGTTACAAGCCTTGCTATTAGATTAGGCAACGTAGCATTATTTGTCACATGTAGACCGATTTACTTCGTCAGCTGACAAATAATGTCATGATATAATAATTGAACATATGGGATTTAAATAACCAAATATGAAATTATATATAGTATTTAGTAGAAAATAGAAATAAGACTACATATTATGTAGTCTTATTTCTTATACTAGCACCTGCCCGCGACTTCGTTCGTGTGTTATACCTAAGTGGATTTTATGCATAGAATAGAATGAATGTTTATTATATCTCATTTCAGTTAGTGTTATTAAGATATTGTGCATTTATCACAGGCTACCTATATCTTACAAGCTAATTTTATTTTATAATGTTCTACGGGGAAGTACCGTCCCCTTGCAGTTTCTTCTTCACCCTGGGTTCTACGTAATCAATCTCGCCGGACCTGCTGGTGGCTAGCATGCGGTTAAAGTGAACATGCATGACAGGTATAAGTTTAGTTCCCTGGGATCCTTCAGACTCCATATCCTCGAACCTACTTGAAAAATGATAAAAATTTACTGTAATTTTCCCCCAAACGTGTCAAAATTGTAAAGTGAAACGAAAAACGATTGTGGTAAAAATATCAAATTACCTTGCTAATTACAAATAAATACGATGTAACGAGTAGTTTTTAACACTGACTTATTATTTTCTATGAATATCTCTGTTCACATAACGTTTAAATGGAAGAAAACGCTAACAGCCTGACTGATACCAAGGCGCAAGGCTTGTACTGCATGCAACTTCGACAAATTTCAATAGCACGGCTTGTAACTATAGAAGGCAGTGATTGATGCCATCTAGTTTACAGGTCACAGAGAGATAACACGATAATAAGGTACATTATGGAAATGAGAGTGGCAGCGGGTATAAGAGATTGAGATGGAATGGAATTTTTTATATTCTACTTTATTTTTAGCGACTTTGTTCACATGGTTTTCGTCTTTTTTAGTGTTCGTTCATAAATATTTACCTACGCATATTTTTTATTTCTATTCACAAAGTGATTTGTAGAAAATCTGAATTACATTGTTCACTCTGACTGATATACTCTTCAAAATAGTAGCGTGATGGTATTTACCCTATATATTGAATTAATAGGTAATTGCACAAAAAATGTAACGCCAAAAGTACCTACGCCACTTGACATAGCGCTGCGAATATAAAAGTACGAATTGACTAGAAGCCCTCTTCTGAGTTTATCGTCTAACCACTCGTACTCTAGCTAGCTAGTGCAAGATGGCAAGTTTCAGTCCACGAGGTCCCAGCACGCCGGTCTTCACCCCCACGAAATCCGCGCGCGCCCGTCTTCACCTTTGCGAACTTGCGTTTGACGATTTCGGCACTATGAAGTGACATTTGTGACTATTAAAACCAAACGCTGCTGTTAAATTTATTTACTCTATGGTTGTGAAGTAAAATTGACTGTAACACTCATGTGAAAATCGTACTGGAGAAACAAACGAATATTCCGACATTAAATCTCAAAATGTTCAAAAAAACAATGATAATAACGGTGTCATTTTCTTCATCTTTTGTAGTATGAGACGCGGCATCTGTATGGATCCGATATCTATGGTTGAATCATTATATCACCACAAATATAACAATAAACTGACAAAAATCAATCAGTTACAATTTTAGAAAACCATACTCGTTTTACTCCATTAACGTCGTTCAAAGCCAAGATTTATTTGTCATTGAAAATTAAGCCACAATCTATAATTATCTGAGAACACCGTCGAAGCACCACAAGTTTAATGAAAGCTTAAGAAAGTAATATGTAGTACGAATTTTATTCGGTGCAGGCTATTTACCCGATGTTTTTACCCAACCAACGCGATCTAAAGCCCCCCAAGTAAGCCCACGAGCAGTACTTACTCGTAAGCTAATATTAAGGCTCACCTCGCCCCCTCATCTGAAAATCTGGAACGTTTCTCTTCACCATTCAACGAACCGGAACGGAACAAACAGATTCTAAGCGGAAAGTTATTTGCTTTCGTACGAATTTTCTTTCGAACTTTTCATTTTTTATGCTGTTTTCCCGAATTCGTTATGAAAAATTATTATAATGAAGGTTTATGACAGTTAAATCTTATATTCTTCTTATTCATATTACGAATTAGTTTATCTCAAAGAAGTTTTGCAGTTAACGGCAATTTATACGACAATATCGAAATGTTTACGAAGTACATTTAAGCTACCGAGACACGGGTCAAGATTGAGTTATGAAGTTAACTTTATTCAGTTTGTATAGGATCGATCGGCCGCTGCTGTGTATACGG
This sequence comes from Luffia ferchaultella, assembly GCA_949709985.1. Classification (NCBI taxonomy): domain Eukaryota; kingdom Metazoa; phylum Arthropoda; class Insecta; order Lepidoptera; family Psychidae; genus Luffia; species Luffia ferchaultella. Next base: position 12,565,160 of record OX453255.1, read on the forward strand.
CCGCCTACAGAGCTACGACAATTATTGTGCCGTCGACTACTGCTTCTGTAACGCGAATTTAGGGCAACGAAACGCGGCGGCGCGTACACCCCCGCCCCTTTGCCCCAATCGCCCCACCGCCGCGCCCGGGCAGTCCGTCTCGCGCTCCCGTACCGCCCGTAGCCCCGTAGCGGCGTGCCGCGTAGCCTTCGCGAGTGCCGCCGAGTGCAGTGTGTGTGTTAGCTGTTGCAGTGCCGGGATGCGCGCGGGCCGGCATCCCGCCCGCTGCGCTTACCCCGCTGAAGTACACAGTCCGCGCACCATGAGCTTGTACCAAACTGCCCCGTGAGTACAACTAGTACTTTTAAAAACGACGCTAACTCGTATATACTTAGATATTTAACTTTAACTTCTTTTTCAGTGAAAAATAATAAGTTAGTTGGGAGGTGTTTGTGTATTTCATTGATTTAAAAGAAAGTATAGGTACTTTGTTAGAGCAAAGAAGTTGGCGGTTCGCGCTTTGCCTCATTGCTGATGGTTCTACGTACCTACAGGGGTGTATTACTTGCGTTGCGTTAGTTATAGTTCTGTCGAACTTCTCGAATACGACTTTCTTTTTGTAATCAATGAATTTCCAGTCTTGATGACGGTGTTCAACGTCAAGTTTCCAGATCGATATGCTGAGTCGCCGTCACTTGCCCTTACATTATTCAGTCTAACGCCGTTTCACGGTCGAAATTCACTCGACCGAAAAAAGCTTTCCGTCGTTCCTAAACTTTATAGTTTCGTGAATAAGTACTACTTTAAGGCAAAGTTGCTCTATTAATTATAATGAAAAAAAAATTGTTCGATATAACTTATTATTGATTACAATACTTATTTGCCGTTCCTAAAATTACGCTAATGTTTAGGAATTTACATCGTTAAACTTTTTGTGATTTCATAAAAATGGTACCAGAAGCGGCGTAATTTAGCCACAATAACTTGATACGTTAAAAGCCATTAGAAAAGCTTCGTCCTGACCTAGTTCATTATGGCACGCAGATCGATCTGGGTACGCCGCACGCGTGACCACCCCTGTCAGCGACAACGATCGAAATTTTCAACTCGTTTATTTCCCATATACAAAGCCGCACGATTAGTTCACGACTCAATATATGTTTTTTGTTCACGGCTACTGTCAAAGGTATTCTTTTCAATTTTGGAATGTAAATAAAAAATATTTTTTTTTGCTATGATTGGATGGTATTATCAATATCACAAACACGTAAAACAAATGACACTATACGAAGTTATAAACATGAAAAAAACTGTCTTTAAGATTATTTATTAATTTTGTTTTAAAAGCCGATCTAAAAGGGCATCGTCAACCATAAATAAACATATGATGAATATATTTTAATGTCAGTAAATTATTAAGCAAAATATTCAAAAAGACTTTGACAAAATAAAATAAAAATTAAGAAAAATTTAACACAAATAATGTCATGGGGTTTCACCAACTTATACACTGTTTTGTTAACGTGGGTTTTTCTTTGGTATCTGGTAGCTTATTTGGTGGTTATATTAGTACTTTAGAAATGTGATTCTCGTTTTTAAGAGTTTCGGAGTCAGACAATTTCTTGGGTTCAATTTCAAGGGTTTCCCCTTACAGTTTCGCAATACCCGTCTGTCGGTTTGTGTGTCGTCCGTCTCTGTCTGTATATCACAGCCATTTTATTCAGACTATATTATGCCTACAGATAATATTTAGATATTTGTAATGATCGCTACGTAGTTGAATATTAAAAACTTAAAATACAAAATTTCGGGGTGGCTTCCCCTACACGCAAAAGTAAAGCGAACAAAATTTTTTTTACGTTTTCTCCCGAATGGGATATCAAATCATTCAATAGATAATTAAGTCACTGTGAGTTTTTTTGACTGTTTTCCAAAATTTGGTCCTGTTTACGAAATATTAGATTCTAAAGTAGTTTTTTTTGCGTGATTTATTTGTTTGAACCACTATTTTGAAGAATTTTATAAAAATCTAAATAACAGGAAAAATTACGGATTCACTGCTAAAATTATTATAATTATCTAGGATGAACTAGTTCACGAGTTATAGCCGTACAAGTTAATGCGTAGTTCAATTCTGAACATACTCATGAATGCTCAAAATTGTCTTTTATTGATTTTGCGAATCATAATCATCGAGTCAAATTTTATGAACTCAGGTGAGATTTAGTAGAATATTGTTAATATTTTTTCAAACAAATAAATGTAGTTACGTAATATATGAATAGGCCGTGTACACTAACAGGATAATTATTTATAGGAAAGACCGAGTGCTTCCATAATATAACTGCTAAGAAAAGCGAATATCCAGGGTAATGCAATTAACGACTGCCTACACCCGATATTTTCTTCTTACAATAATAGTTTCTAAATCCTTTTTCTCTTTTATATCTTGTTCTAGTTTTTCTAAGTGGTTTGCATTTCGAAACAAAGGTTTGTCTTGTGTCTCGTAAAAACGATATACCTAAGTATAAAAACAAACCCGGCCAAGTGCGAGTCGGATCACGCACAGTATAGGTTTCATACTCAGTACGGCCATATGTTTTCCTATATACTATACAATTAAATCTAAATCGAAGGGTTCCGTACAGTCATGTAGCGTTATATAACTTATTTATCGCTACAGACCTTGGTGGTACGATAAAGTGTGTGTCAGTTCAAAATACTACTAAATTCACTTAAAATTTGAAATTGGTAGTTTTCAGATTTTCTACCATTACTTGTGCTACAAAATCCTCCTTTATGGGAAAATTTTGAGATTGTAGGTACATAAACGGAAAATTCCCTATAAGTTTTGATCTCACACAATTTACTGTAAAAATATGTGTTCGAAAGCTGTATGTTTTAGTCTTAGAAATTAGATTTTAGATTTAAAAGCTTCAGCGCCTGCAATATCCAACTTTAACTTCAATTTTATTACATATTTTTAATTTTGCAATAAGTTATTAAAATAGCTACAAGTATAGTTTCATTGTAACACAAAAGTAATAAAAATTAATAAGTAATCCAATAAAATATACGGTGCGTATAGAACAAAATTACAGTAATAATGATTCACAATAATGTGAGACCCAATCTTGCGACGATGACAAATTTCGGGCAAGATAGTCACGCGAACTGGTTAAACCTAATTGAAATTACAGATTCAAATTATGCGTCTACGTCTAACCTAATCAGGTTACCTCACCAGCTTTCTAGCGTTAGCTACCGAACCATGCCCAACTAAGCTATTAGTTCATGCGTGTGCGAAAATCGGTTATTTGCAATCAGTAATCGTGTTGCCATGTGTACCAATGCGTTTTCTGACTTAAGCAGTGACTCCGTGCCTCGGAGAGCACGTTAAGCAGTAGGTCCCGGTTGCTGTCGATACGAGTAGATGGCGGTCGTTACAATCCGCCAACCCGCATTGGAGCAGCGTGGTAGGTTTAAGTTCCAAGCACCGTTATCGTCAGGGGAGGCCTAAGCCCCTGCAGTGGGGTATAATGGACTGATGAAATTGAATGAAAATTTGTGTTGCCATAATCCTGAAACCTTTAAACTCAGACCGAAAATGGGAAATACACGACCGCGTCGTGACCACCATAAAGGAGCTTCTAAACCTTAACAGTCGCGTTCAGTGCGAAATTGCTGGCGTGGCGTCATAAAAAGTTTGAATACCTATCATGCATAATATAATAAAACCTATTATTAAATACAATGTCTCAATTGGTCTCAATAGTCATTTAAAAAAAACACAAGTATTTAAGATTTCTTTACAAAAACTTATTTTTTCTTTTTATAAAGCCTAAAGCTCTCATATAATGTTAGAGTCTTAAAATCAAATGTAGATAGTAGTAGGTAGGTACTTTAAATCGGGATCGATGACAAAGCTTTAACATCCGCATTTTCCATCCAGCGGGAATCTTCGTCTCCGGCTTAGGTATCGTAAAAGTAAAAAAGTAAAATAATGAGTTTTTTGACTGTAGTCGGGTTTTTAAATTTTTATTTTCATTAAGAAGTGTCAATTCAAATTTTACTTTTAAATTTTACTATTATTATATTATTATCTAAAAGTTTTAACGAAGTACATGTAATTTACATACCTATGTTGTATGTATTTTGATTAACAGATACTGAAATTATTATCCCCTCACTACATTATGCCTCTATGCCTATTGAATTTTTGTTGAGTTTATTCATTTTGTGAGACTTCTGCGTTAATATAAATTTATTGACGCCTCATTTGATAAAAGCCGTTAAAAGAAGCAGCCTGTAGGACATACGTATTTAAACATAGGTATATACATATACGCGAAACACAATTGACCCTTCTTTCATATAAACACGTACCCACATTACGCTCGTTTTCACTTCGCCGCAGCCGGGTAAAATTATTCTATATATCAAAAATAATTTAAAAAACAAATAAAAACCGACTTCAAAACCATAAACTAAAAAGTTAAAAATAAAATTTTCACTTTAAAGGAAGAAGCATTAACAGGCGGCATATAGTTAATGAAGTCGGTGCCAACTCAGACACTGTAAATGGGGACTTACCAGGTAAGCTAAGCTCAAATAGATACACGTACAGTAACATTTGTTAGTTTTGACGACCTTCTTTTCATACTTGTGATGTTTCATTAAAATCGGTTTAGATAGATGGATGTACAGACCGACATACAAAAAGTTCTGTATGTCACTTTTGATTACATCCTTTCCATATGTGTAAAGTTTCATCAAAATCGGTTAAGCCGTTTTGGCCGAAGCCGATTCAAACAAACAAACAAACTCTTCAGCTTTATAACAAGTATTTCTATTATATAGATTAATAGATTATAAGATAATAAGAAAATAAGATATTACTGAAAACCGTATCAAAGTCTATTGCGTGGTTTGGAAGTAAAAAGTTAACGAACAGAGGCAGACAGCGAATTTATTTTCTCCCGTTATAGTATTCATATTTCGATAAAAACTGCTAAGATATTGATTTTAATTGTATGGTGTAAAGGGCAATTATAATATGCATGAATTGCTTAAGACAACTAACGTATTTAATTTAATAAGGATTAATATCATGTTTAAAAAACATCTTCGCAAATAGTAGGTACATTATGTTAGAACAAATTTGATTCAACTTTGATTGATTGACATCAACCGTTTACGCAGCGCGCGCGACGGAAGCTCTCAAAAGGAATAATTTTTCCGGTTTTTGCAACATTTTGCATTAATGCTCCACTCTTATTAGTTGTAGCGTGATGTAGTATAGCCTATAACTTTCCTCGATAAATGAACTATCCAACACAAAAAAAAATTTTAATTTGAAACAATAGTTCCTGAGATTTGCGCGTTTAAACAAATAAACTCTTCAGCTTTATAATATTATAGTATAGATAAATGAGGCTTCTAAACGCGCTAGTCAAATGAGACAGCGTCGCGATTACGCAACTTCAATTCAGTGTCAAATTGACGCATCAGCATGCCTAGTAGGCAGTGGTATTCTTATGTAAAACATCAATCTTAATTAGGTACGATTACACGGCACGATTATTAATCCGAGGCACGGATTAGGTAGTATTTTTGTGCGAACTGAACATTTTGGCATATTGAACAGCATGAAGTAAACCCAACAAAAGGTAACTGCTGTAAATCGTCGAGGAATTCCCTCGAATGTCTATGGACTCCATCATCAGACCTGTAATGGCACTTATAACTCATATAAGTGCAAAGTTCTCATCAATAGAAATGAATTAAGTCCAAACACCAGGTAATTGCTGTAAGTCGTTGAGCAGTTCCCTCGACTGTCTTTCAGCTCCATCATCAGATCGACTCTCGACCTTCATTAAATAGTACTAGTAGTAGTACTTTATCAAAATACTTAAAATACGATACTTTAAAATATGATTTTCGAAGGTTGCCCTCGATTTCTCTGGGATGCTATCATCAGATCCTGGTTTCCTTATCATGGTACCATTTCGGAGATATCTCCCTTCCACAAAAAAAAAAATCATCCAATTCGGTTCATAAACAACGAAGTTATCCCTGAACACACATAAAAAAAAACATATATACGGTCGAATTGAGTAACCTCCTTCTTTTTTGAAGTCGCTTAAAAAATACCTTCTTGTATGATGCAAAAAAGTAACCAAATCTAAAACACTCGAACGTCTTTAAAAAACATGATTTTCTTAAAGAAAATCGCACATTTTCCGGAACTTTTTAATCGTACACTTATTATGAGATAACGATTACTCGATCACAACTGAAAGTTCCGGAAAATACGCGAAAATAGTGTTTTATGAACATACCCGAACATTTCCGATCACAAAGGTTATCGTTAAACATCTGTAATGTTGTTTGATGGGTACGTGTGGTCGATTCGCGTCATTAGAGAAATACGAAGGCAACTGTTACACATCAAAAAATTGACATCATTGGATGGAATTCATACATTTGTTGAATATTAGTTACGAATTTGGATTTTCGCCAAAATGTGTTGTCGGGTAGTGCTTACCTGTTGGATGTTAAAATGAGGCTCATCACTATGCATAGGAGACGACGAATTGTGCTTTTTTAAGGTTGCCCATTTTATTAAATGTATCTATTGCTATTCTTCAGTATTTGTCACTATTATGTAAAATGAAGATACCGTACCATCAGCCTATTAATGGTCCACTACAGGGGCCTCCCTTCGGGATGAGGGGGCTTGGAGCTTTATCCGCCACACTGCTCCAGTGCGGGTTGGTGGATTTTAACGACTGCCATTTATTGATAGCAACCGGGACCGACGGCTAATGTGCTCTCCGAGGCACAGAGTCAGTGATAGTTATAAACATATGTTTGAAATAAGTCATTGGTATGTGCCCTGGGATTCGAACCACGAATTCCTAAACAAGAACAGAAGATATTAAACTGAAAATTAAAATGAACGTTTGTAAGTATGTCGTTCTAAAGAATGTTTTAAGAGTTGTTAGATTTTTTTTCATATGGCTTAGGCGTTGCCACATATATGACAAAATTCTGTAGAAGTGTCCCACCTAAGGTTCATAACTAGGTTGTTTAAAAAGTATTATATTTTATTTCAGTGTAAAATACTTTTTTACTGGTGGATTTGAATACAGCGTACCAAAATACTTTTTTTTTGCATGCTGCTAAAAATGCGGCGCGTAAATTTGTGTCAGAACGACCTTGACACCAAAATCAATCGTGACATGACACGTGACAGTTCCTTTGTAATTTTGTGATTTGTTTTGATGAGGTTCTGATCCTCGGTTTTGATCTTATCTTAGAGGTTGTATGCGATCCATAGATAATACACAAAATTTGTGCGGTCTTGGTGAATACCTACCGGTGGACTCACATTGTACAGAACGCTTCTGAAGAATTTAAACATATAACCAAATTGTTTCGCGGGTTTTGCTTTCTATTACCAACAATTCAACGTTTACGGAAAAAGTGTTTTTTTTTTTGTGATTAATTGCTATGTGGCGAAAAGAAAGAAACAGAAGTTCTGTAAGTCTAAAATTGAAAGTTTTTAATTTATTTTGTGACCTGGAACGTGAAGCGGTGTAAGAAGCGTTCAAAATGTGCTTCAAAACGAAGAAGTTTGGCAAAGAGTTCGAAAAACTGTATACATAATTAAAAATAAATAAATTACGATTAGTATAGGATTTCAGTTTTATCCATATCAAGTTCAGTACATCGCCGCACTTGAAAAATACAGAAAAGGACTGGAATGTTTTAATTAACAACATGACTACCAGTAAAACGAACGCCAGAAAAACAATTAAAACGGCTTAAATCGAAATTGAATTAATTAAAAGTGTTTACATCGTCTTCTCTTTCATTTCAAGTCTTTTATTAAATATATTTCCATGCACTCCAACGATACGTACCATGTCAATGAATAGCTTCGACTATTTACACACCTGCAATACACACATGTAAAGTGATTTCTTCGGTCGAAGGAAATTTAGATTGTTGAGCATTTTGTATCAAAGTGCTTAGATACGCGGTAGACCGAGTAATCTAATTGGTGTGCAAATAAATTATTCCTTAGATTAGACGTGTCCGAGAGGGAAAAGGCACGACGACGCGACGTACTTAATTAATTTGTTAGCTAACAACTTTCTTGTTAAAACATTTACTATTTTCTTGTGTTTTGTGTCATATTCTAAATTAGGTTTGTTTAAAATTTAGGGTTGTCGCTAAATTTTTTTTTAATCTTACGCGTGCCGTAGTTTATGAACGAAAATTAAATATAAAATATTGTAATAATAGGTATATGCGATAGGGTTTTTCAATTTTGAAAAGCCAGGTCCCACGAAAGATTCGCGCTTGCTCATACCCAGGACGAACTGAGACAATAGTGAGTGGGACGACGAATTCGTCTATAGACGCGTGACATGAAAAACTAATAGTCTTTGTTAGATTTTAAAATATATGTTAAATATCAGTTCTATGTAACCACCATATTGTTTTACTTATTCGGCTGCTGTCAAATTAATTTACTCTATGACTTATTCAATGATCTATTTATTAAAGACATATTTTTCATTCCATACTACATCAGCCCTTTATGCCCCACTGAAGCAGCTTAGGCCTCCCCTCAGGATGAGGGTGTCTGGGGCTTTATTCTCCGCGCCCGCACCAGTGCGGTTTAGTTAAAATTCCGTTAAAACCGTTCCACAAAGCGTTAAAATCTACAATGTTAAAATCCACCACCACCAACCTGTACCACCGGCTTCACGTACTCTCCGAGTGGTGATAGTTATATACTTGAGTCAAGTCAGAAAAAAAACTCATTGGAAGGCGCTGGAAGTCCAATATAAAAATGCGCTCAGGGCGATGGTTCAGAATGATGGGCGTTGGGAAACGAATAGCGTCTCTGATGCACCGATTTCGTGCCAGCAGTTATTTGCTTAGAGATTAGACTATGATTCACAGATCTTGCAATATTGGACAAAAACACATTTAAATGTGCTTGCAAAAAAAACCTGGTAAATTCTAAATACATAATTGAATTATAAATAATTTGTACTAATTATGTATATAATATTATATATTTCATATATGGATTGTAGAGTCTGAAATAAACTATTATTATTATTATTGGTACATGCACTGGGATTCGAACCTCGATCTATTAAATAAGAATGGTTTCCCACAACATGACTATCACGACACGATTCTTCATTACTTAATGTTTATTAAAGTTTTGGTTTTAAACTGATTTTAATACCTCAATCACTCACGTGTTTTAAAAATAATTAGAAATGACAAAGTTACTTAGTTCGTGTTTTTAACTGTCGAAAAGTTATATTCAAGAAATGAAGAATAAACGTTTCATTTTTAGAATTTTTATTACCAATTTAATTAATAAAAACTGATTTATGAATGTGCATATCAGAGAGATGGCCTTAACTGGTTTGATAGCCCAGAGCGCAAAGAATCTGTCTCAAATTTATAAGGCCATAGGGCCATGGTTCGAATCCGGGCGTGTACCAATGAGTTTTTCTGACTTAAGTACATTAACTATCACTGACTCCGTGGCTCGGAGAGCACGTTAAGCAGTCGGTCCCGGACGCTGTCAATAGATGGCGATTGTTATAATCCCCAACCCGCAGTGGAGTAGCGTGGTGGATTTAAGCTCCAAACCCCCTCCTCACCCTGGGGGAGACCTAAGCTCCGGCAGTGGGGTAAAAATATCATGGGCTGATGATGATGATGATGATGATGATGATGCCCTTAACTAATGAAGTTAAGAGCCGATAATATACCAAGTGAAAAAGCTATTTCTCCCGCGAAACATGCGCAGCCCTAACGCCTCTGTAAATAATTGCTTTTTTTAAATATGCGTCTGTTTAGTTAGGTACGAGTATATTTAAATCGTTCGAAAGTAGGTTTACATTGCGCGCTAATTACCGACAACGTTCTTCGTAACAACCGGAATGTAGAACAAATGACGGGAATAAATGGCAAAATATGATTTCATTGTGCTAAGTAAAGCGACGTGCTTCCACTTCGAGAAAACGTCGACGACTGCCAACACTAGTACTGTAGTTAGTGCCAGACGAAAAATACAATTATATCACGGGATAACATTGCGTACTTACAAAAGTTTTGTAAGCGTTAAATGTGTTTTTATTTAATTTTAATTTTAATTTTAATGAAAAGTATAATTTAAATCAACTAAATAAATAGTCAACAGATAAATAAATTTCACATATTCTTAGATTTCTTGCTATACGTGTACGGGTATACAGGATGAAATTTTAACAACCAATTCCAACCAAATCCAAAAAAATTCTAGATGTTAGGTATCACCAATAGACCTCAATACGTAAATAAATAATATAGGTTATATTTTCATAATAAATTATTTTATCTACAGTGTTATTTTATAACGTTTGGTTGGCTTCTTTGTGACGACGCGCCCGAGACCTCTTCTCTGAGATGGGGCGGAGCGTACAGCGGCCGTGAATGGTGACTAGAGTTATTTGTTTTTTCGGGAAAGGTTTGTGTAATCATATCTCAATAATTTTCTATTGAACGATACTAAAAGGAAACAAAATGGCCATCGGTTTTTTACCAAAGATCATTATATTTTGTTAAATTTGATGGTTGTTAAAATTTCACCTAGCATTATACACTGAATTGTAAAATTAGGGCACACAGCATAAAACATTTATATACGGAATGTTCGGATGAACGTAGTTCGAACGTATAGAACGTATAGAGCTTACCGAACTAAACAAAAAATTAAAAAAAAAATGATTGAACTGATTAAAAAAATTATACTTTAAACATGTTTGCGCAAACTGCTCGAAACTTTTTGTTTAGTTTGATAAGCTCTACGCTCTCTATTAGTTAGTTATTAGTTAGTGGCACCCCCGAACATCCCGTATATATTAATTAGCAGGATGTATTTGTGATTTTTCTCTCGTAAAAAATAAACGTATACACGTTTTGGAAACAGCCAACGGACAAACAAAGGTTCAAACAACATAAATTGCCTAAGCGTATACAGTCGCCGAAGAAACGTTTTAAAAAAATACTTTACATAAAAACCGCCATTTCTAGTGTTTCTGGTTTTTAATACTGATCGTGCCTATTATTTTATTGAACTGTTGATTATATTTATTAGACTATTCACTTAGTTCACTTTCGGTTCGCACTATGGATAACTACCGGCTGACGAGCAAACTTTTCTATAAGAGAGAGTGTGGTGTCGTCTATCACTCTCGGAAACCCTTTAGGACGTAAACTCCAGTACATATATTTTTCATTCAGTAATTTACAATACACACTTCAATGAAGTTTTTTACATATAATAGCAATTCGCTTTTTTTCCATGTACGTACACGTTCGGTATTGGAGGGATTTGTACTTTGGGACTCGCTGGTGATTACGTTGTGAAACCATAAATTTTATCCTTTGAAAACAAAGGACTTATGGGAGTGAAGCGAAAGTTCCCGAATTGAATTAATTGATAGCTATGGGGCGGGGTTGTGCTTTCAAAAGAGAAAATTAGCGTATCCTAAGCGCGCTGTGACTCATCACTGCGTATTTAGTGAGTTTGAACAAAAGCACACGACTCGAAATGTTTTTATCGTCTATTTTGTGTCACCGCACCGTTATCAGAGTTAAATAGAAACAATCGGGTAAATAGAAACTTTGGGAAAAGAAGAAAACTTGAAAGTAATCTGCCTTAATTATTATTAGAATTCAATGGTTAATCAGAGAGAAATAGTAGTGGCTATGACCCTATTAAATTGAGCAAACGGCCGCTTCCAAGAACCCTTTTCTAGAAACAACTCGAGGCACTTTTAAACTTTCAATATTCCTGACAAAAATGCAAGTAAAGCTTGAAAGTTACGTTGGTTGAGGTTGTACCTGACGTATTTAACTAAATGCGCAAATTACTAGTTTGTAATAAATGTAATGTTGTGAACTTACTGATAATAGAAATTATAAGGCACTTCATTGTAGCGATAAAGTGAATAAATTTGACAGCAGTGTTTGGTTCTAATAGAGTCAAAAATGTCACTTCACAGTATCGAAAATGTTAAATGCAATTTCGCGGGGGTGAAGACCTGCGCGCGGGGACCTCACGAACTGAAACTCGCCATCTTGCATCAGCTAGTTACACTATGAGTGGTTAGACGGTAAGCGTAGAAGAGGTTTTCTAGTAAATTCGAATTTTTAGGATTGTAGCCCTGCGAACTTACAATTTGGGATATAGTTAAATAGTAGATATTTACAAAGAAAAGAAAGGAAAAAGTCTAAAATCATGAATTTTTGTATTGATACTTCTTTCATCCTGCTTATGTATATTTCCTATTTTATTTATCATAACTCTCGATCTCTGATTAGTAAAGTGTACTATAAGAAGGTATAGTTGGGGAGCTCGCTGCTGATTTTATTTACGATACAGTTACTAGTCGGGGACGTCGTCGCTAATTAGCTATATTTACAATATACTTAATGACAAAAGAAGAATTGCCCACAAAAAGAACTGAAATTCCCATCACAAACATTCCTCTAAATAATAAGTAGCCAAACCTCGTAATACTTTTGCCATAAAAAGTTTTGAGATATCGAGAAGAGCCAAGTTGCAAATTTTATACCTGATTAAATTTTATTTAAAACTTGTCCTTTCGGATTTTGCAATCAATTGATAAACGAAATGAAGACAGTTACTAAAATTATAGGAAATGGAAAGGGGAAGATGATTGGCCATTTGCTAGGACAACTTTTTGAAAGAGCTCTAGGAGAAGGTAAAAAAAAATCAACGGATCTCCTGCTTTCGCACGAACTTCTTACGACATTGGAAATGAACCTAACGGAATGAAGTAAACACACATATTTTGGATAATATTTTTCGAAATAAATTTTTTTCGCAAAAAAAATTACACAACTGTATCTGAATAAGCTTAAAACTTCGAAATATAACATTCTGTACGACATTTCGATCGAATAAACCCAATTAGTACGAAATGTAACACCGAAGCATATTCGACTTCCAACGAAGGGCACCCTTAACCACTACTTCCGGTTGTCCGATTCTAACAATTTTAGTCTCAAACGATCTCCTGTCTAATTACCCCGAGCCGTTTTTTTAATTTTTACTTATTCGGACCTAGTTCTCGAGTTAACGGGCTCCCGAAATGAAGATCGGGGAGAAAAATTGCAATTTTTTTTCCGTTTTTTTCCGATTATTTTTTAGTTTTTGAACTTTTTCCAAATTGTCTTTTGTCACCTTGTAGAGCTCGCCGAGTTGCGTCTTTTGACACCACGTTCTTCCCGATATCTCGAAAACTCTTCGTGCAATCTGCCTGTCTCATAAAACTCCCAAATGACCCCCTATACTCCAACGAAATGAAAATCATTTCCAATGACAAAAAGCGGGAGCCGTGTCGTATAAGAAAGTCAAGAAGGAGACAGAAAAATTGAGATCAATTGAGTTTGCTGTTACTGAAGGTTGATTCATATTTCGTTCGCCTGTCGCTGACCGCTGTGACAAGGGCGATTAATGACGGGTGCGAGAAGGGAGGAAGTAAGTACTCATCTACTTCTCCCATTCGTGATCAGTCGCGTTCGTTGCGATGGTTTCTAGTAGGTATGCGAATTAGATGTGAATCAACGTCTAGATCTGGTACTGGAGCAACTGTAACAAACTCCGTTGTAGCAAAATTATTTATGAGGATCAAAATTTAATAAAGTTATTTTTTAACTGTTCCGTTTTGCACGTTTTGTGGTACGGAAATATGAAAATTACATGTTATTCCAATATTTAATATCAATGAAAGTTAGTATTATAGTTTTAATTGAGCTTACGAGGTGTTAATTCAAGGGTGTCGCGTCACATGTGCTTCTATGAAAGGGTTTATGAGTGGACCCTTATTCTTTAACTGTTCCGTTTTGCACGTTTTGAGGTACAGAAATATGAAAATTACATGTTATTCCAATATTTAATATCAATGAAAGTTAGTTTTATAGTTTTAATTGAGCTTACGAGGTGTTAATTCAAGGGTGTCGCGTCACATGTGCTTCTATGAAAGGGTTTATAACTGGACCCTTATTACATTCGACATTGTAAGATCTGTTTATTCAGAGTTTTCATGTTTTTGGTAACAAAAATGCCTGCGAAATTATATTGAGAGTTTGTAATAAAACTGTTAAATAAATATGTTCAGTGTGACGTGGACAATATAAAATTAAGTTTATAACATAAAATTAGAAATAAATAAATCAATATATATATATATATATAAATAACAATAGGAAGGTATCCCTTTTGCTGTTGAGACGATGGGTCCCTGGTCCAAGGATACCAAATCACTTGTCCACGATTTGGGTGTCGCGCTGTGTCTGTTGACAGGGGATCCTATGTGCAAGGAATACTTTGTTCAGAGGATCAGTGTCGCAATACAGCGCGGCAACGCGGCAAGCATCCTTAGTACCCTGAACCCATCGTCTCTTTAAAATTTTGTCATTTATCATAATTTACATAGTATTTTTTAATTTGTAAACACAATTCTTTTGTTTACAATAGGAAGTACAAGAAAGAAGAACATGCTCTGAGTGTAATTTTTAGTTATATGTGATATATATTCTTTGTGTTTGTGTGCGGTGTGCGTACATCCGTGTTTCTGACAATGTAAATTGAAAAGTATGTGACGGTTTTTAATGAAACTTTTTAAATATGTTCCTTGTGATTCTATAGCCATAGGCTATATTTACGGTTGTAGGCCACAAGGGATGACTGCAGTATATGAATGAATTTCTCTAAAATTGTTGATCCGATTTTGATGTAGTTTTTGCATTCATAGGAATCACCTCAAAACAGGTTCTTAGATAAAATTTGCCGTTGCCGGCGACCACGGGGCCTTTACTGTTAATGTGTTGCGGCTAAGCTGATTTTGACGCGGTTTTTTGAGGTTTCATAATTATCACTTAAAAGAGGTTATTTATTCGATACGTTTTGCGATCATGAACCATTAGGGGGCGCTGCAGTAAATCTATTTCTTTAAAACGGTGAGGTCGATGTCGAGTTGTTCGTTTTCCACATTACATATGTTACATGCTGATTTTTATGCGGGTTTTTGAATTACATAGGTATTAATCACCTCAGAGAAGGTTCTTAAATTAATTTGCACTTATAAACCAACACAAGGCGCTGCAAGAGATATTTCTTCAAATTCGAAAATCTCACGACTAAAGAACGTTAAGTAGTAAAATATTAATAAAACTGGTCTCAGAAGGTCACAATTTTGTGGAAAATTTCACATTATCCCGGAACGTCTCATCTCTTTAATAGCAAAGAGAGCCAACGGACTTGTATAGTAATATAGATTTTATGATAGTGGTCTGACGTTAAAATAATTGTATCTATGAAGAAAACGAAAAAATTAAATTACTTCAGTTATAAATGTATACGGTTATACAATAAAATTGACTACCTATTTATTTATGACCGATAGACAGAGTAGAAAATTTTGACTGGGACACGTTTGAAACGCAATTTTCCTATGCAGTCTTATTTTCCGAGATCGAAAATGTTCTTATTTTCGTGCGAAGCTCACACGAAGTCACGATCGTTCCGGTGGCCGTTGCAAATGGAATATCCGAGTGGCAGAACGGATTGGAAAATTATTTCCAGTCGAGTTTTCAATTCCGGTTTAAAAATTGTAAAATTTGTATACTGTGTGGCTTCACGGGTTTTGCGTTTCTGTTTGAAATGTACGCCGCGAATTTATAAACATATGCTAACAACAACAACGACGACGACCGCTTAGCCTAGTGTATAGCGACCCTGCCTACGAAGCTGGAGGTCCCGGGTTCGAATCCTAGGTCGGGTCAGTATTTATATGATGAATATTAATACTAGTACCGGGTCTTGGTTGTTCTAAGTATGTGGTGTCTTCGCTTGGTACCGAAAACACAAGCTAATGCTTAGTTTGGGGCCTAGACGTTGTTGTGATGTATACGTTATTATTATTATTATATCTGGGGTCTACATAATGATATTTTTTAGTTTATTTTTAGTTACTCACCGGCAATTGATGCGGCGGAGAAATACATAATAATGCGGAACGAGTGAAACGATGTTATTTACATAAACGTTCATCATCGGTATGTAAATAAATGCAAAACTATCATAAATGTGAAACAGATTCGCGAAATTCGTAATATATTTATTTTTATACATAATATAATAATACATGGGAGATCTCACACAGCGTCACCTAGTCCCAAAGTAAGTATTATGCTTGTATTATGGGTTACTAGAGAACTGATACACATACTTAAATATTATTACGTTTTTGAAGTAAAACTTCTTTACGCGCGATTAGGGAGTAACTCAGATTTTTTTTCTGACGGAAGTAAAGCTTATTTTGACGGAAGTGACGCTTACTATAGTCTGTGCAGTTTCCGCTATTTAAAAATAATAATTTGGATTGGTCGTAAGTATATGTCATATACTCCACGCTTCTTGACTTATACGCCACATAGTGGCAAATATAATCAATTAGGATTATTTATTTCCAAATTTTCAAACAGATCAATTGTGAATAGCAAAGTGAAAAAAATTTAACAGTTTAAAAAAAAAAAATTTTTAATTGCAAAGTTTTTTAAAAATCTCTAACAGCCAAACCCAATTACCTATCTATCGACGGTCTAACCATACTAGGTTAAGAAATTCTATCCATTGTATAGTTTTGTCGTCTCAATAACCTATCGACGGATAGACATATCTACCGTCGCACGCCATCTATCGACGGGAGGCCCCGGGAGGGTCGATAGCTTACCAGAATTAGATTTTTGTATGAAAATGACATTTCGTGCGTCCCAATATACTTCTGACAGCTGTTGAAGGATAGAATTTATTACTGAGGATAAACATGCGGCCTATCTGTCAAATGTGATGGTTTACCTATCGATCGTCTGCTATCATCAAATAAAAATTCGCTAAATTACTTTTATCCTAATATTTTGAAACCAATATCTATTTAATTTAGTTGTAATTTAGTGTGAAAATGTCTACGTCCAGTGAAAGCGATTCTGACTTCGAACTTTTACAAGAATTGTCAGACTGGGATAGTAGCGAAGAATCATCTCATATTTGTTATTATAAAACGTACAAAAAAAACTTCAAAGTTTTACTTCAATCGCGCGTAAAGGTTACACGCACACACTTTTTTTTTTGTAATATACACATATATAAATATTTGTAGAATGTCGTGATAGCCCAAAGCGCAACGAACCTGTCTCAAATTTATATGGCCCCAAAGGGCAATGGTTGGAATCCAGGCGTGTACCAATGAGTTTTTCTGACTTAAGTACACAATATCACTGATACCGTGCTTCGGAGGGCACGTTAAGCAGTCGGTCCCGGACGCTGTCAATAGATGACGGTCGTTACAGTCCCCAACCCGCAGTGGAGCAGTGTGGTGGATTTAAGCTCTAAGTCTCCCTCCTCGCCATGGGGGAGGTCTAAGCCCCTGCAGTGGGGTAAAAATGGGCTGATGAAGATATAAATATTTTACACCCAGACCCGGAACGAAATGAACAAATATTTGTCCCGGGCGGGAATTGAACCTGCGACCCTCGGCTCCGCAGTTAGGATCGCTAACCAGTCGCCAATTCAAAAATAGTCGACTTCCCGAACTCTTGAGGATTAACTAGATGTATCGTGGTACACATATATGATGTGCTCACTGGTCGGAAGACAAAAAAAGATCACGCACAGTGAAAAGTTCCGTAGTCGGGACGAAATTTCGTCTCGGGGGAAACCCGAAATAGCTTGTGCCCAAAAATATACCACATCTAAAAAATTACTCAACATATCTTACACAAACTTAACTAAGTTACTTTTTTTTCATAATTTTCCACCCCATAGTTGAAAAGTTAAGAGACTTTTAAGACTTTAGGAGCCCATATCTCAACAACAATTAACTTAAAAAAATCTTGAAACCTCTACGTCATTTTTAAAGACCTAGGTATCTATAAATATTCTAAACTTTTTTTCATCCCCCTATAAGACTTTTTAAATGTTAATTTGTTAGTGTCAGGGTGCTCTTAAATTTTAAATTTATTTTTTATAATCAGCTTTTTAAACTTAACTACAAACATTTGATGATTTTTTTGAATAGAAATAATATTAACAAAAATTAATTTAATTTTTTTAATTTTCATTACCTCATCATCTCGATTAAATCAGTCGTCAAACAAAGAAAAACCTCATTGAAATCGGTATATATCCGCTTAGGTGCTACGCTACGACAGCAGACACACAGTACAAACAGATAGAAATGTTAGTAAAAACATGGAAAAAACCATCCTAAGTAAATGAGCTTTCAGTCGAAAAAACAGGATTACAATCAGTTTATCCGTTACTACGACGCCACAGACAGACAATTAGATAGAATAGATAGAAATACATAGAAAAGTAACTAAGAAATCGATTCGAACATCGATTATTATTCGACCTTTTGTGTAGAAAATAAGTTTTGTCATTGGAAATGACTTTCATTTCGTTGGAGTATAGGGGGTCATTTGCGGGAGTTTTGTGAGACAGGCAGATTGCACGAAGAGTTTTCAAGATATCGGGATGAACGTGGTGTCAAAAGACGCAGCTCGGCGAGCTCTATAAGATGGCAAAATGACAATTTGGAAAAAGTTCAAAAACAAAAAATTATCGGCAAAAAACGAAAAAAATTGCAATTTTTTCCCCAATTCTCATTTTGGAAGCCCGATATCTCGAGAACTAGATCCGAATAAGAAAAAAATAAAAAAACGGCTCGGGGTAATTAGACGGGAGATCGATAGAGACTAAAATTGTTAGAATCGGACAACCGGAAGTAGTGGTTAAGGGTGCCCTTAGTTGGAAGTCGGATATGCGTCGGTGTTACATTTCGTACTAATTCGGTTTGTTAGGTTCATTCCGTTTATATTCCGTTAGGTTCATTTCAAATGTCGTAAGAAGTTCGTGCGAAAGCAGGAGATCCGTTGATTTTTTTATTTTTTATTCGAATTTTCTTACAATAAGGCTATTAAATATACATCACTACGTATAGATCGGTTGTTATCATAGCTAAGAATGGACCAAAGTTCATTCAAATAAAAAAAAAAGAGGCTATGAAAGAGACCAGTAGACTTAAGTCCCCCAAAATTTGGCGGACCATGTGGAATTATGGTAATGCCGCGTATATGTTATAATATATCAATGAACGCGAAATATTAGAACAGTCTCTATTGTTAAGATAACTTTAATTGTATTCTTTTTATCTATATACACCGCGTTCGGCTTAACGAAGTCAAAACTAACTTCAATTGAGCGAATGGCACAAACCAAAGATTACCGAGAAAAACATGTTTAGTTTCATTTTTTTAATCACTTATTTTTTTTAAACTTTTTAATTAGTTTGGTAAGCTCTACGCACTCCTGTATATAAAATTCTGGTGTGTGTGTGTAAACAGCTTGACCGATTTTGAGAAAATGGTTTTTGTACTTGCGGGGTCACCTGGATGGTTCTTAGTTATTGGATGCGATAGCTGCAGATTTTTTTTAATTTTGCACCAAATTATATTTTTTTAATTTCTCACATTAAAAAAAACATATAATCCTACATTTTCAGCCTTCCAGCACCTCTCAATATTTATTAATTCAATATATTTTTCTTTATTTGATAACTTAATAAATAATTATTAAATAATAGTGGTTCCGGTAAAACTGTGTTGACCATGCACGCGAAGTCGCGGGCGGCAAGCTAGTAAATTTTAATAACTGATAATTTTAGGAGATAGAATGAAAATGATTCACTACCCGTGATGCTTTCGCAACTTTAGTGTATCAAGGTGATTTCAATGTTAGTTTACAAGAGAGAATTTCTGGCGGCCGCATTTAGACGCGACATGAGTAAACACCGAACGTAATCTCAAAGTTCTATAAAACACTGTTTGTTCAGCCAGTTCTCTTTACGGCCGCCTAGTGGTAGATACTTCGCTGTTATCTAGACGTTGTTTTGTGTGCAAACCATCAGGAAAGTGAACCGAATAGCCATCAAGCGTAAATTTATAATGAGCCATAGGTTCCGTAAGTATATATTATAAAAACGCCAACGGGCTTTGACCATTTTAATGTTTCGCCGATGGTATCTTATTAAAGAGAATAAGGTTCTAGAATAACCCCTCAAAATATCAATTTTTCCTGTATACAAAGCCAGAAATTGTTTCTCTGACGTCATCTGGATGGTTGAGCTTATGGCGTTGCTTTCTATTGTAAAAAACCAAAGCTAATAGTAAATAAACAATACTATAATAATAATGTAGGTAAAGTCACTATGTCAAATAACAGAATTTATTTTAAGAGGAAAAAAATATAGAAACTACGTGTTAAAAAATTTTGTCCAAGCTCATCGACATGTTTCTATTTATTTTTTTAATTTATTTATTACAAATTTTACAATTAATTTATACATTTAATTTTAGCTATGTAGTTTAGTTACCCAGGTAAAGTAGGTACTCAGTTAGCTGTATAGTAACATCTCTTAGCGACATAGTTATCACGTGGTTACCAAAATGACACAAATAATAAAGTATCGACTAAGAAGGTTAAAAAACTGGCCAACGGCGTCTCAGATTAAGCGCAGTGAAGGCTTCCACAGTCGGGATGAAATGGTTGAAACTCAAATAATAATAAGTTTAAAAACAAATATCTCAAAAACTACTCAGTAGACATTACTCAAACTAATTTTCATTGAAAGTGACTTAGAAGTTGCACTAGATTTTTTTCAAATTTTGCCACCCGCTACTTTTGAAAAGTTAAATAAGAGGATCCATTTTTAACGAGCTTTTAGGAATATATCTATCGTTTTAAATAAAAAAAGTCATTTTGGAGCCGCTACATAATTTTTAAGGTCTTATATAAAAAAGTACTTTGGGAACCTCTACATCATTTTTAAAGACCAATATACATATATACTCCACACGTTAACGTGCCCTGAAAGTTTTCTTCAGTTACATGTATGGCGAACTATCCCGAAAACTTTTTTTTTAAATTACACTACACCATTGTACAGCGGTTCATATATTATACCTACCTTCTAAATTTCTTTATATAATAGTCTCCGAGTAAAATGCTTGTGACAGACGGACAGACAGTCTACAGGACGAAATTGTAAAGGTTCCTTTTTTACTGAATGGCTACGTAACCCTCCCTACAATGAAAATTTGGGGAAAATATCGACATTTTTTTCTTTACAATTACGATTATTTACAGCTAATATTTTTTCTGTTCGGCGGGTGTACATCAGCTGCGGTTACTAGCACAATAAAATATGTAAATGCGGTCATTGACTGATTAAAATTATAATTAATAAAATATAAATACTCCTTATTGTTACCGTCATACCGATGGGATTTTGAAAAGCAATTTTTTGAATTACTTTTTCTATTATAAATTTATTAAATATTTTGTATTTCAAACATCTTGGTAATCGTTTCAATTATTTTCCTTTATAAAAACCTGAATATGGTTTAATTTTTTTTTATTTCAAACGAATTGATAGTATAAAATGAGATTATCATCATTTCAAATACATTAAATACTTTAAGCGTGGAAGGCTGAACAACTTAGGACTTAGATTAATTTTTCGCAACAAACAGAAACTGTTCAAATAATTTAACCGTTAGCTCTTAGACTACTCGATATTAAAGCCGCAAACAGCTGCCAGTTTAATTGAATTACAATCCGCCCTCGACTGAAACCGTGTGTGTGTTGTTTTCGTGCCTCGGTAATGAATGTATGTAGTAACGATGCGATGCAAACGGTTGCATAATGGTAAGTTCACAATCGTTATTACCGTTTAATTAATATTTTTTTATTTATTATAAAAGAATATTACAGAAATTATCTATAATTACATATGAATCGTAACCTTAAACCGCTTTAAAACACCATTTTTTGTCGGTTTTCGCCGGTACTGTTTTCATTTTAATAAATAATAAAAATAATACCTGTGATATCCCACATAGCGTCATTTAATCCCAAAGTAAGCAAGTATCATGCTTGTGTTATGGGTACTTGACTACTGATATTCATACCTTAAATATGCTTTATAATATATACATATATATAGATATTTTCCATCATTAAAAAAATTATTTATCAATATTAGTTTTTCACGATAAACTATGCACCGGAAGATATGGCGATAGTGTTAAGCCGCTTTTATTTTTTTCCATTTTTCTGAAAACTTACAGACACAAACACTCACCAACATAAAACCTTAAGTATTCACAGAGAGAGCCCAAAACCCAATACAAATCGAATTTCGGTGCACTTAATATTTCACGTCGCCGATACGTACCTCTCATTAAAGTAATTACCGTAGTCGGGTTTCGGATAGGACAAAAGACAAAGGAGTGTGCAATGAATGGCCTTGCCTCACACTCTGTTCCTTTACATTGAAGGTTAGGGTTCACAAAAGCAGGTCATGAAAATATTTAGACGTTCTCCTTTATGCTTCGCGTTCACCTTGCCGGTAAATATCTTTCTTCTATTGAACATTAGGTGGCAAATATTATTGTTGAATCGTGATGTTTAAGTCAAATGAAATATGTGTTTTTTTTTTAATAATAATACATGGGACTTCCCACACAGCGTCATCTAGTCCCAAAGTAAGCAAGTATTATGCTTGTGTTATGGGTTACTAGACAACTTTATAATATATACATATATATATATATATATTTTTGCGAAGACACCATGTGTGGGAAGTCCCATGTATTATTATTATTATTATATTATTATTATTATCTGTATTTCGTAGTTATGTAACACTATCTTGAAATACCTCCCCACTAAGGCGCATTCAAAAAAGTGTTGGCCTAGTTTGTAGATTGCTCGAACAGCTCGCTTCTGTAGCACGAAGATTGTGTCAACATTAGCAGCGCAGCGTGGCCCTCACAGTAGAATAATATGAGTCATCAAGCTATGAAACCCGCTAAAACACACCGATATCACGGTTTTGTCATTGAAAATGACTTTCATTTTGTTGGAGTATAGGGAGTCATTTGGGAGTTTTGTGAGACAGGCAGATTGCACGAAGAGTTTTCGAGATATCGGGATGAACTTGGTGTCAAAAGACGCAGCTTGGCAAGCTCTACAAGGTGGCAAAAGATAATTTGGAAAAAGTTGAAAAACAAAAAAAAATATCGGCAAAAAACGAAAAAAATCGCATTTGTTTTCCCCGATTTTCATTTTGGGAGCCTGATATCTCGAGAACTAGGTCCGAATAAGAAAAAAATAAAGAAACGGCTCGGTGTAATTAGACGGGGGATTGATTGAGACTCGGATATGCGTCGGTGTTACATTTCGTACTAATTCGGTTTGTTCGATCGAAATGTCGTACAGAATGTTATATTTCGAAGTTTTAAGCTTATTAAAATACAGTTATATTATTTTTTGTGCGAAAAAAATTTATTTCGAAAAATATTATCCAAAATATGTGTGTTTACTTTATTCCGTTAGGTTCATTTCCAATGTCGTAAGAAGTTCGTGCGAAAGCAGGAGATCCGTTGATTTTTTATATTTATTTGATAGAAAGTGAATAAATACTTTTTACAGCTTAAGCTGCATAACGGAGCATTATCGCCAAGTTAGTAATATGAAAAAAAATATTAACTCAATATTTTGATCCAAATGTTAGACACGCTGTAATTACAAGCGTAGAGAACTCGATGTTTTTGTGCCTACGGATTGATTTTGTATTAATTAATTAATAATTATACATGGGACATCTTACACAACTTCATTTAGCCCCAAAGTAAGCAAGTATTATTATGCTTGTGTTATGGGTTACTAGACAACTGATTTACATTCTTACATATTATTTTTTTTTTAATAATATACACATATATAAATATTTAACACCCAGACACGGAACCAAATAAACATGTTCAGGTACACAAATATTTGTGCCGGGCGGGAATCGAACCCGCGACCGTTGGCTCCGCAGTTAGGGTTTCTAACCATTTTAAAGTGTAATGACGTAGGCAAGGTCGAGCAAGGTCACCTCCAAGATGAACAGAGACAACGTTGAGTGGGACATAGAACATAGATAGTTCGTAGTTTTTATTATACTACATAATATCTGTAAGTTTGGTCTTATATGGTGACCGAAAGATTTAACTTAACTTATCTAGGGACATATTTTTCATTGCATAATAATTATAACGGTTCGTATACAACTTATATTAAATTCTCGCTCAGCCTTGTGTTTGAAAAAGAATTGGATGTGATAAAGTTACTTAAATATTTTTTTAAACGACCGAAAAGTGCAGTTAAAAAAAACTGTAAAATGGCTTTTTTTTTCAAAATTTTCGTACCTAATTACAATGCTCAAAAAATTGTTTTAAAAACGTTTCTTAACAACGATATTCCAAAAAACAGATTTTTGAGTTCTAATATTTTCTCATAGATAGTATCTACATCACTGCGCATACACCGTTTGTCACCATAGCTAGGTATGGGATCAAATTTCAAAAAGGACTATGAAGTCATGTGACGATTTGTCTTAAAAATTAGCGGACCATGAGAACTATGCTGTTACCGCGTTCACGTATTAATATATGGGAAAATCGAATCTCATGCAGGCTGTATAAAACACCCAGTTTCTTCGTACGTGCTTAATCCTCGTTCACCATTCTTCGCCCGTTCTCGTCTTTTGCCCAAGAGCGTAATTTTTCCGAGGTGTTTAAATATTCACAAATAGCTCCATTCGATCCGGGCCTAGTCCTCGGCCCCGTCAAGTACTCCGAACGATTTTAATATTGAATATTGTCAATTTTCTTACTCTCACGAACCCATCTTTTCCTGTTTTCAATCAAAGCTGTTACCCGGCTTAAATCGATAGACAGAAAAAAACAAATCTGTCTCGTGGGAAAAATGGAAAAAAGGAAAACGTGATTGTTCGAGTATTTATCGTAATAAATTTTTTCGGGAATTTAATTCCCTTGTTTATTTTTTTATTTCTTTTTTTGGAATTTCCTAATGGAACGGATCAACCGCTTTATGATAAACACTTCGTAATAATAGGTTGGAAAGAAATTCTTTTAGTATTTTATATACACATTCATAACATAACGGACGCCAATCAAATAATTATGGGCGCCTAATACGCTTCGATTTTATACAGTAGTGTAACCACATTCTGTGGTTGTGGTTGTGGTCTTGTGGTTGTGGTTGTGGTGAACAGCACGTTATCGTTGCCAAACTATACATTTAGACATTTATATATTAGTTAATTTTCGGCATTTAGATCGTATAGAGGTACGCATCACAATTCCTTTCCAACCTTTATATTAATTAGTTAATACTAGTGACCCGTCCCAGCTTCGCACGGTAGCAGAGCATAAAAGCCGTAATGCTTTATTTCTGTCGTAGTGTCATATCAGCTTGTTGCGTCGAACATGTGGATTGGATTTAATTACCTTTAAATGTGACGTAAGTTCATCCTACTTAAAGTATTTGGAGTATTTCATTTCCAGTTCTATGAATATGAATAATATGAAGTATAAATACATATAACCTGATCTAACTACGCATGTCGAGTCGCCCCGTATGGCCGCAAGGCTGATCGCGTGATATATATATTTCGCGATAGCTCCTAAGATATTAATTTAAATTGTATAGTGTAAAGGGCAATCATAATGTGCATAAAATGCTGGAGATAACTAACGTATTTAATTTGATAAGGATTAATACTGTATCCCTATAAATTGCTTTCAAATTACCTCATCATATGACACCATTTTTTAAAACATAATAATAGGTATAGTA
Organism: Luffia ferchaultella; assembly: GCA_949709985.1. NCBI lineage: Eukaryota > Metazoa > Arthropoda > Insecta > Lepidoptera > Psychidae > Luffia > Luffia ferchaultella. The sequence continues at coordinate 12,591,021 of OX453255.1, forward strand.
AGCTATCCATGAAAGATAGACATATGCCATCGCAGACTTATCTTTAGTCCTATATAAGATACACAATTATTTCATACATTATTTTGTGATATCTCAAAAGGATAAGGAAGCGTTTTCGATGAAAGATCCTAGCCGACTAGATTTTTTTTCGACTTTTTCAACAATAATCGTCATATTTCAACTAATTTGCACATAACATTAATAAATTATACACGTAAACCTACCTGGTGAATCACTCTGCCCATTGGGGTCAACAATATGCCAATCCGTTCGGTAGTTTTTGAGTTTATCGCGTTCAGACAGCAGACAGACAGACGCGGCGGGGACTTTATTTTGTAATATGCAGTGATTGATTAGTGTAACAGAAGTATTAACTCGTTTTAGGGTTGGCATAGAAATATATAGTTCCTAAATGTTCCTTTGATCCATATCCTGACGGTGAAAATGAATAAAACGAACACTTTACCATATAAGTAGCAGTAGGTACACTAGAAAATTAATTGCATACTGATTTTGAAACACGAATTATTCCGTCGGTACAAATTGACTAGAAGCCCTCTTCTGCGCTTACCGTTTAACCACTCATATCTGTGAGAACCTCTAATTGGCTTCCTGTCTTTATTAATGTTTACTATATTTTGTAGCTTTCGGTTCTCCTAAGATAATAAAAATATAATAAATAAATACTCTAGCTAGCTGGTGTAACCGTTTGGCGAGATGGTTTCAGCAGGCAAGGTCCCCGCGCGCCAGCCTTCACCCCCGCGAAGTTGCGTTTGTCAGTTTCGATACTGTTAAGTGATACTTCTGACTCTATTAAAACCAAACGCTGCTGTCAAACTTATTTACTTTATGGGCGATAAAAAGCATATAATTTAAATTCCATATACGAATGAAATGTACCTTCATGAGTTGGAACAATTTACGACGTGATCAACATAAATAATGAACTGTCATCATCGCTCAGGTTGTTTTCTGTTTGCGCGTCCCGTTTTTCCCAGAGCACTGAGCACACAGTGGAAGGGCAAAGGTCAGACAGACGGGCGGTTTCACGGAAAATACAGCCATTACTAAAACTAAATTTTTTATACGGAACGAGCGAATTTTTCGATCTAAGTATTATTTATATAACTCGGTACCATTTTATATTTTACACATTCCTACTACAATGGCAGCCAAGTAATGGCAGCCAGTGACAAGTATGTGTTCGTACCCAACGAAAAAGCTGTAAATAATGATAGTAAAATTATTAAAAAAAATTCAAACCACTGAGAACACCCTGCAGGGTTATTCTGCAGAATGTCTAAAGGAAAGATCTATATCTTAGCATATTTCCGTTCAAGCAGGATTGGTTATTCATCGAGGTGGACTCCCGTGAACTGTGCTGCGATTGGCTGGTGTCATTATTTATCACGTGCATAGCAAACTTAGAGGTTGTCACAGTTTTTTTTCTAAAATATAATGTTTTGAAATATTATAAGAACCATTTTATTTTATTATACATACTGTGTGGTCGATATAGATATTAATGGAGATACGCACACCCACTCGCCGTTTTTCTAAATAGAAAAAACATTACAGTTATGAGTATAGTTCCAATCAAACTTTATGGAGGATGTGAACGTAGACACAAGGCACGTCGCAGTAACCAGTTTTAGGTGTAGCGGGACGCAGTGGAGCGAGGGGTACATGACTGTACCTGCGCAAGCACGCTTGTAGCGTTGTATTCCGATGCGCCATAAAATTTGAAGTGAACTATAACTATATTTGACTAAAAGTTTTAAAAATAACAATCGAAATTCATCTATTATTTATCATTAGTTTAACATCACTTTCAGCAAAACTTCCTTGAAATATATTAACGGTGAGCCAATTAATTTTACGCATTTCCATGTTCAGAGGTCGTCGTGTTTGCGAATTACCATTTTCATGCTCACTATGTTTCCAAAAAACCTTCAGAAGTCATTATTTATTTGCGTGGTTTCAAACTAAATGTAAATTTAATACTTGAGCTGCCGGAAACATAAAGTTTCATGTCATAAACTAGCGTTTTCAAAGGTGTGTTAAATAAGAGAAAATGTACGATAACGTTATAAACCCTCGAGACATGAGGTCAAAAACTTTCATTTCACCTCAGACCCAAAGGCATGCGAATAATTTAGACAAAGGGTTCTTTGTGAACAACTCCTAGCTGTAGGGAGAACTATTCCAAGTTACTTTTAGTCGTGAAATCATTTCTAAGAAGTGAATTTTTTTTAATAAAATTTGTCCTATTTGAAATACAAAGATAATCAAGGATGTGTTTTTTCATGTAAATTATTTGATATATGAATTTGTACAGGTAATGAAAAAATTTAATGTTATAATCAAAATTAGAACTAGCTTTCCGCACGTGGCTTCGCCCGCTTGGATTATCTATTTGTAGTAAAATAGCAATAAATTCATATGAAAGTCTTCACTGGAGCGAGTGCCCCCGGGGGGGTAATTAGTGATGTAAGCAGCGAGCGACCACGACCTTTCTCCTTCATCCGGCTGGCACCCCAGATATGCCCCAGATGTCACCATAGATTGCTATTACTACGTAGTGCGTCCGCACCGCATCGCAATTTTTTTCATCAAGAAGTATTACAATTATTACTGCCTATAACCTATATTACAATGGTAACCAAATAGTATATAACGTGTTTCCATACTAGAAAAATTATCATGTAAATGAGCTTCGATCAAACTAAAAAGGAATATAGTTCTAGAATAATCTCACATTTTTTTTTTCTATTTACAAATTTCTCAGATATTTAAGAAAATTCTTCTGACGTTGAAATTGTCTCTGTGACATCATCGGGGCTGTTTAGTTTATTGTGCTGCTTTCCATAGTAACATACCAAAGCTCAATCTAAATAAAAAATATTTAGGTAAGGTAACTATGTCAAATGAAATTGTAATCTTTATGAATCAATAAAAATTTTAACAATTATTTTTAAGATAAAAGTATAGATTAGTCTATATTTTTGGACAAAAATATAAAAACTATGTGTTAATAATTTTAGTCCAAGCCCATTGGATCAGTAGTGGTTCGAGTTGTAAGCTCAGAAACCGTAAAACTACGAATTGACTAGAAGCCCTCTTCTGAATTTACTGTTTAACCACTTATACTCTAGCTAGCTCGTGTAAGATGGCCAGTTTCAGTGTGCAAACTCTTCGCGCGCCGGTTTTCACCACCGTGAAATCCCCGCACGCTGGTCTTCAACCCCGCAAAATTGCGTAATGTCACTTTGACAGTATGAAGTCCCATTTATGATTACTATTAAAACCAAAACGCTGCTGTCAAATTAATTTAATCTGAAAGAAAAGGGTGGGGGACAGAGAGACTTTGTGTTTTTAAATTTGTATGGATGGATTTTCATCGTCACTTTTGGTCGAAATCATGACAAAATATTGTGTCATCTATTATATTTATTATTTATACATATTCACTTTAATATGATATATACATTGCATTTTAGGTCGGTTAAACAGTAAATGAATGCAGCCTGGCCTGCGTTAAATTACTGGTTGTTATACATATTTAGATCTTTAGAAAATAGAAATTTTTCCCTGAATTTCCTTAAATATATAGGAGTTTCTTTCACCGTTTTGTTTTGTCTCGCGTAAAGATGAGTCATTTGTGGAAATTCAGTGATTGCCCATTAATATTATTAATTATTGTGTATTAATGCTATGATGTTTTAAATTTTATTAAGAAAAAAAAAATTAGTTAAGTTTTGTTTCGGAAAACATGAAACTGTGAATTTTTATTATGGAATTTTAGGTAGCATAACAATCAGGATAGTTGTTTCATACTTCCAAACAATCGTCCCAACCATAAGTCAATATAATTGCTTTACATAAATAATTTGTTAACTCACACATGAAAAGTAATTTCAGGAGCATATTTTCTATTTCAGTACGAATTTTACGTGTGGGTCGCACGAAACTCTACTTCACAGAGAATATTTCAAAACATCAAGTGGTGTATATTCGGTCTACGGCGTATATTCTTTTGCTCACATTTTTGTTGTTACAACGCGGTATTTCTATTAACACCAATATGGAGGGAACTTGGTGACACTGGCCACGGCTGGCAGTTTTAATAACACAGGTCAACTCAAGTACCTACTTCAAACGCACAGTAAAAAGTGTCAAAACTAAATTCCATGTATTTCTCTTACGAAAACCTTCCACTTCAAAAGAGTGCGCTGCACTCATCTAGTGTGCCGTGTGATTACTACGATCTATACTGTACATATATTGTCTATCCATGTCCATGACCAAACGATAATTAACTTGATGTTGGGAAACGAAATAGTATTTTCTTCTTTTATAAATTCCAAAGAAATATTCGAATAAAGCATTCGACAGAGACATTATTTTTTATGATTTCGTGAAAAAAAAATTAGCAACGAATTTAGGTTGGTGTCCGACCACGGTCTGTGACATTTTTTATAGAATGTCTAGCTAAAGTATGAATTAATTGAAATTTTATACATTGCCCGATTGCTTTACACATTCTGTAGAATGCCTAAGTATTTTATAGAATACCAGACTTTATAGATTCCCGATAACATATACATAAACTAGGGCTTTTAGAGGCTCTAAAACAGGCTGCATTATACTTCTTCGTCTTAGTTATTGGCGTTCTCTGCATATAAAGCAATTTCGCCAGAGTCGAGTATTGTGTTCGTATTTGTAATAAAAAATAACAAGAATAGGCAGCGTAGTACGGTTATTATGGAGCTTTTTCAAAATATCGCCAGAAACGACGACGTTCCACGTGCGCCATTTTGAAAAAAAACTCCTGCATTATACTTAGTTTGATAGCAAAACTCAAAATTTAACCCATAATTCAATTACTTCTTTAATTTTATTTAAAACTTCAGTCATTGATTTAAAAAATATTTTCTGAGAAAACTTTTTATGATAACTTTAAAAAAAATAATTGTGTGTTTTTTAAGCTAAAACCACGAATTTTCTATGTCCTGACATCCGATATATCTCTCATTCCTATTTCGTTTAGTCCGTTTTCGAGAGTTACGGACTCTGTGTTTGTGTGTGTGATATTGTGATCGAAACTTCTTAACGTAATGGTTACAAAAATTCTTACAGAATTCCCTAAAGTAATTAAGATTGTTTTAATCAACCACTCCGCTTGGGTTAAATCGAATTACGTTCTAGCAACGATTTAAAAACGTTTGTTGGCTGTTTTAAATGAATTCAAGATGATTATGCAAATTAAACTTTTTCAGCTGTAAAATAAACATCACTTTGTGTACGTTTAATAAATACCTTGTCAGCTTGGTTATTGAATAGAAATTAATAATATATATTATTTATTATATACTATACGACTAAATCCATACACATGTTTTTTAATTCGAAACTAAATTTTGGAATAAGAAGTGCCAAAGATAAATAATTGAAATAAAAATTGATTAAGTATCACAGAATAAATGTACTTAATGTTTTTAAATCTATTAGCTAAAAATCATATATTAATTGGGCAAACTGCTAAAGAATGGTACGGAGTTAAACTTCAACCACCTTCAACACTATTACTGACTGTCAACTGTTCAACACGACTGACCGGTTTGCCGAGTGGTTAGAGACTCTAACTGCGAAGCCGAGGGTCGCGGGTTCGATTCCCGCCCGGGTCAAATATTTGTGTGCATGAACATGTCTATTTGTTTTGTGGCTGGGTGTAAAAGTATCTATATATGTGTATATATTATATAAAAAAAGAATATTTAAGTAAATATATCAGTTGTCTAGGACTCCATAATACAAGCATAATACTTGCTTACTTTGGGACTAGATGGCGCTGTGTGGGATTCCCAGGTATTATTTATTTATTATTAGTCCCCGCCAAACACACACTCACCCAACACTGATCTTTGCTACAGATATGTGTACTCTGTAGCTTTGTCACGTTTGATAACTATCAAAAGAACGTGGTTGAGTAGTTGGATTTCCTCTGTCAATGTTAATAATGTGAAACTTCTATTACGAATTATAAAAAAAGCCTTTCCTACATGTGAACGAAGGGGCGGGGAAAGTAGGAGAGTTAGGGTGGGGAAGTGGTAAGAAATGATCCATTCGAAATCGAGGTGGGACATATGTGTGAAATAGTAATGCGAGTGGGAATGAGAGTGGGAAAGAATCAGTACATATTATAATAGAGACACGGAAGCAAGAGTTAGATGAGAATAAAAATGTGAGCGGGAATGAGAACTGTGATGAGAGCGGAAAACAACTGCAAGAGGACATATTTTATACGCTGAAGAGTGACATACGCTACTTTTTATCCCGGAAGAAGGGGTTCCGTTACAACTGTTGTAGTCCACGCAAGCGGCGCCCAGGGCGGTAAGCTAGGATATCATAAAATGATTGACCAGGCACCGACTTTATAAACTTTATGCTGCCCCATTATGCTCTTGTCTTTAAAATAAAAATATCATTTTTACTTTTTCGTTTAAGCTTGCGTATACTGTGAAGGAATTATTATTATTATATATTACTTTAATCAAATAATATTATTAGTATAGTTTTTTGTATATATGTGATTGTATTATATATGTATTTATGAGTATGTGTGTACGTATATGTATGTATATATATAGGAGTGAGGGTGTGTTTGTGTGTGTGTTTGTGAGTGGGAGGGTGTTTTTATGTATATTTTGAGGTGTACAAGGATATATATGTTTTTTTTTCAAGCATTACAAACGCGAACTTTATGATTGCTGTACGGAACGCTCACTTAGGTTCAATTTATGTTTGGGTAAGTGGTTAGCCCTGACACAGGCCTTGGTCTTTTTGGGCTGCTACTGCAACACAATATTGGTTTAATGCGAGCGCTTAACGGATCTCATAGAGTAATTGATTCTTACCTATCTGTAAACATAGAACCATCATCAGCCCATTTTACCCCACTGCAGGGGCTTAGGCCTCTCCTAGGGTGAGAAGGGAGTTTTGGAGCTTAAATCCACCACGCTGCTCTACTGCGGGTTGGGGATTGTAACGACCGCCATCTATTGACAGTGTACGGGACCGACTGCTTAACGTGCTCTCCGAGGCACGGAGTCAGTGATAGTTAATGTACTTAAGTCAGGAAAACTCATTGGTACACGCCCAGGATTCGAACCATGGCATGGCATTTTTTTTTTCAATACAAAATTTGGTACATTATTTAATACATGCTGATTCTATGTGTCGTGATATGGTGTCGTGATATAGCCCAGAGCGCAACGAACCTGTCTCAAATTTATAAGGCCATAGAGACAGGTTCGTTGCGCTCTGGGCTATCACGACACATAGAACCAGCATGTATTAAATATTGTACCAAATTTTGTATTGAAAAAAAAAATAAAAAAAAAATATTTATTTCGATTTTTTTTTGTTTTGACAAGCTAAACACAGAAAGCGCGGAAAAAGAAGTAATAATAATAATACATGGGACTTTCCACGCAGCGCCATCTAATCCCAAAGTAAGCAAGTATTATGCTTGTGTTATGGGTTACTAGACAACTGATATACATACTTAAATATTCTTTATAATATATACATTTATAAATATTTTTGCGAAGACACCATACACACAAATAACAACCAAGACCCGGTACCGGTATCAATATTCATCATATTAACACTGACCCGACCTGGGATTCGAACCCGAGACCTCCAGCTTCGTAGGCCGGGTCGCTACCCACTAGGCTAAGCGGTCGTCAACAAGAGTGATGTCAAACACTTTTTGTTGAAGAAACTGGAAACACAATGTTGTCGTTCGGCCTGCCATATCAAATAAAGGAATCATTGGCCCATATTATATTTTTTTAAGATATCCGTCGTCGTGTTAATTCCGATCGATATTGCCATATGGCCAAAAATTTCTTGTCTCCGCAAATGAATAACTAAATTGGTTATAATCGCAACACATTTATTCAGCAAGCTCCATCTTGCTCAAGAGCTTGCTGGAAAATGTGTTACTATTAAATAATAATAATTTGCTTTTAATTCGGTCTTTATGATATCGACACTTGTACCGTAATGTTGTATTTTACACACTAGGCCTTTTTACTTTACACCAATCACAAAAGAGCATTCTGTTTATATAGTTCGCCTCAAACTTTATGGCAGATCGGAATACAACGCTTTATGTGTATTTGCGCGGGTACAGTCATATACCCCTCTCTCCACTGCGTTCCGCTACTCCTAAAACTGGTTACTGCGACGAGACTTGAGCCTAATTTTACATCCGCCATAAAGTCTCACTGGAACTGAACGCATGCGTAAGCCGCGAAAAGCAATCCGCTCGCGCCCTTAGCTCCCGCCATTATTATATTTGAAATATCTACCTAATTTTAATCGCAAATGCATTGAAAAGCGTCGTATGATGCTCGTACTCAGTAAGCTGGCTATTATAGTCATCGGTTTGCTAGTATTGTAAACACTCGGTTTCGTCTCGTGCCTATAAACACCTCGACTATAGTATGCAGCTTACCGTACTTGCATCATAATGTACTATTATAATATAATTTAACCTGAACACAGCGAACCTGTTTCAAATCTATAAGGCCATGTGGTCGTGGTTCGAATCCAGGCGTGTACCAATGAGTTTTTTCTGACTTAAGTACATTAATTATCACTGACTCCGTGCCTCGGAGAGCACGTTAAGCAGTCAACCTCAGTTGCTGTCAATAGATGGCGGTCGTTAAAATCAACTTACCCGCATTGGAGCAGCATGGTGTATTTAAGCTTCAAACCCCCTCAGCTTGAGGGGAGGCCTAAGCCCCTCCAGTGGAGTATAAAAAGGGCTAATGGAAATAATATAATTTATTTCATACTTTATCTAGGCATCCTATATAATTCCCAAAGGATACCCGGCAAGGTGTGTAATATTCGTAGATGAGGATTACGGGGAAGGATTGTTTTATTCACACAGCCGGCATTTCATAGAATGTATAGGTATTCTATACTATGACTGAATTATATACTTTGACGCCACCGATATATATATTGAAATGTTAAGCTATATATATATATATATCAATTTTCATGCAAACTCAATCAGCCTAATCCTTTCTGTGGAAAAAATCTAGGTCTACCTTCTCAAAAAGTTGTTCGTACATACTTCATGCATGAATAAATCGACCTGATAACTTTGTGAAAGTTTAACGATCAAAAGAGGCGTGGATACTATTTGTTAATGAAACTGATAAAAAGTAAAATTTAATTTTTCGGGTTTGTTATATAAATAACACGTGTGACAATGATGAAGTCGTTTAAAAAACTGGCCGAGTGCGAGTCGGAGTCGCGTCTGAGGGTTCCATACTGGTATTAACTTGTATGGTGTTTATCGTTAGGTACTGGCCGCCAGAATGCCACGTAAACATACATTCAATTTAAAAATATTAAAAAAAAATTTGAATGTGATGTAGCTATAAAAAAACGATTTTCGGATTTATTCTTTTAGTTGTGTTGTAAGGTTCTTGTCAAATTTGATTATTCTAAGCCAACCGAAATTTTCTCTGTAGCTGAGTGGCGATAAATACGTTATAGAAACAATACGGAACACTCAGGGAGGGAGTCGGATTCGCACTTGGACGATTTTTTAATACTCGTCCACCGATATTTCATCATCTGTGTCAATAAAATCCTTTATAACAAGTACAGTGTCATGTTTTCATTATATTTTAAATAAAATCATATTAAAGATTTATAACGTAAACCAAATGTCAACAAATAAAGTCAGATTAAGTTTTATTAACATGTTATTATATGTTAAATAAATTAAGCATTAACTGAAATAAAAGTAATCCAATAATGCATCACATATTTTAAATACATACCGCTAATAAATACCGCTTTGCATTAGAGCTCGAGGATTCAAGAGATTTTTACAAAGAAGAGGAAGCTACATTTTACCGAACAAAGTAGAAGGATTTCGAGCGTTGAAAATAAATGCATAGGTGGGAAGGTTCAGCTCATATTGAAGGCGACAAATCGTTTACGCGTTGTCAACAAAACGCGACTGGTTTTACGCGATAAACGAAATATATCGTGTATTTCGTGAAATATTATATATCAAGTTGGTAAAGCGAGAGACGCCAGTGAATCTCGGTCTATTCCTATGAGTGGTTCTTTTAACATTGAAAAAGAAAATAAATTTTATAGTCGATCCTTTCCAACACCTTTCATTTAATACGCGTAACAAAAGACATATAAATGCGTAAAGATAGTGTTAACAAAGTTATCGGGTCTTAAATAAATGCGGTGTGATTTGGAAAATGTTTTTCGGATGAGTTTGTTTTTTTATTGATCTAGTAGTGTATGCAGCGCTTTTGAGATTGCTTTCATCTCATTCTTTTAAAGTGGGTTGACTTTAACTGGAATAAATTCAGTATAAAATAAATAAAAATAGTATCGATAAACTCTCAAAACCGGACAATACGGTAGTTGTCTGTGTTTTATTATTTTATTTGAAAGTTTTCTAAGTATACTATATGTATAATAACAGTTAATTAAAAAAAAAATATTGATAAAAAGCTACGATTGTTTAAAATACTCTGTTAGACAGAGACGGCAATAGCGAACGGTGTGACGTCAGGCTATTTAAAATAAAAATTTAATAAATTATTTTTAAATTGATGTCAATTAAAAAATTTAAAATTAAAACTTCTTTTCTTAAGGAAGAGACAGAAAAAACATATAATAGCATAAAAGTTATTATATTTTTTTGATAAATTTAATATTTTCAATATTAGTCAACTATCCTGTTAACATTTAATTTTCTCCAAAAATTTATCACATTTTTGTAATCGTATTGGGGATATTGGAAACCACCCCAATTTTTTTATACAAAAAAGTTATCATCATCATCAGCCCGTGTCTCTCCACTGCAGGATATAGGCCTCTCCCAAGGCTCGCCACCACACACGGTCCTCCGCCTTCCGCATCCAATTACCCTCGGTATGGTGCTTCAGGTCATCAGTCCACCTTGCCGGAGGGCGTCCAACGCTTCGCTTCCCAATACGTGGCCTCCACTCGAGAACCCGTCTACCCCATCGGTTGTCGGTTCTACGGCAAATGTGACCGGCCCATTGCCACTTCAGCTTGCTAATCACTTCGGCTATGTCGACAACTTTAGTTCTTCGACGGATTTCAGTATTCCTGATTTTGTCCATCAAGGAAATGCCGAGCATAGCCCGCTCCATAGCGCGCTGAGCGACTTTAAATTTGTGGACCAGTCCAGCCGTGAGAGTCCATGTTTCGGCACCGTATGTCATTGTAGGCAGGACGCATTGGTTAAAGACCTTGGTCTTCAGACATCGTGGTAGTGGCGACGAGAACAGACGACGGAGCTTCCCGAAAGCAGCCCTTACAAAAAAGTACCTACTCTGTATTTCTTCTTTTAAAAGGTCTTTTTTAAAGATAAATTCGGTGTCTGCACAAATTTGAAATTTTTAAAGGGTGCAGTTGCGGTACATGCCAAAGTATTAATAACTATATGAATATTTTTTTTTAAATTATAATGTGGTTCAATATGTACTCCAACGTAACAATACCTCGGTCGAAGATAAAATTCGTCTCTGACATTATACGGTCCCCAAACCGATGGGGTAAGCAAAATTAAATTCGTCTGTAGGCACTGTCTGTATAATATAGGAAAATATCAAAATATTTTTCATTACAATTTCTAATCACGTCTTTTTTGCGAATCCTGGAAAAACTATCGTTTGTGAAAATTTACCATAAAACATGGTCAATTAAGGGAGGAAACCACAAGAGATCTTACAACGAATTTGAGAATATACCCTATAAATTTCAATCGAAAATTGCTTTATAATCGTTATCTTCATAAAATCAAGATATTACAGACAACGAAAACTGGAATTCCGTGCATCTTTTATCGGGCTAGGTCATGAAGTAGTGCGTTCTGCGGATGGAAACCGCTCTCGCTACTTTTTTGTGGTGCGCGGAATTAAAGGCACATAATTTATTATCTATATTACTGCTTCGACTCTAACTTTTACTCCAATCGGTTGCAAAACTTAGCATTTCACATAAATTATTTATTTGCAAGACTACTTATGAATCATAAAGGAATGACTTAACCAACCTCTTAGGGCACGGCTTTAGAGAGCACTGCACTTAACATTTTCAACATGTTTTCATCACGTGGCTTATAGTTATTCAATAACTATCATTATATAAATAGATATTGTTACGTGTTAGGGGTTCGAAGAATTTGGAGAGAAAGACCTGCTGACTCTTTTGAAGACTTTATTCACTAACACTAGGTCCAACACAAAGCACTAAGTCCAAACACTAAGCACTAACGATGTTCCTAGCTCGTAGCCAAGTCGTAGGTTTCACTGGTATCACTCTTGATCACTGGTTTTCACTTCGAAGTCGCCTCGAAAGTAGCCCAAAAAGTGAACTGGAACTCGCTCGTCTTCCTGCGGCTATTCATATAGGTCGTAACGAGCCTCGAGCATTCTAGAAATCACTCCACTCGCACGAACGTAATCGACCAGATTGGATAATTCTAGAACATTCTTTCCTCTAACGCCATCTAGTATTGAGTAGAGGTTTCGTGTTGTCCTTGTTGTAAAACCCTTCTACAAAGTGGTTTTACTGGTTGACGTTAGATGGCGGTCGTTACTCTGTCCGTTCGTAACAATATGATAAAAAAATCTGTACTGTTTCATGCTTTTAAAATGTCATAATACCTTAAATAATTATTTACATTTTTGTTTATTTTTATTTTAGTTAATTTAATTTCATATTTAAATATTTATTTACAGAATAGCAACATTTGTCAAATAAGAGATGTTTAATATTGAATATTGTAATTTTAGATTCATTTTCTATACTAGATGGCAGTTTAATAAATACTTGTCTAACCACATGGAAGGAACTACTATGTAAAGAATTTATTCTTGATGATGGTTGGTGTAGTAAATCTTTATTTTAGTACTTTTTTATTTTGGAACTACGCTCCTTGTTAATGTTGTATACCTCAACACAGACTAAGTAGGATCAACTCGCGTTTCGGTGCAATGCCCATTATTGCACATATGCCGCTATAGGTATCATGTTTTGGTCTATGTTAGAACCATTGACGACCGCTTAGCCTAGTGGGTAGCGACCCTGCCTACGAAGCTGGAGGTCCCGGGTTCGAATCCCAGGTCGGGTCAGTATTAA
>OX453255.1:13204453-13451453 GCA_949709985.1 Luffia ferchaultella
AGGCTAATAGTATCATTCCGCATGTACAGTATGGCTTCCGTCGTGGACGTAGTTGCGCTGACAGCTTCATCTCACTTATCTCTGACCTGAAAATTGCAAATAACTTAAAATCACACACTGTTTGTGTATTTTTGGACGTTCAAGGAGCTTTCGATAATATTGACCCAGGTATCTTAGTCAACGTTATGTCCGATGCTGGTATACCTGGTCAATTATGTCAGTGGATTTATAATTTTTTGAATGATAGAACCATATATGTGAAACATAATAACATCCTACATGGGCCTAGAACTACGTCGAAAGGCACAATGCAAGGTGCCACCCTTTCACCTTTATTATATAATTTGTATACTTGTGAAATATGTAAATATGTTAATTGTAATGATGTAAATATTTTGCAATTTGCAGATGACATTGTTTTGTACAGCAGTCACCAAAACTTACAACTTGTAATAGACAATATGAATAGAGCCCTAAACCAGCTCAGTCTTTATTATGATGTTAGACTTCATTTAAAGATCAATGCTACAAAAAGCAGTTTCATGATTTTTGGTAATGATGACCCAACCTGTGATATTATGTATCGTGGAGAAGCTATTAATAGAGTTAGATCTAAGAAATTCTTAGGTGTCATAATAGATCAAAAAATGACTTTTGAAGATCATATTAGATATGTTTCAAAAAATGCTTTAAAAGCAATAAACATACTAAGATGTCTTGCAGGTATGTCCTGGGGTGCAGATCCCAAAATATTGTCAATTTTATATAAAGCTATAGTGAGAAGCCATTTTGACTATAGTTCGTTAGCATACATGAATAGTCAACATGCAAAAAAGTTAGACATTCTGCAGAATAAAGCTCTGAGAATTATATCCGGTGCGATGTGCTCAACTCCCATAAGGGCCATGGAAGTTGAGACAAAAATTATGCCACTGATCTTGAGACGACTTATTCTTGCCGAAAGGTACTGCCTTAAACTACTGTACTCAAATAACACAAAAATCATTAACAAAATAATACCTCAACGTATATATGTGCCTGGTCCTATGGCAACTGGTGAGGGACTCTTGGTTGGTAACTCTCCAATGTTGTTTCATGTTTTTCTGGAAATTGAAAATAATTGTTGTAATATTAGAAAACAGTACCCATGGCCTTGCTATTCTTCCCCATATGAAAGCATAATGCATCCAATCAAAGTAGTAGACTCAATATATAATAACTATGATATGTTGCAATTTCTTTCAGTAAATGATTATTATACTTTATACACTGATGGGAGTAAAAACAAGGGTTGTGTGCGCAGTGCTGTTTATGATCCCCAAATTAAATTTTCTCAGAGCTTTCTATTGCAAGATGTATGTACAATATTTACTGCAGAGGCATATGCCATTTATCAGGCTCTCCTGCGAATCAAAAATGTACATAATTGCAAATATTTTCTAATTATAACTGATTCTTTAAGTTTCATTCAGGGATTAAGCAATTTGAAAATTCATTTCAAAACCAATTTTATTTTGTATACAATTAAAGAATTGCTATTTAAATACCATCTTAAGGGAATAGATATTTCATTTATGTGGGTTCCTTCTCATAGGGGTATTTCTGGTAATGAAATTGCTGATAGGGCTGCTTACGAAGGTATTAATGAACTCGATGTTTCTAATGCTATGTTTGTACCTATGACTGACTATGTATATTGTATAAAACTATCTATAAGAATGTTATGGGAGCAAATGTGGAAGAAAGACCAAGAGACCAAAGGACAATGGTATGGTAGCATTCAAGAAAACTTACCAGTAAAACCATGGTTTAACAGTCTGCAACGAGTTAGCCGTGACTTTGTCACCACTATAAACCGGTTACGCTATGGCCATAATACTGCACCATCACACCTAGCAAGGTTACGAATAATCCAAAGTAATGTCTGCTCCTTTTGTGGAAATAACGAAGCAACTATGGATCACATTATATTCAACTGTCAAAAGTTCCTTCTTGATAGATTAGTGCTTGCCAGTGAATTAAGTGAAGTGTGTAAAAATTACAGTGAATTTTCTTCCCGCCCGCCGCCGCTTAATCAATTATTAAAAAACACTGAAACCTATAAACCAATTTACAAGTACATCAAAAATACAATACAGAAAATTTAATAGTGAAAAAACTCAAATCTATAAAGTGTACAGAACTATAAATAAAGACGTGGCTTAAAGGTCTCTGTAACCAAGCCATATATTAAATAAAAAAAAAATTAATACAGATTATCCAAAGAAGACGTGTCGTGTTTTATTCATTTAATTCATTAATTTATTTATACATTAAATTGTTTGTTAGTTATTAACAAAATGGTGCCGAAACCCGTACAAGTATAATAAAGTAATTTGCAAGTTCCAGTGTTAACATCGCGTGATAATTTTCGGTGCGCGAAGTGCGAAGCCGCCATCGAAACGCGTGTGCGCACGTACCTATTTAAATAAAAGTGCATTTCAATGTTCATATACAATCAGTGTGATTGCAATTTACAGCAATACCCGCTCGTATGTGAGGCCAATTTAGTCAGCCGCGTGTGAAATTTCATTCTCTGAAGAAAATTTTCGCCCGCCTCTTCGCAAAAGGACGCCATTTTTGCCGCCAAGTTTTCAAATCGTTTCAAATAGTCGATGGCAAAAAGAGACGGCGACGTCTCATTCATCGACATCGACTCTGCTGAAGGAGAGGAAAGTAGCTCTGTTTCATACACTGATCCGATTGACAACGACAGTGACAGTTCAACCGAGACTGCTGTCAACCGCAACAAGATGTCAGAGCACGAAGAAAAAAGGAAAATCAATGTCGAACGCGGCCGTTGTAAGGCAGCTTTTACGAATTTAGAAAAATACTTATCATCCAAATTGGAGTTCGACGTTGAAAATTTAAAGGTCAGGCAGAGGCTACTAAATAACAATTATATGAAATTTCAAGACTTGGACACCGCGTTGCAAATGTTTGGCGACGAAGACCAGGACGAGGCCGAGACTATGGAGGAGAGATACATTCAGCTCAACGTTCGTTTGGAAAAGCTGATCGCAAGATGCCGAATGAGTGAAGTGCATGATCAGTGTAGTGGCAGTGGCAACAATTATTCAGCAAGCACAAAACTTCCACCGATTGACATTCCTATTTACAACGGCGCAGACGTCAATGGCTACAAACCATTTATTGACTTATTCACTGCGGTCATTCATGAGGATGCGAAGCTGTCCAACGTTCAAAAACTTTTTTACCTAAGAAAGTACCTAACTGGTGAGCCGTTAAAGCTTGTTGAAAATCTCCCTCTTGTCAATGAATCGTATACAGCAGCGATGGAGTTATTAAAGGCTAGGTATGATAACCCATACTTATTAATAACGAACCACATAAATACGCTGCTAGATATGCCCATCATCCATAAGGGAACAGCACAACAGTTAAGGGATTTAGTGTCACGCATCCGTCAACAAGTTACAGCTTTAAATAATTTAGATCAGCCCGTCAGTCATTGGGATTCAATTTTAGTATGCATTATTACACGAAAGCTTGATCCAGTCACTGTGCGACTTTACCATTCAGAAAGAAACCTTGAAGACATGCCTACATTCAAGGATTTATTAGTTTTTTTAGACAAAAGGGCGTTGGCTTTAGAAGCTAGCCCATCGTTTTCAAGTGAAAGGATGAAGCCAAAATATACCACAAATATGTCAGTAAATCAAGATAGTAATAAAAAGGTTATTAATAAATGTAAATTATGTTCACAGGCACATAAACTATTTAAGTGCCCACAATTTCTACTCATGTCAAGTCCAAGGCGAATGGATTATATTACAAAACAAAAATTGTGCATAAAATGTTTGAACCCGCACACAAATAAGTGTAGATACAATTTCAAATGTAAATTCTGTAATTCCACTGAGCATAATTCTTTAATCCATGTAGAAAAGGACAGTGCTGGTGAGGAACAACAAGTAAGCATGTTCACTTCAAAAAACTCAACTGTACATAATGTATTACTCCCAACAGCAAAGGTACTAGTCACCGATGCACTTAATAACAAGTATGTAGTTCGTGCACTTCTCGATTGTGGAAGTCAAACGTCATTCTGTACTTCAAGTCTCGTTACCAAACTGGATTTACCTACATTTTATCAGAATAAAAACATCATGACATTGGGCGAAAATGTCAATAACGTGCAAAAAGGTGTCATTTTGAAGTTGAATTCAATGTCAGAAAATTATCAAATATCTGTAACTTGCTCTGTAGTTGAAAAAATTACCAGCTCTTTGCCACAACATAATTTTAATTTTCATAATTTTGTCCTTCCAAAAAATATCTTTCTAGCCGACAATGAGTACAACGTCCCAGGCGAGGTGTCTCTCCTCCTAGCTGCTTAGTTAGCAACAAGATACAAGGCGTCCTATCCATTGGCGAGTGAGGCTATATTAAATAACTCTTACTGTGACGATATATTAGCAGGAAGAGATACATTTCACGAAACCGTTCAGTTAATCGGCGAGCTTAAAGTTCTATTGGGACTTGGAGGCTTTGAACTTCATAAATGGTGCTCCAATGACATACAATTATTAGCAGATATTCCTAAAGAAAAATTGGGCTTTGATTACAGAAGTCTAGACCAGGACAACATTGTTGTAAAAACTTTAGGTTTATTTTATGATTCCAAGGATGATGTATTCAAAGTTAGTGGTAAATCGGTTACTACATCTGCCATTCCAACTAAGCGTAAAGTTTTAAGCTCTATTAGTAGTTTTTTGATCCGTTGGGTTTTGCTGGTCCCATCATTGTCAGAGCAAAGCTTATTTTGCAACGTATATGGCAACAAAAACTAAAGTGGGACACGCCTCTACCCGACGAACTACTCAAGGTATGGGAGAAATTTTATTCTGACATTCATAATATGACTGATATCGTTATACCACGTAATTTGCACTTGACCTGTCTAGAATTTGTAGAATTAATAGGTTATTGTGATGCATCTACAGATGCTTATGGTGCTTGTATTTATATAAAAGTTAAAATAAACAATATCTGTCAGATACATTTGCTATGTTCAAAATCACGAATTGCACCCATAAATTCTAAGCTAACTATACCTAAGCTTGAGTTAAATGGAGCTTTATTGTTATCTAAGCTTATGGCAAAAATCACTGCCATATTGCCCAATATTAAAAATATATCTTTATTTTGTGACTCAAAAATTGTATTGGGGTGGTTGCAAACCACACCAGTAACGCTTCTGGCTTATACATCAAATAGAGAAAATGAAATAATTAAATTAACCAACACTATTTTATGGTTTTATACACCTGGTTTATTAAATCCAGCAGATATTTTATCTCGAGAAACCAGTCCTCAAGAAATAACAAATAATAATTTGTGGTGGTATGCTCCAGATTATGTACATAATAACGATAATTATAACAATATAAGCCATATCTAATATTGTAGTGCTTCCCACAGAACCCTAAAGACATAATGTACCATATAGTTATAGTTTAATTTAATAATATAACCTACACCATAGTTTATAAGCTTAGCTCGTAGGACTTCTACATTGATGTATGGGCAGCTACACTGCTGCCCATGATGCCAAGAGCTTAGTAAATAGTAAAGTTATTATGTACACTCATTCATTTATTTAAGACTTTCATACATATCTATTTTCTATACATAATACAAACTTACAATAAAACATTGTTTACATGCACAAATTTATGTTTCATAGGCTTTCTATTCATTATTGCCTGTAAAACATATTTTCAGTTATCCATATTTATACATGTCATGTTGTATACAAACATATTATCCATAGTTATCCATATTTATACATGTCATGTTGTATACAAACATATTATCCATAGTTATCCACATTTATACATGCTATTTCATCAACTGAGCTATTTGAGTTAACAAATTACTCATAGATAATACATATTTACATATAATACATTGTTTACATTGCGTGAAACTTTGTTGCATTTTAGTATATTTGCAATCAAGCCTTTTATTCACTGTTTGCATGTAAACATATTTCCAGTTATCCATACTTATACATGTTTCAGTATCTAAGCTATTTCGCACAAAATTCATTTTTATTTGAATTTATTAATTATCCATTGTTGTTGCCAACAAAGACATTGTTATGTAGTTATCAATGTATAATGTACTTTATCGCTAAGGAAATTAGAATTATAAGTATTTTTTCCCGGCCCAATTTGTTAGCAATGGATGTTTTGTAATAGCAACACTCTCCCCTTCCATTAATACAGATTATCCAAAGAAGACGTGTCGTGTTTTATTCATTTAATTCATTAATTTATTTATACATTAAATTGTTTGTTAGTTATTAACATGATATATTACAATATGTTGTAAACAGTACGGAACCCTCAGAACGCGAGTCCAACTCGCCCTTAGCCGGTTTTCCAGATATTTTTCTTTAAATAGGTAGTCGAGTTTTAAATTTTTCTAGTTCTTTCATGGCTACGACTAATGAATTTACTTGTTTGAATAATAATAATATCTGGGACATCCCACACGGCGCTATCTAGTCCCAAAGTAAGCAAGTATTATGCTTGTATTATAGGGTACTAAACAACTGCTATATATACTTATATATTCTTTTTTTTATAATTCAATATATTATGCATATCGACGCTGTAGAGTGAAGACCTCGCTACAAAGTGTCCAAACAACAAAACTCCACACAAACGAGATTATCTCACAAACTGTGCAAGGTTCATTTATATACGTGCTCTCCATGGACACCGCCGGATGGCCTAAAATTTAAAAATTGAAAAACGGATTCGTTACAAACATGCTTTACGAGTTATTCCTTGTAACAAAGCAAAGAAAAATTAAAATAAAAAAAGTGTCATACGAGGTCTTCACTCTACAGCGTCGATATATAGATACATTTACACCCAGACACGGAACAAATAGACATTATCATGCATCCAAATATTGTCCCGAGCGGGAATCGAACCCGCGACCCTCGGCTCAGCAGTTAGGGTCTCTAGCTACTCGGCCAACCGATCAGTCAAAAATGTTAGGTATGTAAAGACATTTTGCAGCTACTGTCATACACTTGCCAATGCTATCTGATAAAGTATCTGATACACACTAACTGCAAGTTAGTTAACTTGCAGTTAGTTTGTATCAGATACTTTATTTATAAACGTTTAATAACAATGTTTTAACTATAATGTGTTAAATTAAATTTCTGTTTCGTAAGAAATGTGCAAGTGGGCAGAAAAAGACAAAACATATTTTATTTAAAACCCTGTTATTTAAGCGTTTATAAATAAGAAAATTGCCAATTATTACAAAGTATAATTTGGTTTTCATGTAACTATTGCTCAATAAAATCCGATTTGAGAGACACGCGTGCTGCGCCTGCATGATATCTCTAACCTATTGTTATTTCTGTGCTTTACGACACTTCAAAGAAGCGTATCACAAAGTAATTAAATAATTACTTGTATAACTTAATATTAATTATTTTTCATGTTACTAATCTTGCTAAAAGCGTTACTGTCTAAACTATAATCGCCTTCAACTATTGTAAACACGTAGTTACTATATAAATCGTATTACAATAAATACGCGTTGATATTCACGGTCAATCAATTACACACTGGCCGTCGGTCGTCGTGTCGTCGCGCCATGCCTTAGTTTACCGGCAGCGATTCGTGAAACCGTGGAATCGGTTTCCCGAATCGCTGCCGGTAAACTAAGGCAAAGGAAAAATAAACGTAGAATTATCTTCAAACTATTGTTTCATGGTACGGAAAATGAAACCGTATTAAACACAATAAGAAAATAGATTTTCCCGTTAACAGAAATATTCATACCGAACTAATCACAGGTTCGAATCGATGTCGTATCGCGTACCTAATTAATAAGCCGATACGTTCACAAAGTAGCAGTGAAAAGCGCGCCAATAGAATTAAAATACTATTACGCCAATTCAAAGTTCATTCAGTCGGAGGGGAGCATGCAGGTTCGCCGTTGCCGCCGCCGGTGCCTCTCTCTACTCCCGTAATTTGATTTTGAGTGGAAGGCAGAGGGGTGAGGCGTACGAGGCGAGGGGCGATACCGGGAGCGCGATCGATACCGCCCGAAGTGAGAGGGGGAGGCGAGGGGCGAAACGAGAGGGCGGGCGAGCCAACGAGCCGCGTGTTGTTATGGAAACCTGGTACACCCTCGCACTTCCAGATTTTGTGAGCCCACTGAATTATGTTTTCGTTAAACCCGGACAATAAAATTTTTCCACATAAGGAAAATTATGTTTGTGAAATAATCTTAAAGAATAAATAGATAAAAAATATTTCCTTAATAAGTCTTATTTGTATTGTAAAAAAAAAACGTGATAAGACAATTTTCAATACTTAATTACGATAACATTTCCTATTTTAAAATAGGTAGAATGCATGATTTTTTTATTCTAAATCTAAATTTATCATTGCAAAAAAAAATGAGTATAATAAACTCACCGCTTTGGAATCTAGGAATTTTAGAAACTATGCTGTCAATGTCGATAAGTTAAGAGTGGTTAAGGCAAATTGGAAATTCAATACTGTTTAATTTCATCAGTGGAGGGTAAATCAGATTTGATCATTGTAAACGCAATAGACTATACGTGATATTAGTTAGTATAAAAATAAGCACAGTATTTAATTATTTATTGTTACAAAGTAAACTTACAGCTATAAATAGCTTAAAAAACTTAAAATTTATCACTGAAATTTATATAACTATGTATCTATGATTTTTTTTAAATTTTATTTGCGCCTAGCATTGGTCTTCATTGTATAATTAAAAGATATAAGAATACATTATAGCAGATTATTTATCTCTATTTTGGAATTATCATATTATTTATTAATAACTAGCGACCCGGCTTCGTACGGGTAGCAGAGCATACGTATAAGGCCTAGTTTTTTTCTCTCGTAGTGTCCTATCAGCTTGTTGCGTCGTTTGGGTTTAATTACATTCAAATGTAACGTAAATTCCTCCTACTTGGAATTTTTTTAATGTATTTTATTTCCAATTCTATAAACATTTGATAAAGTAAAGAATAAATACATAAAAACAAATTACACTACTTCTTTATATATATGTTATAACATTAATAACGTCTGCCTATTTTATATCACGCGAGTCGCGTCGGTATTGGGCCCCGGCCGCCCGGCTCGGTGGCTTGTCGCGCTATAGTTTTTATTTCGCTATATCTCCGAAGATATTAGTTTAAATTGTATGGTGTAAAGGGCAATTATAATGTGCATGAAATTTTAAAGTAAATAACGCATTTACTTTAATAATGATTAATACTGTATTCGTATAAATTGCTTTCCAATCTACACATCATTTGATACCATTTTTTAAATATAAAAATAGATATTGTAAGTTATTCATAAAAGATAGACATATGCCATCGCAGACTTTTTTGTAGTCCTATAAAAAAGAAACAATTCTTTCATACATTGTTTTGTTGTATCTCAAAGGGGTTACGCAGCGTTTTCGATGAAAGCTCCCAGTCGGCTAAATTTTTCCTGCCATCTTCAACAATAATCGTCATATTTCAACTAATTTGCACAAAACATTATTAATTTATACACATGAACTTTCCTCTTGAATCACTACATTCATTGGTATCAACCATATGCCAATCCGCTTGGTAGTTTTTGAGTTTATCGCGTTCAGACAGGCAGACAGACGCGGTGGGAGACTTTATTTTAAAATATGTAGTGATTGTATCTTTTAAAAATATTTTTCTTGAGCCTGATCATTTTTCCGTGTGCTTAATCCACTTGGAAAATACCTGTGACAGCTCTTCTTTAAATATCTCAGAAACTAAATTACAGGAAGCTAATGCATCTCCCTTGCCCTCTTTTTCGCCTTTCAACTTTCCTTTGATTTTGACATTGAAATTGCAAGGTGCTAAACGTAGCTAAAATGGTGGGTGAGGCAGAATAGACACATTTTCTGAATTGATTTTAAATAATTTTTGTATTTTCCTTTAAGATTGCTGTGATTTGTCAAATTGTTGCATTTAAATCATGCAGTCGTCACCAATAATTTGTGATGGCACTGGTTATGTGTCTTAATTTACATGTGGTGTTATTTGTGTGCGTTGGCGCACGGCAACATTTTGTCGGTGTAGGTTCATTTTCAAAGCACATACAGACGATTGTCGCTTTGTTTCAGGGTCGTAGGTATTCAGCCATATTTCGTCATCGGGGACTCCGGTAAGTATATCCGGTTCCATTTTTCAGCAGTTTGGGCATTTTTTTTGAGTAACTGCCGTCGGCGACCGACCTGTCCTCGTTTCATCTTCAAAGCTTCCCCGTCCTCTTTTAAACGCAACGAATTAATTAAAAACTGTTGTTCATGAACAAGCAGACTCACCGAAAAGAATGACCGAAAGTTCAAAGGCTTTAAATTTTTTTTGTACCCATAATAAGTCATAGCACGAAAATCACATCGGTTGAGTTCCATTGCCAGAAAAAAATATTTGAATTAAAAATTGATCCATTTTTAAATTTATCACTTAATAACTAGCATTTACGATGGCGTAGAACTTACCAGTATCAAATACATGGAGTAAAGAGTATTTCACCACAGATTTCACTATTATACATGCCCCACATAATTATGTATGTCTACAAATAGGCCGGTCCATTTTAATTGCATGTAATTTGATCTCTAAGAGCAAATATAGGTAATGTAAACACTTGTTTTAATTGAAAATTGGATCTCTGTATCTAATTAGATGCAACTCAAGTAAAGCAAGTGTTTACTCTAGTAAAATTTAAGAAATTTTGAAGCCTATTTATTACAATATTCGTTTTAAAAAATCCAATACAGCGTCGTCTTCTTTAAGATGGGCATTTACGATCACTGTGTATCCGAATAGA
This sequence comes from Luffia ferchaultella, assembly GCA_949709985.1. NCBI lineage: Eukaryota > Metazoa > Arthropoda > Insecta > Lepidoptera > Psychidae > Luffia > Luffia ferchaultella. The sequence goes on from OX453255.1 coordinate 13,215,397, forward strand.
TTGTGATAGACTAAGGACCCGTCCCGGCTTCGCACGGGTAGCAGAGCATATAAGCCGTAGTAATTTTTCTGTCGTAATGTCATATCAGCTTGTTGCGTCGAACTTGAAGATTGGATTTAATTCGATTTAAATGTAACGTAAGTTCATCCTAATTGGAGTATTTTTAATGAATTTTATTTCCAATTCTGTAAATATTTGAAAAATTAAAGAATATATAAATAAAAACGTACTAAAATATTTGTTTATATATACAATTGATAACTTCTACCTAATGCATCACGCGTGTCACGTCGGCATGAGCCACCCGGCGCGGCACCCGGATGCTTGTCGCGCAAAAGTTTTTATTTCGCGATATCTCCTACGATATTAATTTAAATAGTAAGGTGCAATTATAATGCTGAAGCTAAATAAGGTATGTATTTAATTTGATAAGGATTAATATTGTTATTATAATTTTTTTAAACAAAAATAGGTATAGTAAGCTAGCTATACATAAAAGATAGACATATGCCATCGTGGACTTTTCTTCATCCTATGAAAAAGGAACAATCGCTCCATATATTTACATATTATAAAACAAAGTCCCTCGCCGCGTCTGTCTGTATGTCTGTCTCTCTGAACGTCATAAACTCAAAACTACGGAACGGATTGGCATATGGTTGACACCAATGGATGGAGTGATCCAAGAGGAGGGTTTATGTGTATAATTTAATAAAGTTTTCTGCAAATTAGTTGAAATATGACGATTATTATTGAAGACGGCGAAAAAAATTTAAAATTAGGCAGCTTTCATCGAAAACGCTGCCTAATCCGTTTGATATGATATAACAAAACAATGGATGGAGGAATTGTTTTTTTTTTATAGGACTACAAAAAAGTCCGCGCTAGCATATGTTTATCTTTTATGGATAGCTTTTATATCTATTTTATGTTTAAAAAAAATGGTGTCATACGATGAGGCGATTGAAAAGCAATTTATACGGATACTGTATTAATCCTTATCAAATTATATACGTTATTTACCTTCAGAATAACATGCACATTACAATTGTCCTTTACACCATACAATTTAAATTAATATCTTCGGAGATATCGAGAAATAAATACTATAGCCCGATAAGCGGAAGCGGCTGGGCCGGCGGCGGCGGCGGGGGCCCTACCGGGACCATAAAATTGGACAGAAGTTATCATTTATGAAATTGGAAATAAAAACATTAAAAATACTCCAAGTAGCATGAATTTATCTTACATTTAAATCTAATTAAATCCAATCCACATGTTCGACGCAACAAGCTGATACGAGATGTCGTATCAGTCGTAGTGACGACAGAAAAAAAACTACGGAATAATATATACTTTGCTACCCGTGCAAAGCCAGGGCGGGTCGCTAGTTTGGTTATATTTTATAGGGATCAAGGCAATGTTTTCGGTGAAAGCTCCCAGCCGACTTGATTTTTTCCGACGTCTTCAACAATAATCTTCATATTTCAACTAATTTATACAAAATATTAATGAGTTAATTATACTCATAAACCTTCCTCTTGAATCACTCCGTCCATTAGTGTCAACCATATGCCAATCGAAGCGACTTTGTTTTATACTATGTAGTGATTTTAACATTTTGTCATTTCGTTTAGGACCCGGTTCTCGGTAAAATTAGAGGGAGAAACGTTACACGGGGTACCCAAAGGAAAGAAAGAGACCGATAACATTGTAAAATATTTGCCGCTTGCTCTTTATAGTCTTTACTTATATAATTTGGTGTTACATATTTGAGAAAACTAATTTTTCGCATTAGTACCACTAGTTTTTACACAAACAAAAAGAACAGTACTAGTTAGGAAATAATGTAACGCCCTAGTTTTATTGTGTATTTAAATCGCTGCCGACGACGACGCGCCGAACAGATATTGCCTGGCTGGTACCTACCACACACCACACTATTTGCTTGTATAAAAACTAGCAGTATATTAAAGATGACGGTTTTAGAAACGTGTTTCTCTATTTACTTTTAATTTAACGCATTGATATTCAACTGACTGATTTCAAGTACCTACAATTAATTCATCATTACACAACATTAATTTAACACAACTTGTAAAGCGACCACAATAAAATCGCGGCGAAGAGATTGTATTGATGTAGACACGATAGATACGTCACTAATAACAGACATCGCAGTACCGCAACAACATGATTATTGCAAGTATCGACCAGGGTAGCACATGCAGGCGTTAACCTCGCGGTAAACGAAACGTGGTCGCCGGCACCTTGCGTCGTCCCACCAAACTGGTTCCACCGCAACGCTGCCTCTGTTAACCTCTCATTCCCACCGACTACTCGTGTCCATAATTCGTCTCTTTCTCCAAAATATTCCATTGATTCCTGTTTTTTTTTTTTTTAAATAATTAGGTAATTAATTTAGACTTCTTTAACATCACGTTTATTGTCTGTCATTGTAACTTTTTTACGGGACTCAATATAATTAGGTGTAACTAAGAAGTTGGAAAGTGTAATTAAAAAGGATTGTTACGTAATTCAAGACTGCCGCTTTTTTAATTATAAATTAAGCCCATGATAAAAACATCGAATGGGTGCATTTTTCTATGTAAGTACTGCGTCGCAGTCTAAGAAGAGGAATTATGGTAAAAGCTCATAATCGGGAGAGAGTTATAAAAGTAGGATCGTGTTGGAACAAAATTATAGACGACGAAAAAATTCAAATGAATATATAGAATGGATAGAACACTTTATTGTTTAATGTTTTTATAAGAAATATAATCATTCCCCGATCAGAATTTATGAAGACGAAATTTAAAAGACTGATTATTCCAATAAAATGTTTACCAGCGACCTCCAAAACCATCAAAGATAGAGCTTATAATGAGATATCACTGGACGAACTAACTAACCGAGGATTTATAGTTTGTTCACTTTAAATTCCAATCGATACAAACATAGCATAGTGAGTTTCCAGACCGAGGTGCCCGCCGCGCCGTCACATGATAGACATGTTTTTTAAACTAAAGAGGTTAAATAAATTACCAGCTATTTGTAATGTACGAAATACAGATGCGTTAGAGCGGCCAGCTTCGACTTGCCAGTTTCATGACCAATAGCTTATTATTGTCATCAAATCAAGGATATAATCAGTTGTTTATCTAAAAATATATATTAATATGCACGAAGGAAAGAAACTACCATTCAAGTATTTAATTATAATTTTATTTTATTTATCATAATACACTATTTTGTTAAGAGATCGTTTATTTTAACATTTAGTTTTGTAATGTAGAGAACTGACATTAGGTTCGTATTCTAGATGTGTATTTAGAAAAATATTTACTTATTTAGTTATTTATATACGTACCCTTTACTAGTTAATTAAAAAAATTTGTTCAAAACGATGAAATACTGTCACTTCTACTCAGTTTTGTCGATTTTGTTTCAGGATTTTTTACATCACGCAGCTGCTATAGTGTGCAATGCGGTACGCAAAATAGTATACGAATAAATAAAGAGAAATCAAATCGTTCTTCTTCTTTAGGTGTTTCTCCATATTCCATCAAACCATTCCCTCAGATTCTTCAACCAGGATGTCTTCTTTCTGCCAGGGGGCCTTTTGCCTTGAATCTTGGCTTGCATCACCAAATGGAGTATGCAGTATTTGTAGTTCCTCATGATATGGCCGAAAAATTCTAACTTCCTACTCTTAACGGTGTTCATGACCTCCATGCCTTTGGACATACGTCGTAATACCTCGGTGTTCTTCACTAGATGAACCCACGAGATGTGGAGCATACGACGGTATACCCACATCTCAAAGGCATCCAACTTTTTGCCGAGAGCAAATGTCAGTATCCAGCTCACCACAGCATCAAGCAAAACACTGAAAACATAACACCGGACCATTTTCATGCGGAATTTCAAGCTGAAACGTCGGTTGCACAAAATCTTATTCAATCTTTTGAATGAATTTCTGGCATGTTCTACCCGGCCGTATTCTTATTTCCTGTTCTGTCCCATCTTTCATTAATATAGCTTCTTAAATACTTAAATTGTTTCACTCTTTCGGTGGTTAAATTTCCCAGAACTAATTTTTTATTGACGACTTCTGTTCTAGATATAATCATAAATTTAGTCTTCTTTGTATTCATTTTTAAGCCAAAGTCCATACCAACACCATCAACGTTGTTTAATAATTTCTGAAGGTCTTTAATGTTATCAGCTATCAAAATGGTATCGTCAGCGTATCGAATGTTGTTTACTAGATCCCCATTCAGAATTATACCCTCCGTAACCCCACATAACGCTTTATTTAAAATCGTGTCGGCATAAACGTTAAAAAGCAGCGGGGATAAAATACACTCCTGACGTACACCCCGCCTTATATCGACCTCTTCCGATAGCCGATTCTCCACCTTCATCACTGCCCTTTGCGCCCAGTACAAATTTGTAATGAGTCTAAGCTCAAATCCATTCAAGCAAATTTCTTCGAGAATGTCTATTAACTTATCGTGTCTTATTCTGTCAAATGCTTTTTCGTAATCAATAAAACATAGAGATACTTTTCGATTCATATCAAGACATCTCTGAACCAAACATTCAAAAAAATTGTGCGTCTCTCGTCCCTAAACCATTGCGAACAGAGAAATCAATGATTGCGAAAGCCAAATTGTGTTTTGATTAAAAACTTTTCGCATTTATTGTAAATTCGTAAATGGACAATCTTTAAAAATACTTTTAGAACATGGCTCATTATACTAATAGTTCGGAAATCTTGACATTGCTTGGCATTGGGCTTTTTTGGAATGGCAATAAAAGCTGACTTCAACCATTCTTTTGGGAACTGGTCTGTTGTATATATCGTATTAAATATTCCGTTAATAACGGTAATTGCTTCGTCAGACATAGTTTTCAATATTTCTACATGAACATCGTTCGAATCGTTCGAGTTATTCAATTCATTACAATCAGAGTTACAATAGTTCAATGTGAATTTCTACTAAACAACTATCGGTTAGCCGTGTGGAATTAAAAGTGAGTGGTTATTCATAGATCGGAATGGAACGATCTAGTGAAGTTTATAATTGAGTTTGATCCAACGACTTGGTGTGTCGAACGCCGTAGCTGATTACAATATTTTTATCTTTTTCATTAAAATAGACTTTCTGGTCGTTGTTATTCCCTCCAGCGACAAGTAAAAAACTCTATTTTAATGTTGCTAAAATTCGATTTTGAAAACGTGTATTTTCACCGAAAGTGAGTGTTATATATATGTTATTGCTTTTCCACGTTCAGAAAAAAGATTTATTGTTAGGAAAATTAACTCCCCATCCGAGATATAGTTCTAAATGTCACCCGAGTATATAGCGCTAGTTCAGAATCACTCCACTGGGGCATAATTATTGTTGATATCAATGTTGATAATGACCAGTATGACGTAAATCAATTAATTCAAGTAAGTAATATTTAATGTTACTTTTTTGGGACTAGATATATAACTTTATCTCAGAAAACAATTAACTAACAGTTACAAAGTTTAGTAAATATAAAAAAATGTAAGAGTAAAATAATATTTATTTTCTGTTTCGATTTACGTGTAGATACACTTCGAACTCGAATTAAATATTAAATGTGTATTTTCATAAATTCATAAAAGTTTAATTCCGAATTCCATTTTCAACACGCTCGACGCTTTTATGTGTCGCGGCAGGCGATTACGTCATGATCACAGGGTGTTGTTCGTCACCGAATTATACAGTGGCCTACTAAGTAAAATTATTTACTGTTTATTCACTTATTGTCTAACATTTCATAATAACGCGTTTTGACTTAAAACTGAGTCGCCTTTATTGTGTACGTGTAACGATACTGTATATTTATGTTTAATGAGTTCTTTTTGTTCTCATAAAACATCGACTTCGATAACAACAAAAAAACCTATAATTATGTTTTAGTAATAAAATTCTTTATGGGATAAATAATTGACGACGTACTGAGAGGATAGGGTTTTGTTTTGTCTGTGATTTTGTTTAAGGAATATAATTGACGCATTTTCATTTTTAAAATAAGTTTAACGTTTAGCAACACCTGTGTACAAACAGGCATGTTGGCATTGTTGGCCCTTCAAACATGTTGGTCGTTTAGATTGTTATATACAAATAGCATATATAACTAGCTTTCCTTCGCGACCCCGCCCGCGTGGAGGGACGCGGCGTCCCAGGACATTGTGGGACTTCCATGAAAATTCTGAAACTATAGGAACCATTTTTTTAAATTATTTATGACTTAATAAAATTAAAAATATAAACATCCATATAAATTTAAGAACCAATATGGCGTAAGTACGTCAAACAAAACAGATTTGTTCGTTTGCGCACTGAAAATAATATGTGCTTTAGATTTTAATTTGACGTCAACTGAACACTAAGGTGACTGCAGGGTTACTTGCTAATACCTACTTGATATAATTATATAATATTATATACGGAATGTGTTTATAATTATTTATTTACAAAAAAAATTCTTATTCAGGGCAGCTCTTAAATGTTTTTATTTTTTTAATTTCTAATATGAAATGAGAAATAAGAAAAAAAATTTAAAAATGCTGAACGGTTACCACGCTGACCGTGGTTACGTATATACCTACCTACTAGACTATAACAGAGACGTGGATTAGATGCCCATTAATATTTATTCGCCATTTGTTATCAGGTGAAAAAGACGCGGTAGATTTCACATAAGAGCAAATTCGATAAATAGTGAAAATCGTTGGTGAGAATCTCTGCAGTCCATTTCCAACCTGAAGTAATTTATCAACATCTGTACCAATTTTCAAGGCGAATAGTGTTTAGCCGTTGATAAATCTGACATAGATTTATAGTAATCAAAGCCCACCCGTCATATTAGCGGATGGGCAAAAAACGTGAGTGAACTGAACCATCGCATCGGTCGCCCTTCGCGGAACGTCTTTGTGTCGGCCGGCGGCGCAGGTATACCCGTCTGACTCAGAGATACCTACCTATTCCACATAAACAAGGGGCAACAAAAACAGCTGTACGATAAGCGACCAAGAATTTGATTGGTAGTCGGACGGAACTTTTGAAGCGACCCAGATTAACACTTCATAAGTCATTAATAACGTAACTACAATGCGTTCAGGTTTAGCGGCGTACACCATAAAACGGTCAACAGCAACAATAAAGACACGGATCGAATTGATCGTGAAATAAATTCGCCGTTATTGCTTCTAATTGAAAACGAACCGTGGGCCGCGTTCGTTCAAACCATCGCATTAACATAAAGCTCGAGCTGAGAGCGTCGACACCGCCTCGAGCGACCTCCCGCTCCCCTCGCACCCCCGTTCCCCATGCCGGATAATTCAATCGGTGGGCGGTGACGGCCAATTCGCTCCACGGCTTCACATCAATAAATCTATCTCCTCAAATTCCACGACATATTGCATTGATAAACGAGCCCCCGTTACCCAGGCGACTAACGCTGGGCGACAGGCCCCCAGCCTCCGCAGACCTAAATTAAAATTAAGCCACCCAGCAACCGAATATAAAAACGCAAACATAGGGACAAAGGAACTTGCTAAGTCGGGAGCGAAAAGAAAAATTGGAATTATTTGAAATTCAACACATCTATGATTCATCTGCGAATGAATTAAATCAAGTGTGATTTTAGTAGATCAATAACGCCACATAGTTTGCGTTTGTAACCGTAATGATCACATAACGCGCGGCATTAAAGACACGACAGCGCAGCTGCCGTGTCTTTAATGCCGCGCGTTATGCGAATGCGAAAAGAAAAATTGGAATTATTTGAAATTCAACACATCTATGATTCATCTGCGAATGAATTAAATCAAGTGTGATTTTAGTAGATCAATAACGCCACATAGTTTGCGTTTGTAACCGTAATGATCACATAACGCGCGGCATTAAAGACACGACAGCGCAGCTGCCGTGTCAGCGGACTTCGGTGGGCCATAAAGTGCGCGCGGCCTGCAGCAATCAACGGAGCGCACAATAACGGTTTCCAACGGGAGTAAAATCGACGAAGGTTCGGCACACAAAGGGGAGCGATGGTTGTGGACCGCCCGGCGCGCCCCTCACCCCTGCCGTGGTCGAGACCAGAAAAATACAAATTGAACGTACGACCAAGCGACGCGGTACGACGCGAAGCGCTACTAACGAGTGCCAATGCCAATGTTTTATACATAGCTCTTGGCCTCTTGTGCCACGAGTTGTGGTGGCTAATTCAATTGGCTCGCCAGTGTTCCATTATGCGCGTTGTGTTGCCTTCGCCTGTATTGACAACGCACTACGCACAGCCATCTAGTCTACAGAAGCAGATAAGAGCTCGACTGATTGCGTAACCGAAACGATTATAGGCTGAAGCTTCACTTAAATTGTCAAATGACATTGTCTTCGTAGTCTTCGGGAACAGATAAACCTACATATAGGACAAAGGTAGGCTTTCTGTTACTGAGATAAATGTATACAGTAAGATTACCACCTTGGTAAGTAAATAGGAATTACTTGGTGTATTGCTGTGTTCAGTGTCAATAAAGAGTTTATATCAATGGTTGATAAAAAGAAACTTGCCTTGAGATTTTATTTTCACAAGCTTATAAGATACGGCCTAAATAATTTCTAGGATTTCGGAGCCAAAGGCAAAAAACGGATACTCTATGTTTAGTTTCTTGATGTTCTGTTTGTTACACCGTAGTAGTTTCTATAGTAATAGAAATTCAGCCTCAAAGTACTTTTTCAGGAGTCATCCCTGGCACTTCTAAATGAAAATATTTTTAAATAAAACCTCTTGTATTTTTTAAATTTTTTTACTTTATTTGGTAATCCTACAGCAGCGTTACAATAATAATAATAATAATACATAGGACTTCCCACACAGCGCCATCTAGTCCCAAAGTAAGCAAGTATTATGCTTGTGTTATGGGTTACTAGACAGCTGATATACATACTTCAATATTCTTTATAATATATGTTTACATATATAGATATTTTTTTTTTACACAGACACCACATACATAAAACAACCAAGACCCGGTACCAGTATCAATATTCATCATATAAATACTGACCCGACCTGGGATTCGAACCCGGGACCTCCAGCTTCGTAGGCAGGATCGCTACCCACTAGGCTAAGCGGTCGACAATTAAATTTTACATTCATGGGGTGCATGTAAGTTTTTGTTATTTCTACATGACATGATAAGCACAGATATTATCTTTTGCGTTTACTATCCGAAATGTTTATCGAATATACGAATACCTATAAGTCGAATTACTTTCGTATTCACGAAAGTACTACATGTCACGTGCAGTACTTTCGATGAACATGTCTAAGTAATCTACTATAAACATACAGAAAATTAATTTGACAGCAGCGTTTGGTTTTAATGTTTTAATAAAATCATATTAATGTCAGTTCACAGTATCGAAGTGAAAATTCGCATTTTCGGGGGGTTGAAACCGGCGTGCGGGGATTTCTCGGGGGTGAAGAGCGCCGCGCGGGTACCTTGCGCACTGTAACTCGGACTAAAACTCCCCATACACCGGCTAGCTATAGTGTGAGTGGTTAGACGGTAAACGCAGAAGAGGGCTTCTAGTCATATTTATTTGACATTATTAATTTGACAGCAGCTTAAAATACAAACGAGGGTCATTAAGTCGTATTTTGGCAAATCGATTGTTTAAATTGTCAATATTTGCTTCTTTTTTTTTGATTCGTTTTTTAGTTTTTATGGGTCAACTTGTCAAGACGAGGCCGGCGGATGTGTTTCGGTCACCGTATGTTTTCGAATTGCCATGCAGATTATCGACCCCAAAAATTGCTCGGGTGAGAGTAGGCATTTGAAGTAGACTTCTTACCAAACTTACTCCAAAATTGACCCATTTGTCGAGTTGTTAGCAACTCTAACTGCAGAACCAATGGTACCTAGTGAGTGGGTTCAATTTCCGCTCGAAACAAATATTTGTGTGCATGAACATGTCTATTTATTCCAGTCTGGGTGTGAAAGTCTATAATATGAATATATTTAAAAAAACAAATTTAAATAGGTATTTCTGTCAGTTGTCTAGAATACAGGTTCCGCCTATGTGACTAGATGGCTATGTGTGACTTGTCCCAGATAATATTATTGTTTTATTATAACGTTCATGGCCGGGTGGCAGTATGTAGGTATGTACCTATGGCGGACCGAGAATATTGAGATACTTTTGGGATATGATGATATCTACAATTAGAAAGCCATTATTACTTTTCAAAAAAATTGATTTCTTGTAATGGCTCGTATGATAACAGTTTCGTGGAAAAGAATTCATTCGTAAAATATTTTATGTAAAAATAAAATCAATGCCCATTAGAAGCGTCTGATGACGCAATTTAATATCAGCAAAAGTAATTGCAGTTAAGTATTGTTTTATTGATTTCTGATCATTGTAAAGTACTAAACAAAGTTACAAATTATCTATATATTACATGAAAAACAGCACCTACTACTATAAAACTGCAACTTTGCAAGTGTACAGTGACTATAAACAATGTATTTTATGTTCTATCGTTTTATGAACGTCGTCGTTCCACATTGTTACAAAATCGACATTTTATTGCAATACGTATCATTACGTTCTATATGGTCCATAACGATTTAGAATCTATTTTTTTTACATTAACTTTCTCTCGAGACATGTAGGTGGGTGGGTAGGTAAACTAATAGATTCTTGCAAAATTGTATAAAAAATTGCCATAGTTGCAACTACCGACTTACAGTATAAGTCGGTGGTTGCCACAAAAAATAAAAAGATTATAAGAGACGGAGAACTATTTGGACCTCAGAACAAATACTAAAGTTATACATAGAAGACTTTATTGTATTTACATATATTTGTTTCATTTCCCACATGTTTTCCACGTGGTAAATTTCAGTGTGAGTAAAAAAGATGTAAGTATATATGATGGTTTGCTTCAACCTGCATATACCACCTTCTCAGTGACATTAGTCTGACTAGTCAGACGGACGTTTGCATCAAATTATTTAAGTTTTTGATAATATAGGACTAAAATATGAAATAAATTTGTGCGAAATAAATTCGCCACTAAAATGGCTTGTTTTGCTATAAATGCCCACAGTTACAGTTCCTCAAAATCAACAGAAAATGAAACAATTTCGTTCCATCGGTAAGTGCGAAATGTCTTTATTTTGCTTTTAAACACTAAGAAATGAACAATTTTATTATCACTTATTTTTAAACAATACACTGAAAATATTGAAATTACTAAACTGTGATAAAACAGCTTAAAAGAAGTAAAAAATAATTTAATTACATATTTACGTTTTTTATAGAGGATTGACACCATATGTTTGTTTTTATCGATATTTTATTAATGTACCAATTCGGCCTAATAATCTTCTCATAAAAAAACCGGTCAAATGCAAGTCCGACTCGTATAAACATGGTTATGCACCAGAAACTATATAATAATTATTATAGATTTTTTTTCCAAATATACCGCTTCATTTCTCTGTAATGTGCCCACAATCTGTAACATTTATCTCTCGGATTATTTTAGTTTATGTTCCTGCATTCTTGAAGAATAGAGTGGGTATTCCTCATTTTATATTAAATGCAATTTATTTAAATGACTTCAGTTTCCGACAACGGCGGTGAAAAGTTTGTGCCAAAGTTGTATCTTCTAAACTACTCCAGGTACCACAATTAATGCTTAGCAAATTTTTGTAGTAGTTTTTCTTTGGATCCAGAAATACGAAGTGAATGGACAAAAGCCGTTAAAAGAGTAAACTAGACGCCAAGTAAACGGTCGTTTGATTTTAAATGGACATTAAAATTTGCAATTTGAGGGATGATTTAGGTTTTGCGAGGAGCGAAGTAGACCGAAGAAACAAGCCACCCAGAAGGCTCAAGAAATTGTGATTTACTTATAACCAATGATTTAGCTAATTTCTGTGGTGATTTGTAGGTAATTATATTTGTAAAATTATTATAAAAACACCGACATGACTGTCGCAGTAGCGCATTTTTTCTTATCAACCTGCATATTCGACTCTATCTATATCTATCTATCTACCCGAGCGTGTGGAGGGCTACCGCTCGGCTCGCCAATCGCCATCACTTGCCGAGTGCCTGCATTATAGTTTTTGCATGTGGTTTTTACGCCATTAGTGCACAACAGCACCACCAACCGACAGCCATAGATTTGTACCGGTAATGCAGTCACACTGCGGTCTCACAGAATGCGATATATAGTACCTACCTGTGCAGTGGTATACTAACTAAAAGCGTTAGAGTAAAACCATTTTAGGTAGGTACGTAGGTACCTCTATACATATATAAATAATGCTCATTATTGAGCAGCCTGCTCAGACCAGCACCGACCGCGTCGGCCTCTGTGATCTTTCCTTGCAAAGCGAATTGCAGCTGCTTAGCTTCGTTCGTGTTAACATGGCCGTGGGCCGTGGCCACGCCGTGGCCGACTATTGGCCGCTTCATAAATATTTCGAGCGGCATGGAGCGGTGAGGTGGTTGACGGCATGCCATTATACCATTAGGGAAGGACATTACTCACTCAGAATGTGAAGCTATTACCTGGCGCTCGTGCCGAGTATGTAGTTACGGGCCGAGCATGGAACATTTCATGAGCAGCATATGAAAAATCACATGAAATGTGTAATCATACATCACACCTGCTACTTTCCTTGACATAGTCTGCTACGTCGTCAGCTACAAATAACACTTAAAGTATTGGACTACTTAGATGATAAAAATCCATGGGTGTAAGCCGCTCGCCTATCAGTTTGTTTCAATAATATTAATCTTTAAGCACTTGTTAAAAAGTTATTATATTGTCAAAAAAAATATTTATAATTTTGTTAAAAAAGAGCGTCTCTGAGAGAAACCAGCACTTTTTTTGAATGCGCCTTTGTGATGACGTTCTACCACGAAGTAATAAATTCACTCTTGCGACGTACTTCAAGATTATGTTACATAACTACGAAATAAAGATATTTGATTGTTTTGATTGATTGAGGTCATACCACAAAATAATTTTTCCCCTTAATCGGGTAAGGATTGAAAATACGTATGCAGATGCAGCACATGTATGTGCTAAACGCGTATCACCTAAATCCGACCTCAATCTATTACTCGTCGCAGCGCCATCGATTGGTCATAATCATAGAAATCACAATTCACATTTAATTTCCAGTAGCATATAGTGCAAGTGTGATATAATCATAGACGTAATATACCTACTACGTAGGTTCAGGATTGTGCACTCCTGAAACTGTATAATACAAAAATGAAACCTTTGGGTTACGCATAAGGTTTACTTTAAATTGTAAGCCGCAAGGAGGCAAAATGAGTTTGTAGGAGATAGCTACCGGAGAGTCCGTTTGTCCCTTTCTAACACTTGCCATTAGAAAAAAAATATTTCATTTAGTAGGTTCATTATCAATTTTTATATATATGAATACTCGTCTAATATCTATTTTCTGTGATTCCTGATTTTTTATATGTCTTGGTATTCAGATGAAAATAATATTTTTAAAAATTCTTACGTTACATTTCACAAATTTATGAAAAAATTCACTTTTATTCAAAAAGGATGTTTTAATTTATTTTGGGGGGAATTTTGACGTGTGTATTGTCAAAGTTGAAGTTTTTGACGTCATATTACTAAGGTGACCAAAATGTTTTCTTAAGTTAGTAGGAATTCTTGATGAAAATTAAAAAAAAAACTATTGAGTTCAAAATACCCAGTTTTTTTGCAGTGCAAATTTAAAACACTATGTTAAAAACAAAAATATAAAAAATATGTTTAAATTTATAGAATAGCAAAGTACTTACGCACAAAAATACCAATGGAGCATCAGACGGAAAATCTAAAATGTCCAACTACATGAGTGCGAAAAGGAGTCAGCAGCAGGAATCAGTCCAGTATAGGCAAATGTATCAGCGTAAGATGATATAGAAACACATAGATAATAAAAACACAAAGCAACATTCATTATATAGATAGATGACCCACCGTAAACAGGACGATGATCATTCAACCGATCGCGGCATGTAGTACGATTTGTTTCCCATCACGAAATTGATTGCTGTTGTTAAATATATAGTACGCGATTCGTCTTATTATATTGATTTCGTATGATGACGATGGATGAAAACGTTCACCGTCCCAAATGTGACCTAAAACGTTATCACGTTAGTACTAGCGTTAAAAAGTGTTACTTTTGGTTTTATTAATTAGTACGCTAAAATCAACTTGTCAATTGAAATTACTGGGTTTGTGAAAATTGCTCCTGCGTTCGTTTTTTGGTTTAAGTTTTTAATATATTCTTCATATCTCCATCAAAAAACGGTTAAAAAGTGTTATACGAGATACTGTGGAAGAGAATCAGTGGGTGGTTGTGGCAAATTTTTTTCACAGGTAACTTTAAATATAGTATTAAAAAAAACTGGTCAGTAATAAATCTTACATTGTGGAATTTAAAGCAGTCCCGAGGAGAGAACCAAGAACAAGTTTTTGATAGGTTTGTAATAATAAATTGCAATTTGCTTGTAATTTATGAAATAGAAATGTTGACGTCATTACGGAACTTGTATTCTCCCTAGTTAAATACAAGAAAAGTAATAAATCCATCTTCCATATAAATAAAATCGTAGTGCCTGTCTGTCTGTTCCGGCTAATCTCCGAAACGATTGATCCGATTTAAATGAAACTTCGCAGACATGAATAGGGCGTTGTCAGAAGTGACATAGGCTACCTTTTATCACGATACTTCTTTTCCCAACTAAGAAATGTTTCTTATCCCTGAGTCCCGCACCACCACTCAAGTGCAAGACATTTTGGCCCTAGAAATACTGTTACGGAAGCTTGAGTATTTTGAATTAGTTTTTATCCGCCGGATCAATGGGAATTTTTGAGATTGTTGGGTTTTTTTTGAAAAGGAAAGAAGCTGGTCACCTGTACAAAGTTGTATTTTTAGGTTCCCAGGTTCGCATAAGGCAGCAAAGCGTAAAAAAATTTATGAGTAATATATTTTAAACATTGATATTTAGAAAATTTCCAATCTTCTGTGCAGCGTATTCAGGCACAATCCTTTTAATGAGATATTTCCTAAGTGATGGATCCTGGGAACCAGGGCGTGCAAAAATACGTAACTTATCGTGCTCGGCTTCTTACTCATGTGGGACTTAACTACCTACTTTGTAAATAGAGCGGTCAGCCATCTAATTATTAATCACAATCTAGGTCCCTTTATTTCTGTGATCGAATCGAAGATTTGTGTTCAAAGCAGTATTATATATAAGGGGAGCCTCTCCCTAATTTATTAAGGTGATTAAGGATCTTTGAAGCTTTGATTTTTAAGAGTTCTCTCTGCTTCACAATTTAATTTGGAGGTGATAATCCTCCGCCAACGGATCATATTTTAATACGTGTTGCCACTTTTAGTGACTAGCTTTCTTGAACTGTTTTGAAAAATATAAAAAAAGTTTCTTAATAATAATAATAGAAGATAGCGTAGATATTATATACAAAAACTTAAGACGAACCAAAATCATAAGTTTGATCATAGTTATTGATTACTGATTCTTTTCTGGATTACACTCTTAACTTGACTTGATGTACATTTTGATAACTTTGTGATTAATTTTTGTTCTTGGTATGGCTACGAAACCACGTGTTCAACACGCAATTGTTATTTGGCAGTTTTTTAAGGTGTCGCTAATGTGATTTTAATTTATATTTTTCTCTTTTCCTTTTCTTTCTTTAATCTTTAAAAATCTTTTTTCACCTGCCATTTTTTCCACCACACACATCCGCTATTTAGATATTTGTCATCTTTTCTCGTTTATTCGTTCTTTTAAAGTAAATTTGGTACCTATTAAAGAGCACTAGCAACAAAAGTCAAGATGAGAGATGAAAAAAATAAAAATAAATTATTGTCACCCTAGAAGAAAAAAGACAAAGGGACTTCGACCTCGCTCCGATTCCGATTCGATTTCATCTCCTCGTTTTGCAAAGCCGAGTGCACTGTCCTGAACCTAGTATTACGTCCATGGATATAACTTCATGGTGATTAAAAATCACTGTGTGAAATTTCACAGGTGAAATCACTAGGTTAAAAATAGTAATTTCATCAAATGAAAATGAATTAAAAGTAAAAGCTTATACTGCAGTGCAGTAAGCACGTATAAGCATGGAATAAGTGCATTAACTGCACATTACAACTAATAGAAGGCAAGGCACACGGGCCGGACTGATCCCGCGTCGTGTCGCTACATCTAATTATATCATACATAATGTCAGCTTACCTCGCGACGCAGCCGATGGCTCCAGCGACCGGCGACTCCGATAAGATATCCAAAAATTTGCTTCGTGACCGAAAACACGATCGATGCGCCACTGGCCGTCAGCAGTAAAAGCTGAGCGGATTACATATACAGCACTTTAACAATCACATAGAAGAGAGACGGATCCTTTTCACATAAGAACGCGGCACTAGCGGTCGCAGTTGTCATTTGTATCGAAAATCCCGAGTTGCTCGTCGCAACATAAACAAACAGAGAATTGCTGGAGCGATGTCACTGTCATTACACTACAAAAGTCAGTAAACACGAGAATAAACACTAGTTGACGCAGCAGAGCACACGTCAGCGCCGTCTCGAGCCGACGGACGAGCCCGGAACTCCGTTACCCGCCGCGCGGCTCGCACCACGCGCCTTCCGTCCCTCGCCCCTCGGTACAAGTATGAACGAGACACGGTTATATATGAAACTGAGTTAGAACGATATTTAAGTCTTTACGAGCCGATACGAGGGACAACCATTGAGGTATTATCATAGGGCTTCAAATAATTTTCAACAAGGACAACTTTATTACGATCGACGCGACGATCTCTGTTATTATAGGCATAAAAATTTATAAACTCAATCTTCAATTTAGTAAGGAATTTTAGAAATCGGCAAGGATCATGTTTAGCTCGTGTTTAACTCTACGTGGGGCTACCATACATCAGGTATCGGTATCGAATCGATGACATTAGGTAGGTGAGGTAGGTACCTACCTACGAGGGTTCGTCCTATATTTAACATCGATGATAGGTAGGTATTTCAACCTTATGTCTGTTATAGTTTTTCAGTCACAATCCAGTTTTAAAACCCGCTAACTCGCTAAGGCCTAAGCGACACCACTGTGTAGGTAGGTAGGTAGTAGGTACCTACGGGGGATATTTTCATAAAATTAGCTCTTATTGTGGGATCGCACTATGGGATCTGAATCAACTAAATATGGCATAAAGTGGCGACATGGCCACAAGTCATTTTAGAAATTCAAACTTTTTACGGTTTGTTTATGTCTTTAATATACTAGTAAATTGCTTTATTATTGCCCATACATGCCTCCTCGTTACCTACATAACGCGTTCGGCTAGTGCCAATTGAAACTCGATCGTTCTGACGCTCTTACGTTACATTGTTTGTCGCCTGTGAAGAAACTCAAAATTTGCTATTTAATTATTTAAAAAGGAATTAATTTACGAATGAGTGACATTAAGAAAAACTTACCTAGAGGTATACACGTCCTATTTTAATATTCGTTTGTTGGCCATGTTGTTATCAAAGAGATTTCACAAGTTATGTATCACTAGGCAAAAACCGCTAACGGAGTTTACTTTTCGAAATTTCAACTAGACAGTATCCTTCCGGGTTCTTCCGAGTCACGAAATTTCCAGCATCTTACACGTTACCTATCTGCCTTCTATTAAACATGACAAAATTTTGTCCAAGCGTACACACTTTTGAAAAATAAGCCAAGTGCGTGCGAACACTTGATGCATGTTCGCACGCACTCGGCCTATTTTTTCGTAGTTCCATCCATCCATCCGCCCATTATACCCCACTTCAGGCGCTTAGGCCTCCCTCCAGGGTGAGGGGGCTTGGAGCCTAAATCCACTGCGCTTCTCCAGTGCAGGTTGGTGGATTGTCACGACCGCCATCTATTGACAGCAGCCGGAACTGGCTTAAAGAGCTCTCCGAGGCGCGGAGTCAGTGATAGTTAATGTACTTAAGTCAGAAAAAACTCATTGGTACACGCCCGGATTCGAACCACGACCCCACGGTCGTGGGGTATAAATTTGAAACAGGTTCGCTGCGCTCGGGCTATCATTCGTAGTTAGTGTTTGTCAAATGTAAATTTATTAACGTGTCTGGTTTAAACAGACGGACTGACAGATTTGAAGGAATTATCAGGATTCCGTTTTTTCCATTTGACTACGGAACTCTAAAAATGCAATATATCTATTAAATACTAATTTAACTGAAAATATGTATTAAAAATATAATGTTTTTTTAAGGGTCTGGATATATTGATATATTTATATATAGAAGGGAATTGCTTAACATAATGAGATAGTATGGCATTAAAACAATTGACGGTCAAACGCAGTATTTGGAAAAATATTTGGAGAAACTAACTAATCATAGAGAAGAGCCTTCTACTGTTCTCAAGCATAAAATTTCGTATTTTATATCTGATTTTAAAGACAAATGGCTTGCATGTAATTCAACAATGGAAAGGTTTCTCGCTAAAACTAAAGAATAAAGTAAATAAGATTTCTTTTTAATATGTAATATTCTGTCTAATCGACACACATGTTCTTTTTTATTCCCTAAAGCATTTTCGAGTATCAGTTGGTGTTGTAGTGACGTAAAATACTTTATGCCAAGATTTTATGGTCCAGGCCCCACTGTGGATCGTTTTGAATTAGTTTTATACGGAAGTTCCTATAATATATTTACATAAAAATAATGACCTGCTCCAGGCTATTTTAAAGGCAGGCAGGTCACCAGCGTCCCTAGAAATAAATGTTGACTGACAGGAACCAAATTGTGAGCAATGCTTTCCGACGGTCATCATAGCAAAATATGTATACCTACTTTTTTGGTGGGCATAGTTACTGATAAAGTGACCTGGGTGAATCCCGACAGGATTTTCAATGAGATTGACAGGAGGTTTCTACTTCGGTCAATTTCTAAATGCCTATCCATTTTTCTTTATTTTACTTCTGTTTATTTAGGAAACGAGCACGTGCTTTGTATCAACAAATCCCTGAAATATCGTTGGATTCCATAAATACAAGTATCAAAAAAATATATTTTTCATTTCTTGTACGAATAACATTAAAAATATTCACAAAGGAGTCCTATTACATCTTAACTAAAAGTTCACATTTGTTTTTCATACTTTCATTTCATTCAAAAACTGTTGCAGTCCTTCATAGAATAGCCACGCTTTACGTAAAAAAAAAATGAATTTTTCAATTTTTTTATATACGGAGTTGCTGCATGCGTCCAGTCACTGATAGCTATTTACATCAGCTCAATTCAATGCTAAATCGGTGGAAACTTCATGATGGTTTCTTGGTTTCTACATGAATGTTGCCATTATACAAATATTGTCGCGTTGGGTAGAACTTTCAAAAATTCGGAATATACCCTACTTCGGAATTCTCCCAGGTCACATTACTTTAAAAAAAAATGGTGAATGCTTTTATAGATATTATATCTACATAAATATACAACACTAGGTACGTATAGATCAGTGTCACCATAGCCACACCACAACTATGTACCTATGCGCCAAATGTCATTCAAACAAAAACAAAGAAAGAAGGTACATATTAAAAAAAAAACTGTTAGGACTATGGGGTTATGTGACCATTCATCACAAAAATTAGCGGACCCTGTGAATGATCCTGTGCAACTATCTAGTATATAAACCTTCATACAAATGCAAGAAACCTAATGGCATGTGTTCCTAAAAAAACCGTCTGCGTCTGCGCAGTGGAAATCAGGGATACCCACTAACGCGAATTACGCTACGTTTTAAATTGTGAAGTGTGTGATCTTTAGTACCGTATAGGTTTGGTACTTATATAAACTTCCTGAATCTCTTTGACCTGTCTCTAATTTTCTGCAGCGCTCTAGCTGGTAAAGGTGGCGAACCGTCGTCGTTGTAGGTACAGAGTCGTGAGTTACATTGACCCAAGACCGTCTGTCGTTTAGGGGGAGGTCTATGTCCATCAAGTCCACCAGTGAACGACTGGCGGCTGAGACCACGACGACGGTGAAAAAAAAAAATTTTTATAGTATACTCCAAAATATAGTGTAATATACTGTAGAATTTATTACAAAAATAATCACTCACGTGGCTGGATATCAGTGATTAGAGCTCCTTTCAGTCGCAAAGTGTTTCATCATCATCATCAGCCCATTTTACCCCACTGCAGGGGCTTAGGCCTCTCCCAGGGTCAGGAGGGGGGTTTGGAGCTTAAATCCACCACGCTACTCCACTGCGGGTTGGGGATTGTAACGACAGCCATCTATTGACAGCGTCCGGGACCGACTGCTTAACGTGCTCTCCGAGGCACGGAGTCAGTGATAGTTAATGTTAATGTACTTAAGTCAGAAAAACTGGCTGGTACGCGCCCGGATTCGAACCATGGCCCTATGGCCTTATAAATTTAAGACAGGTTCGTTGCGCTCTGGGCTATCACGACTTTGTGTTTAAAGCAAAGTGTTTAAAGAAGTTTTATGTTGTAAAGCCAAGTCCACGATACCATGGTAGTTATCTACGTAGTAGTAGTAGACTTACTTATTCCACCTAGTGTCTAATATTGCTGTGTTAATTTTGTAAATATAAATAAAAAATTTAAAGTAAAAACCTTTCTACTCGACTCAATCTATTTCGACCAATTTCGACTTGTGACGCGAGATGCATAGGCGTGTTGAATAAATTATTCTTAAATGAGCATCAGTAGGCATGTAAAATAAAACTAAAATGATTATTTTAGTTTTATTTTGAAATACGTAACACAATGAAACCTTTTTATGTACTTAGCCATTAGAGACAAAGTGACAATATTAATACAATGTTGATTAAGAATGATTAAAAAATTTTTGAATTTTGAAGTGCATGCTTTTTTAGTCTCGGCATTTATGTGAGCCTAGTTCCGATGAGCAGCACTTCATTGCATATAAATCATAGACACTTTGACACTGTAAGTAAAAATCATATGATATAAAAATATACAAAAACAATTTTGCAAATCCAGTCCAGTAGCTTTGTTACTGCTTCCGGTCGTACGTTGAAAGAATATAGTAACTACAGTAATACGAGCAACACTATGACAGAATTCCAACCACAATATTTTTAAAGAATACGAATATTCTATTCCCTTAAACCTACCAATTCAAGGTTATTCTCGCGTAAGAATACATTTAGAATCTTATTTAAAAAAATTTGAGAGTTTAGTATACTAGAAGTGATCAGAAAGTAGTGAGTGAGAACGACATATATACCTACTCCTAGGTAAGAAAAAAATTAATACTGGCAGGCATAGTTCAGATATTTGTAATATTAATAAAGAAAAAGTCTTCGATTCTTTTTTGTTTTTTTTTTTTCTGAATGTAATCATTTGTTTGCTTCGCGTCGGAACGTGTTCTCGAAAATGGAGAAAAACGAAGTGCGAGCCGTTATTAAATACCTCTGTTTAAAAAAGTTAACGACGCAAGAGATTCACTGCGATTTGGAGGCAACATTAAGAGAGTCTGCTCCGCCGTATTCTACTGTCGCGCAAGGGCGGATCCAGCTTTTAAGTCAGGGGGGGGTCACATAGTCTAGGTCTAGTCAGTACAGGCTCAAATTTGAACACAATAATAAATATAAATGAAAAGATGTCCTATTTTATCGTTATACGTCAAAATAATTTTGATCAAATAATAAAATCAATTTTTTCGACGAAAGTTCGAAAAAAGAAGACAAGAGGAATGATCGGCCCGCACCCGGATTTGTTAGTCGTTCGTTAGACATTGCGGGCAACAGAACACTCTTAAATTATAATAATCTTACCAACAATTTTATTTAAAAAATTCATATAGACCGAGGAAAATCCTCACCTTTTGAATGTGGATTTAACCCTAAATAGGTAAACTAAGTATCCCGAATTCCACTTTCTTTACACTTTTTTTAGTTACATTTTTTTTATTTTGACCTAAAATTTCCCTTATCGTTTCCAATAATTAAGTCATTTGAAATTATTAATTCTACAATTAAAATGTGCGGGCAATGCACAGCAGTGGCGGCACATTGTGAGCTGAAAATTGAGTTTCATAGACATTCAAATATTTTCTCAAATGTGTCGCTTTTTTTGGCTAGAAATTGCTTTGCAAGAATGAATTCAAGCCCAAAAATGGCATTCAAGATTATTGAAGACTTAATCGGCCACAGTGTGTAATTATACCCAAAAAATTGACATTTTTTTTCGGCAACGAATCGATGGTTCTTGTGATTATAAAGTCAACAGTAAAATTCTTCAATTCAATTTCAAGTCAACTTTGTTTAGTTTATGAAGTATTAAACTTTAAAGTAAGCGAATTTTTGTTGTTGAAAAACAGAAAAAAAAATTCTAGTTTTAAAAATACTACAGATATCCAGATAGATATCCAATTGTTAGATAAGAGATACAACGCGCATCCACAGAAAGTTTTTGTGAGTCTCTGAAAAAACTATAATGTATTTTTTTTGCGAATAGTGTGCAGTATTGGTTTTAAATTAATATAAAAATCAGATGTTAATACGGCAGTATTCCAGAGAAAAAAATTATTATAAATTGAAAAAAATCTACTACTAGTACTAGAGACTCACAAAAACGTTGTTTGGATGCGCTGTTGCATCTCTTATCCAATGATTCTATAAAATCTTCTGAATATGTAGCATTTTTTTTAAAATAAAATTTCTCTCACTTTAAAAATAAATATTTCATGAACCGAATAAAATTGACACTCAGTAGTTTTGCTCTTGCATTTATAACCATAAAAACCATCGATTTGTACCCAAAAACGAGGTTGTCATTTTTTGGGTATAATTACACACTGTGCGGCGTTTCGGGATTTTTTGTAATTGTAATCAATTGTAATTAAAACCTGCGTATCTCAATCATCGCCCGATTGCACGTTATTTCTTTTTAAAATTATTGGAATTTTCAATACAATTCACGAAACCGACACAAACGTGCTTTATTTTTATACCACCAAAATTCTGTGAGAACCTCTAATTGGCTTTCTGTTTATATTAATGTTTACTATGTGTAGTGTAGCTGTTGGTTTTGCTATGAATATAAAAAAATTAAGTTGTTTTTCTGACATAGTTTCTTACTAGAATAACCAATGACGTATTTAAAATATATGCAATAACACTGACAAGAACTAAAAGCACCTAGCACATGCATCGCAAGTAAGGAAATCAGTAGATATTACCGTTTGAAATAGACCTACTTAAACATTTTTGAAATTAAACTAAGTAAAGAAAAGGCACAGATTTCTTCCTGAAACCTTGGCGGGACGTAATCTTCAGAAATGTAACATAACATAGCATAACTAGACTCTGATTCAGAAAATCATTGAGATTATTTATTCTTTTGTTTTCAAGTTTGATTTTTTAACGTAAAAATTTTTTGTTTTTTTTCTCATTATTTTCATTTTTAATGAACGTGTTTTCTTCTTAGTTAATTAAAGTTATATAAAACTTTCTCGTATCAGGTCGGTTAGTTTTATTTCATTTTAAAATAATACTAGCGACCGCCCGCAGCTTCGCTTGCGTAGACTATACATTCCTATTTTAGGTAGTATTAACTTTCGAAATGGTTTATACATACTTTTTGCTGAAACTAATTTTGGGTACACCCATTCAAACTTTCAATCTTCATTCTCCCCACTCCTTTAGGAAAACCGTACTCCCATACTTTTCACCTCCCGTTTCCCACCCTTAAAATGTGGAAATCCAAAAACCCTGAAAGACATCATCATTTATTTATGTCAAAATTTTTATGTTTCTAATTTTAAAGAACAAAGACTCATACAAAGCCCTTCCGTCCCTCCCTCCTTAAATTTGAAATTTCCAAATATTCCTTTAATAAAAAATTGATCATCATCATCACCAGCTCATTTTTAGCCCACTGCAGGGGCTTAGGCCTCCCCCAGGAGGAGGGGGGCTTGGAGCTTAAGCCCACCACGCTGCTCGACTGCGGGTTGGGAACTGTAACGACCGCCATCTATTGACAGCGTCCGGTGCCGACTGCTTAACGTGCCCTCCGAAGCACGGTGTCAGTGATATTGTGTACTTAAGTCAGAAAAACTCATTGGTACACGCCCGGATTCGAACCATGGCCTTATAAATTTGAGACAGGTTCGTTGCGCTCTGGGCTATCACGACATAAAAAATTGATACGTTATAAAATAAACCACTGTTACAAATTTCGGCTTCCTAGATTTAGTAGTTTCAGCTTTATCTACGTTGATAGATCAGTGAAGACGAACGACTGACAAACACAAAAAGTAGCTAATGTCACTCTTGACAACCTTCTTTCACGTCTGCAAAGTTTCATTAAAATCTTTTGAGCCGTTTTGAAGATTAGCTTGAATAGACACATAGACGTACAGACAAACAGACGGACAAAAAGTAGCGTGTGTCACTTTTGACCACCTCCTTTTCATACCCGTGAAATTTCGTTAAAGTCGGTTTAACCGTTTTGGAGATTAGCTCGAATAGACAGATGTACATACAGACATACAAAAAGTAGTGTATGTCACTTTTGACCACTTCCTTTCCATGTCTGTGAAGTTTCATCAAAATCAGTTTAGCCGTTTTGGAGATTTGCTCAAATGGACAGACAGACAGATAGTATTATTTTATACATATAGCCTATAGCCTTCCTCAATAAATAGACTATCCAACAAAAAAAAAAAATTCAATTCGACCCAGTAGTTCCTGAGATTTGCGCGTTCAAACAAACAAACAAACAAACAAACTCTTCAGCTTTATAATATTAGTATAGATTTGAATATGTAGGTTTACTTCAAATGGTTATATCTACTGACCTCCTCAACTGAGATGCATATGCTCAGTGTTTTTTTAGTTCTTGTCAGTCTTAACATAATTATATACTTTAAAACATTCTAGTAAGAAACCATGGCAGAAAAATAATTTTATTTGGTGATTTAAAAAAAAAACGCGTCTGTGACAGTTTCGTGATGTATGTCGAAAAATCCAAAATAATTCACAGAAACGCCATCTAAAACGAAATTTTTAATGTTACGTGTAAAAACGCGTAAAAAACGCGTCTGTGACAGTTTCGTGATGTATGTCGAAAAATCCAAAATAATTAATAGAAGCGTCATTTAAAACGAAATTTTTAATGTTACCTCCATTCGAATTTTTTGTGAAAAAAATTGTGAGAAGCCAGTATGTCTTCGATAATTTTGGATGCTATTTTTAGGCTTAAATTGCTAGCCAAAAAAGCGACACAATTGAAAAAAAATATATTTGAATGTACCTATGATGAAATTTGATTTTCAGTCCATTGAGTGGCGCAAGGCGTGGAACACACGACAACGCTGCGCGGCAAAATAAAACTTGAATCGTGTGAACAATATTTTTTATCACATTAGACGATCTAGCGCATCATAGACTTGTTATGGAATTAAATAAATAAATAAACAGCACACAGTCGTATTATGCATATCGTTCGCTTGGGTATGTGTTTGTCATCATACCAAGCATTTATTCCACTAAAATCAAAGAGATTAGAAAAATGATCAGTGGTCGAGCTACACCCAGCCCAGGGGGGGGTCATGACCCCCATGACCCTCCCCCTGGATCCGCCCTTGCTGTCGCGAGGTGGGCTTCTCAATTTCCAGTATGGAGAATAAGCACGGAAGACGCACATCGTTGCGGCCGCCCATCGACGGCAGTCACCCAAGAAAATGTTGTTAAAGTCGAGATACTTGTATTGAACGCTCTAAGAGTTACCATCCGTCACTTAGAGAGTTACCATCCGTCACTTAGTTCAAGAAACGGGCATTTCATATGGAAGTTTCATTTCAATCCATATTGAAACAATTTTTGAAGATGAGAAAAGTGTACGCAAGCTGGGTGCCGAGAATGTTAACAGACAATCAAAAACAAAATCGACTTGACATTTGGAAGACATTGTTGGACAAGCTTCAAGAAGATTCTGAAAACTTTTTGTCTCGTTTCGTAACAATGGACGAAACATGGGTCCATCATTTTGATCCCGAGACAAAACAGCAATCTTCACAATGAAAACGGCCATCATCACCGACCCCGAAGAAGTTTCGTGTCGTAGCATCGGCTGGCAAGATTATGGCCTCAATATTTTGGGACTCAGAAGGGATTTTGTTGATTGATTACCTGGAGCGTGGAATCACTATTACAGACCAATATTGTGCAGTATTAATTCCCAAGTTGAGGAATACCATCAAAGAAAAAAGGAGAGGGGAACTTCGAAGGGGTGTGCTGTTTCATCACGACAACGCATCTGCGCACAGCTTGGCAGTTGCAATGGCTGCCATTCAACAAGCTGGCTGCGAATGGTTTGACCACTCCCCTCATTCACCAGATCTGCCGCCTAGCGATTTTCATCTGTTCCCCAAATTGAAAGAATACTCAAGGGGAAACAGATACGAAGACGATAATGAGGTGATGGACGCCGTGAAGAGCTTTTTGCAGGACCAAGACAAAACTTTTTTTTTTAAAGAGATTGAAGCCTTGGAAACGCGCTGGACTCGGCGTGTAGAGAGACTCGGACTCGGACGGACTATGTAGAAAAATAAATTATTAAGTTATCGATAGTCATTATATTCTATCTCATTCTCACAACTTTTTGATTTCTGCTCGTATTCAAGTCCACTAGATCAAAAATAGGTACGCATTAAAAGAAAGTAATAGGACGAATTTTTTTACCGTTATGAATCAAACATTTAAAAAAAAGTATTATTTTATAACCTACTACAATGCCGACAGCATTTATGTATTTTCGCCCCATACAGTGTTGTTTCGTTCCTATATAGAGGAACCGACGCAGTAATGTACCTACTAACATATGAATGAATAAAAGTTTGATTGTTTATACTCGTATGTCTAGCCATTGTCTAGCCTAGAGCAGAACTAGCATCACGCGATATAGTAACAAAAATGAGCCAACTTTTATATGCTTACGTGTGTAACTAAAGAGACAACATTATACTCCCGCTATACTTATCATGTACCAACCGTCTCTGTGTGCGTCAATTATAACTGAACAGTTAGGTGATATCGTTTATTGACGGAAAAACTCGTCTTAGTAGTTAGTGAAGGGAATATTGGATCGAACCTTTAAGTTCTTTATTACCTAAAGCTAGCCACTCACCACACATATTTATTGAGTCATATAGTAAGAAAAGTACTGTTAGAGGGGAATGGGGGGTTCAAAGATGGCCACCGCCCATCTCCCTTTAAAAATGTTTATCTGTTTCCCTACGGCTTCTATAGCAAGTTGGGTATAATTTTCGTATAAGTTTAGGACGTAAAATACATTGCTGGTATTAACTTTTATCATTTTCATAGTAATTTTCCGAATTGTCATATATCGATCGATAATCGAATAAATCGTAAAAAGATGAAAATATCGTTTGGTTTTTTTTTTGTAAGAAAACTTACGTAGAAATTTTATACAGTACAATTACAGAATGAAATTCTACAATAAAGCCTATTATATGCAGACTCTATAAATATTAAGCACGTCGATAAATCTCGGAAAAACCGACGCGCCTCAGGCCTCCACGGCTTCATCGTCTCGACCCCAAACGGCACAAATATGTAACTACTTCCTAAAAGGCAGTACCTATTTTGCGCCGTTTGAGATATTCAGCAGCGGTCGCGGCCGCGCCAGCGACTGCTGAGGTCGCTCGCATGTGGAACGCCACCAGCATATAATGTTCACAGTTTCCGGCTCCAAGAACAAATTCTGTGCACTTTTAGTTTCGTTTAACGCAGTTGCAGCGATTTTTGCAACATGTGATGCACCTGCACCGAGTAAGCGCAAGACATACCTACAATTGCCACATCCAAAGGATTCTAATTCGAAATTCGGAAAAAATCCGAATTCCTAACTAGTTTAGTCATTGATACATCATAAATTTGTTTTAATTAAAAGGTAAAATTGCCAAGTATCCGTATTTCAGAGAAATACCCAGATACGTTTTGTCATTGCTCCGTTGTATTGTGTACGGTGGCATCCAGAATTAGATCACATCGGACCAAAACGTAAGCGCTTGCGTCAAGTCTGAATTGATCCACCCCCCACATTTATTGGTTCGCAGACGTCATATTTAATTGTGTTAAATATTTGTGAATATGAATATCTCAGTTGAATACCCTATTTCACTACCACAATTAAGAAAAATCTAACTACACTTCAAATGTTAAAAATCAAGCCAGTCATTTTATGGTACAGGGTTTGTGTATTTTTTATGGAACAGCTGGAAAATATTTTGGTAGTTAAAATATATATTAATTACAAACAGAAGCAATAACTGAACCCACACTAGCATTAACCAATCCTTAGATGCGCCCTGTCACACGCCGCTACGCAATGCAAACAGCAACAGCCGAATTTCGGTGGAACGACAACATTCATTCTTAATTTATGTGAACAATCTAATTTATTTAAAATAAGCTATTTCAATTAGTGAATTACATTTATTGAATTCGTTTAATAGATTTAGAATATTATGATAGCTCATAAGTTAATAGTTTTGAAGATGATCACCTATAAGCATAGCCTACTAGGTTAGGTGTAAATATTTAGGAGCAAATCAGGACCGTAACATCGTCGTCAGGTTCGATTTAGTTCCAATCGAGGTGTCAGCAAACATAAACTGACCTAACAACTATTCAAATAAAGGATTTTCTGTCGTGCGCTCTCGACGCCGGCAAGAATTCCGTTAGGCACCGCTAACGGAGCGTTAGGAGCCGCAGTGATAACACCTGCCTAGCGCGTCCGTTCGGTGTTGCTGACCCGTGCGTTGTCGTAAAGACAACACAAGAACGCACGAGTCAGCAACACCTGTATACAACCACGGTTCAACCCGTATTGATGTGTCTTAATTAATAATAATATTTAGCATTATTTCTATGTAATATTTGTATTTATTTTATTTAACCTTTGGACTGTCTAATTTATTTGTTCCATTGTAATTGATGTAACTTTTATCACATTTTTTATTTTAAATTCTTTGTTTTGTAATGTGGAGTCTCTTGTAATTATTCTATAAACTAGGGTGTGATTAATTGCTATTGTGATAATGAAAATGTCATGTAAAATTAAGGTAAAGTAACATTATATGAGGCCGGTATTACTTTTTATTATAAATAACTCTTTAACTATATAAAATAGCACGTAATTAAAATATTATTATTTTAAGAGTATGTTAAGTACTTGCGAGACAAATTAAATTATTCGTGTTTATTTCGTCGCGCTATAGTTCGCCTCAAACTTTATGGTGGATCGGAATACAACGCTTTAAGCGTGCTTGCGCAGGTACAGTCATGTACCCCTCGCTCCACTGACTCCCGCTATACCTAAAATTGGTTACTGCGACGCGATTTGTGCCTATGTTCGGATCCGCCATAAAGTTTGATTGGAACTGTACCTCAGATTAAGTACATAGGGATTGTTTTACGTGGTCAAGCAGTTGAGATATTGAAAATTTAGAAGAACGAGTGCTTTTGAACGAACACATTCCGTCGCACACGCTGGCACGCTTCACTTTCTTATTAGTTTATGAAAATGCTAGTTATAGGACGATGAAATAAACTGCACTATTTTTTTATTGAAACGATAAGTATTCAACTTTAATCTTCGTAAAAGTTAACGTTGTAGTGCCTACGTGGAGCCCACTGCCATTTTATAAAAAAAATTCCTCGGCTTAGAAATTTTCTTTTATTTGTGTACAAATGCCAGGAATGAATTTCCGTAACAATCATTATCAAAAAATTAAAATTGAAAAACATATTTAAAAGAAACATAACCAAAAAAATATATATCAAATTGAAAAAAACTTTAGCATTCTTTTTTACCACGATAACACAATTCTTCAAAAAAAAAAAATCCTAAATTCTTTACTCTAGGAGTATCCATTGAGATAGGAGAGCCGACTTTCGAAAAAACATTATTTTTTAGCTTCCGTGTGCTACATTTTCAGCAAAGAGCATGTCACAAAACGTTAATTTGTAGAAAATACATTAAAAACAAAAATAGTCGGTTTTGAGTTTTTTTTTTTCGATATATCGCGAAAAGCGACGCACCGACCTATATCAACAAAAACTGAATCAATAGAACTTTTTATTATCTACAACTTTTTCATTTGACTTCTTTCTCTATGTACTAGTAATTTTTTTTTTCAACATGCAATCCAAGATAATACATCAAATAGCAAAAACATAACACAGAATAATTTTTTTTTCAGACTCGAGTTTTACTTTCGAGAATTTTTCATTAATCATATAATTAGAGTTGGCTGTACGCTCTTCCGACCTTTGCCTATCCTATGAAGGATGAATAAAGGAAAAAAAAAATCATATAATTAGATCTATTGCTAACTTTCACACTGTTCTGAATATTATTTTTGTAATATGCTGGTTTTCAATTAAAAAAATTTTTAATTTTTGCATGCCTGGCTGTCTTGATACACGTGCCGCGACAACATAGTGAAAGAAATTATAATCATCGTACGAAGAACGGTATATGGAAAAACTATATACAGTTTTTGTTCCCGGTTTGTAAATATATATACAATTATAGTAGATTGTTGCACTGAACAGAAAGTAATTCATTAATGCACCGAGTACATTGTAAAAAAGCACGAGTGCAACATAAATTACTTAACGCGTGGTGCATAATCTGCTTTTATTTCAACTATGCTGCAATTAAATATAATAAAAAGGTTAGCAAGTTTACAGTGAAAATTAGCTCTGTTGAATTTCCCGACTTTTTTATTCCTAAACGGTAATTTCTTTATGGCCAGTATTTTTAACTGTCTAACACCATATGGCCGTCAGGATGGCAAAAAAAAAACTAAAACAGTATTAAAGGATATCCATAATTTTTTTCTGCTCTAGAGCAACAAAGTGCCGCTTTGTGCTGGATATGAAGTGCAGTTATGATAGAATTGCAGTATAGTTGGGAGAAAATTAAATTAATAACTGATTTATGGATTTAGCCGATGCACATATTTGCACAACTGAGTGTCAGTCTGTCCACAGATTGCCTTTTACTATTATTATAATTTTATCAATGATGGATTTGACGTCTATTTATACAAAAGCAATGTCAAAGAAAAATAATTTGCTAGAACTTATTTTGACCAGGTGCTAAAATGTAATTATCTTATATTTGAATCTTGTGATGACGTTCTCCTTGAAGGGTTCAACTTCAAATAGTGAATATACAATACAACTTTTATATTTAAGGGATTAAAAAAAGGCAAAGCTATTGTATGGTAATTTTTTTTACACGTAAATAACAGCTATTCATTGATTTGTAAACAAAATTCAATCATTCATTCATAACATATTGTTTTTGCATTCGGTACTTGCCAACAAATATTCATATATACCACAGAGTTTGTGACATCAAATTTTGGTGCAGAAGTTACCGGCCGTGGGTGAAACAGCTGACGACACTAAGGTTAGGATCGTCCGCGGATCCCCGCCTTCACACCTGCCTTTTGATTTGCCTTCGTTCCATACTTAAAACCGACGTTGCAGTCTCCGCTGCTAACAATTTGTTAGTCTATGGTGTACACAAATGGAAATTAATAAAATTACACTACATAAGTAGACTGAAATTGTGTATTAAAATTATAAATTACAACTGACGTATTTAAAACTGTTGATCTTTTAAATATACTTCAGTTTTCGATGCACACAAATACAATATAACATCAAAGTAAATATGTACAATTGGTAAAAATTAATTTAATTTGGTATTTTGGCGCAGATCGACATATTTAAATCTATAGGAATGATTCAGACACATACCAAGTTAGCAGTATGACCTCTATTTGAAAATAATGAGAAATCCAAAAATAACGTGTTTCACCATTTAATTCATTTAACATTATCATGCCTATAAGTTTATAACCGAACTCTGCCAAATGAAAACAAATGTCCTAGTTATATGAACGAATACTCCTTTGTTTTTTGATTCTGTGTATTTCGATTGTTTTCTAATAAATATTATTAAAAAACATTTCGGGTGACTTACTTTTTCAATTGCAAAACAAAAACAAACTCTAGCAAATTTCGACTAATAAAACAAATACGTTTATTACATAGCAACTAATTTTATATTCAGAGAATACTTAAAAAAAAAAAATGAACAGTCGGTTTGAACTGGCATTTTCGATTGGAGTCCTTAAGTTATAATCTAACACACAGATAAATACAAACAATAGTGGTAGAGAGGAAGTCATTGGGCGAAATTTTCATTAAGTCACTTCACTGATTCGTTCGATAACTTGTAAACGGCGCGTCTCCATCGCAGTTCAGAGCAAAAGCGGTCTGACAAGTTGAGGCTACTGCGCCGGTAACAGCGGCACCTCAGGATAAGGAGTGTCGCGTTCCTCATCCGACGAGTTTCCGCTGGCGTACGCCGGACGGCCACGTTTCTCCCTTAGTCAGTATCTGGAAAAACCATTTTGAAAGTTACGTTTTTTAAGGGTATGATGGCATGATAAGAGGTCACAAAAAAAATCACTAAAAATAGAAAAAGAGGCTGATTAAATTTTTTTTTTTTTTTTTAATTTTTGTTAGTATGAGTGTCTTTTGAGAATTTATGAAAATTTCAAGTGTAAGCAATGATCTCGCAACCATCAATCACCATAAACCGTCCAAAGAAAACGCGTTTCTTGTATGGGGGTTCCCTTTAATTTTTAACTTTAATTTATTTTTATTATTTTTTATTATAGAGACCATAGTACTACACACTCTGTGAAAATTTCAAGTATATACCTATTACGGTTCAGACGATACAGTGCTGTGATACACGGACGAATGGACAGCGGAGCCCTAGTAATAGGGTACCCGTTGGTACCCCATGGGTACGGTACACTAATAACGACACATATCTGATGCACCTGATTTCCATTAAAGTGCTGATATACAGTTTATTCCATTCCATCAGCTCATTTTACTCCACTGCAAGGGCTTAGGCCTACTCCCAGGGTGACGGGGCTTGGAGCTTAAATCTACCACGCTTCTCCAATGCGGGTTGGTGGATTGTAACGACCGCAATCTATTGACAACAGCCGGGACCAACTGTTTAACGTGCTCTCCGAGGCACGGAGTCAGTGATGAGGAAAACTCATTGGTACACGCCCGGATTCCAACCACGGCCTTATAAATTTGAAACAAGTACCTTTTATAGCTCTCATGATTATCGCGTTCGGCGTGGGAGTCAGCGTAGGGCGCCCAATGCCCCCACGGCGTCGACGCCGCCTCGCCGTTTTCCGCCTCGCCCGTACTACTACTGTTACCACCTGTAAAATACAAAAAAAAATCTGTCTGTCATAGATGGTGGAGTGTATATTATAAAACAGACAAGGTAAAAAACTATTATCACCACAATCGTACACCAACCCCTGACTCTTTTCTCACAATCTATATTGTCACCCACACAACATAATTTACTTTTCACTTTACTTTGTAGCACAGTAAAATTACAGATTACAGAACCACCGCCGACGCTACAGGTTAGGCCGATACATATTTTTTCAAAGTATCTATTTAACTACCTAGAATCTAGTTTTTCATTAGTTCTTTTCATATTGTTATGGGCTATAGGTACAGATATGTAGGATGCACGAACACACACCGATTTAGTTGTACTTATGCTTTATTAGGAAACAAAATCACAAATTGTTTCAATCACAATTCACACAAATCACAAATTCCACTTTTATAGCACTTGACTTTTAAAGAAAAACTGACTGGCGTCGCGCCGAGACCTTTGTTTAGGCACCGAAATCCCCACCCCGCAGCATCTCGAAGTTTCCCAGCGTCGAACATTCTATTTTGAAATTCGAATCACAATATTTCTTAGCGCCGTCGCCTGCTTTGACAGTGAACGGTTCCGCCTTGAAATGCTATTTTTTGAAAGCGCGATTTTCAAGTAAAAACAACCTTTAAAATTGAATTTAATTTCAGATTTATGTTTTTCTCGGAATCTTTAGATATTTGTGTATTCAGTCAATATATTTGTGAAGCCGCGTGATCTTTGGAGTAGTTTCTATAACATACGGACGTGCTTCTATACATAGATGTCACAATATTATGGGACAGTGTCTCTATACTACACTGGTACATACTAAAATGACATTGTTTGGCAATAGTTGTTTTTAAAAATGAAATTGTTTTTTTTTTTCGATCAAGTTAGGCAGTACATAATCGGAAAGTAGCTAGCCACACATATTGCACGAAATCTAACTCTGCACGAAACGAGGAACATGTATCAGAAATCCAAGGGGCCGTCTATATCGGAATTAATTTTGCAGCACCAGCAAATTCAAAGTTTAGGCATTAAAAAGATCCGTAGTTATAGATGCATACCGTTTTCTGCAGGCGGCTGGTCGACGCGTGTGACGGTGGCCGCCGTGGAGACGGGTGGCGCCGGGGAGGCAGGCGCCGCTGGCGGGGACGGACTGTCCAAAGAGATCACCGCACCGCCGCCGCTCGGGCTTCGGTACCCGCTAGACGACACTGCCTCGTTCGCTGTTCACAATACGGTATATTATTATACAGCGGTAGATATGTAATTAGACTAAATTACAATAGTTGCAATAAGAATAAAAAACTAAAGGCGAGGAATTACAATGTCCGTTCTTAGATAGAATAATAATAAAAATGGAGTGTCTATACTTCGAAACAATCGAAAACCTAAGCAAAATATCAGACAGACCATACATCATTATCATTGTTTTAAACATTTTGTTAAATCACACATGAAATGTAATTCAGAATCTTTATTTTATTTTTCAGTACGAAGTTCACAAGTGAGTCTCACTAAAATCTACGTCACAGGAAATATTTCAAAACATTTTCCATTCCATTCTATCAACCTTTTTTATACCCCACTGCGGGGGCTTAGGCCTCCCCACCCGATTAGGGGGCTTGGAGCTTATATCTACCACGCTGCTCCAATGTGGGTTGGCGGATTGTAACGACCGCCATCTATTGACAGCGCCCGGGACCGACTGCTTAACGTGCTCTCCGAGGCACGGAGTCAGTGATAGTGTATTTAAGTCAGAAAAAACTCATTGGTACACGCCCGGATTCGAACCACGGCAACATGACCAGATTTGAAACTGGTTTGCTGCACTTGGGCTATCACGACACACATTTCAAAACATTAACTGAACGTATTTTTACGCGCACCATCGGGTCGGCGCGACCCTGAAAACTGGGGCCTCTACACTTTGCGCGCGCATGCGACCGGCCAATACTTCTCGGACAGCTCTGCTCTTAATAGTACTATGGAGCATTCCACGAAACTAATTCTAAGTCTTAAGTAAAAAGTGATCGATATACCATTCCCAGTTGCATAGCCATCGTCTGTGGTGACGGGTGTATCGACGGGGGGCGCCGGCGGAGTGCTCTTGGGTTGCGGCACTTTCCGCTTTAAGGGCAACTCGTCTTCCGAGTCTGAAGTGAGGTCGACAACGGCCGCTTTGGGAGCACGGCCTTCTCCTACTGCTGCTCGTTTATTGTCGCTGGTACTGCCGCCTTCTACTGGTATCACCTCTGTCAAACAATTATTCCAATAATTTCAAGTTTATCATTAGCATTAAACTGTTTCCATGCCACGGCCTAGAGACATAACACAACAACAGGTTTGAGTTACCTTCAGTAGAGCGTGGCACGAAGACAGTCATAGCTATAACAATACCTAGGATATTTAACATACGGCTATCTAGTCCTAAACTAGGCAGAACTTGTTTATTTTTTACTTAGAATTGTTGCAATAATACATAACTACATATTTTACACTTAGACACATAGATATATTCATGAACACAAATACTTGTCCCGAGCGGGAATCGAACCCGCAACCTTTAATTCTACAGCTTTGGTTTCTAATCACTCGACCAATCGCTTAGACTAAAAGCGCGTTCACATGTTAGTCAAAAATTAACAATTTTTTATTAAACCTTTCAAACCTCCACTACCGGAGTAAGCACTTCCTCTAAGTAGTTTGGACCATAAACCCACCACGTCGGTCCAGTGCGGTTCGGGGCTGTTGATGTCCACCATAACAAAAGTGATATTGTAGTTTTTATTACCTATTAACTTGTCATCAATCATTATCAATCCATTGTCCCTGTCATTCAAATGCTCGTGACCTTGGACCTAACCCAAATGGGTCAATGTGTAGTACCTGGGTTAATAAACTAAAAACTCAGTGTTCAATACAGTTGGCAGGTATCAAACTCATAACATTTTTGTCAAAGGCATATTTAGCCAGAAAAGTGCCAATTATTATTCAACGAAAACCAAAAATGGAAACAATATTTAGCCCGCCGTAAAATGTGTAAAATATGTCCAAATGAGCCAGTTCCCTAATTTTTTATTTTCATAAAAATATGTTATTATAATTCAGAAAAACTAATCAGTGACTGAATTATATTTATATCTTCGAAAATACACGACAGACAGAAAAAACACGACGGCATAAATATGTTTTGCTACCCGTGCGAAGCCGGGGCGGGTCTCTAGTTATGTACTAACGAATAGATTGTTATTTAATATACCTAGGTCGTCAGATATGAGAGTGACAGGCGATGCTGTGGGCTGGTGCGTGGCGGCGACAGCAGCGCGCGGAGGTGGCGAATGTGCCGACCACGATCCGTCCTGGTGCAGCTGAATCTCGATGCATTCGCTCGACAGCCGCGACGAAGTTAATACTTCTTGGAAATAACTAAAGCAACAAAACATTCAACAATAATAATACCTGGGACATCCCACATAGCGCCACACACATATTGGTGCCAGTTTTTATTGATTATACTAACTGATGTACGATACATAAAAGTCATGCGAACTGAATGATTGAAGTATTTGACTCTTATTTGTAAATTATCTTAAAATGTGTATATATTGTATAAAGATATTGTAACGTAGTGATTTTCCAGGCCTTTCGAAGCGAACGTATCAGCGCAGCCTTAGAATCTCAATCACATGACGGCTGTACGAATCGAATCCTTTGGTGACTGACAAATAACGTGATTACAAAAATATAGGCTGTCAATTCAGATATGTCAACAATTAGACGGGAAAAAGTATCTCGTTTCATTCCGTTTAATTAAAATTAATTAATTTAAAAAATTTAAAATTGAAGAAAAAATAAAATAAATAAATAAAAATAGTTTATTCACGTTAACACTTATGTACATTTGTATACAATGGCCAGAACCATCCCAGTAAGCATGTTAAATGCTTGTAGTAGGAGGTTCTGCTCTTCCCACAGGTAATACATTTATTTTGCACACAGAGAGTATATAATAAATGAAAATAAACGATTTATTACATTTTATACTAATAATGAAAACAAAATGAATATATGTGTGTGTGTGTGTGTTTGTGTGTGTCAGTTTGTGCATTGATACGATTTTAAAATTAGGTGTTTTCTTATAATTTATTCATATTAAAAACCTAAAATGAGTATTTGAATAATAAGTCCTCTGTCTCACAATATCCAATTGTTTCAAGTTCTTTGATCAATGTTTTTTTGCATTTGTAGTATTGAAGGTTAAGTTAACATAAACATAGGGAGTAGAACCGGGAAATAAGTAGGAACGAAATGGCTCGGAGCCTTAGGAACGCTATAGTCCGCCGATGAATGAACTAGACCACAGCAAAGTCTCAGTTTCTAAAATCAGTATTTCAAGGGTGGAAGGGAGTGTATCCTGCATCGTCCCGAAGGACAGACTACGCTATACTATAAAGACAAGCGATAAGTAAATAGTGTTTTTGTCCATTTATACATTTCATAAAGATATCACCCTGGGAGACGAAATAAGTCGTAACTCGGCCGTACAAAACGTTACAGGAGACGGGAACAACAAAAATAGAAATAAACAATAATAAGGAGAAAAGTATTACGAGTAGTAACAAGTAAACTCGTTATACCGCTTAAATTCATTGAACAAATCGAACGTGGAAATCGTCTGCAGCCAGTTGTTCGCTGCCAGGGCACGGTTTCGAGTGGTCCACCTTGGCTAACACCAGCCGGCCCTTTGCCGAAGTGCGGCGTCAGCACCGCGACGACCGAAGATCTCATAAGTCCGGTACAGCTAATCATCCGTAACACACGTCCCTTTCTGGCCTCAGTACACCGTATATGAGAGCAAAGACCAAACGTCCGGTTAGAAGTTTCGTGTAGAGGCAAAAATCGGAGTCTATAGTTATGTGAAATTGGTGATATCGCTATAATAGGAAACTGTGTTCATGTAAATAGACAGAAATAGGCAGGACCTAAATATGTCTGATTTAATGTTAAGTTGTTGTGTGAGATTCAGTACAAAGACCGTACCCAACTTTCGGTTACCTGAGAGAGGCTCCGAGGGACTGCAGTAGCGGCCCTCTTTATTTCACTTCCTCTTATTGGTATTTTCCTCTTACTATATTATAAACTGTGTTCTTCCAAATAAAAATATTGTGCACAGGAAGTTTTAAATTTTTTGTCTCTGGGTTTCCCAACCAGACATGGAAAACTCCATGTTACAATATAATAATATGAAATACCTTAAAAATTTGAGTATTTAAATTTGAGCCAAAACACTAATCTTAATGGTAGTATACTGTGATGTTATTTTTTTAAATTTCTTTGCAAATTTTATAATATTTTCACATAAAATAAAGACAACAATATACATGTTGCGTTGTGTAGTGCCAAACTACAATAATGGAAATATCTGCAAAGTAGTCGCAACCGCAATGACATTAAGTAAAGTTAAATGAGCATAGGTTACGTTTACTACAATACTAAAGTCACATGATAACGGATAGCATTTTCTGCCTAACGTTCACAGACTAAACACTTGCATTTTAAAGTTGAAATACTAGCTTGTGTTTGTTTTTTAACGATATTTCTTATTTGAAGACATAATTGGAAGAAAGATACATTTTAAAAATTTACTTTTCGAGATAATTGAACGTAAAGTTTTATACTTTGTTTCTCTTAAAATACATAAAATTATGTTATAGTAGATTATTGCCGCGGCCCGTAAGTGTAGCATAAGCGGACGATCACAGAGTCCGGTTATACACAGTTGCGGCCAAGGAATGTATAGTACTTTTCTCAAAGATGCGTGTAAATTAAAACAATAACATAAATGTTTATTTAAAATACAATTAGTGAAGATACAGTTTTGAGAATTGAAAGTGGATTTCCAGATATTGTTTCAAGTTTATATTATGTTTCATTAGTATCGTACATTTTAACATGGAATATAATACCCAAAATGTACTTGATTTTACTTTTGTAGCCATTTTACCAAAATAAGCTAAGAAAACGTTTTGAGACGATTTAGATTCCCTTCCGTTTTTCCATTGAATAAAATGTTCATACGTTTTCATGTATCTGTTCTTCGATTTTGGTGGTGAACAATTTTCAATAATAGCTTTTGCAGCTTCTTGTATTTCAGGTGGAGTTAAAATGTCTTCATCACTCATAGAACTCATTTTGAATAATTATAGTAGGTAAAGTTAACATAAAGTAATTATATTGACGACTGTATTACAATAATAAAAATGGTTTAGGTAATTTTGCCGCCAATTCGCCGCGTTCCAATGTTGATTTCTTTTCTTTTTACTTTTTAAAATTCATTTAATAGCGCACTCTTTTTGTCGTG
This sequence comes from Luffia ferchaultella, assembly GCA_949709985.1. Taxonomy (NCBI): domain Eukaryota; kingdom Metazoa; phylum Arthropoda; class Insecta; order Lepidoptera; family Psychidae; genus Luffia; species Luffia ferchaultella. The sequence continues at coordinate 13,255,263 of OX453255.1, forward strand.
CCAGTTCGAAATTAAAACTTAGATGAGTTATCAATGTTCAAATTTAATAGAGTTCGTTCCATTTTCAAATTACATATTCGACCGCTCGAGTACGCCTGCTAAAACATTGCGGGACACTTTCTGGTCCGATACTGCAAGTATGATTTATCCCAAAGAAGGTTGTGCAAGATATGGTCGTATATCGTAGCATCTTTGAGAAAAATATTTTATAATAAGGAAGGTTTACATGTAATTAATCAGCAGAATGTTATTTATTTTTTCCCGATATCACTTAAATATGTTTTCAAAATAAAAATTAAATTTAGACCCTTTACCCGTCATGCCAGTTCCTTCATATAAATTATCATTTACCTAAAACTATTATTCATGAAAAATTAAATGTTGTGTCGTAGTTAAACATTGTTTTTTTTTTTTTTAATACTGTTGTTTATGAATTGAATGTGTTAATAATATGCCTTTCTACAAAATATGTAATTGCCAAAGCCTAAATACAGGTGCTATCTTTATCAATTTTGAAGTTACTATAATGAAACCATGGATGTTCATAGAGATATCGAGTTGTGACAACAGAAAAAGTGAGCAAAAACATACAACATACACCAAATTAATATACACCAGTTGATGTTTTGAAATATTCATTGTGAAGTAGAATTTCGTGTGATCCACATACAAAGTGAAATTTATCTACAGTGTTCTTTTATAACGTGTGGTTGCCTTCTTTTTCACGACTCGACCGAGACCTTGAGACCGAACGGGTCGAAGCGTGCAGCGGCCGTGAATGGTGACTAGAGTTGTTGGTTTTTTCGGGAAAGGTTTGTGTAGTCACATATTTTTCTATTGAACGATACTAAAAGGAAACAAGACCGCTATCGGATATTTACCAAAGATCATTATATTAAAATTTGGAGGGTTGTTAAAAATACACCTTGTTTAAAAAAAAAAAATAAGGTTCTGAAATTACATGTCATGTGTAATTAAACAAAATGTTTGTTTAAAACAATATGATAATGACGTTCGGTCTGTCTAATCACCGAGTCTTTTGCTCACATTTTTGATCGTTTTCATGTATGAGATACTCAATCCTGAATATTCTACTATCTATGAATGAAATTAAGACCAAATTAAAGCTTATAGAAAACTGTGCTTAATATGGATTCACTGAAAAAGTGTTAGGTAATGTCTTTTTTAACCTTCTTTCAATTATGTCCTCATTTAAGTAATTTATTTATCACCATGCTCAAAATTTCATTCAAAACTTATTCTAATTAAATCTCACCCATCAACTACTAGGGAGTCATAAGCCGCCGGACGATCGCAGACTGGGCACAGCCAAGTTGGTTTGCGTTCGTTCATCTGCAGAAACAAAGAAGCGTCGAAACACTGCAGATGCGGACAGTTGGCTGGTCTGCATGGACATGACATGCGCATTTTGCCCAATGGGCACATCAACGACACCCTGAGGGACGTCGTCGCGATCTCGTTATCGTAGTCCTCTGATAATTTTTCTTTTACTGTAACAAATATAGTTAATTTAGTTAATTAATTACCTTGGAGAGTATGGATTTTTATATATTACGATATGATATACGACAATGTATTAACCGGTGGTGTTAACAATGCATACAACATTATTGGAAATACAGAGTGAGCTAAATTTCATGACCGATCCGAAAATAGTGTCGTGTTGCGTCGCAGTAGCTTTTAAGTGTCATCGGAAGCGAGCACGGGTGCTGTACCGCCGGATTCTCGCATACGTCTCATGTTCAGATCGGCCATAAAGTTTGGCTCGATCTGTATTTAACATTTTCAATACATTTGCTATTAATACGGTCTTTATGACATCGAAACTTGTGCCGTAATGTTATATTTTACAGTACTAGGCCTTTTTTACTTTACACCAATCATAAACGAGCATTTTGTTTATAACCCATGCGTAAATCGCGACAAGCAACCCGTTCGCGCCAATACCTTCTGCCATTACTTATAATTAGAAGTATTATTTTAATCGCAAATGTATTGAATTGAATTGAATCGCAAATGTACACTGTACTCTGTAAGCTGGCTATTATAGTCTTGGTTTATTATAACCACTCGGCATCGCTTCGTGCCTATAAACACCTCGACTATAGTATCCAGCTTACCGTACTTGCATCACAATGTGCTATTACATTACTTTTGTGGCGTGATAGCCCAGAGCGCAACGAACCTGTCTCAAATTTATAAGGCCCCATAGGGCCAAGGTTCGAATCCGGGCGTGTAACAATGAGTTTTTCTGACTTAAGTACACAATATCACTGACACCGTGCTTCGGAGGGCACGTTAAGCAGTCGGTCCCGGACGCTGTCAATAGATGGCGGTCGTTACAGTTCCCAACCCGCAGTGGAGCAGCGTGGTGAACTTAAGCTCCAAGCCCCCCTCCTCATCCTGGGGGAGGCCTAAGCCCCTGCAGTGGGGTAAAAATGAGCTGATGATGATGATGACAGTACTTTTGCAATGACGATAATTTAATATGAAACGATTTTATGAGACTATATTATATGGATTGTACGGTATCATATTACTTATTGCAAATGATGAGACAAGTAAAAAACCAAACTCGTTTTTGATTGATATTATCAGCATTACACTAATAGATTACCACTGCTGGACGTAGGCTTTTAATCTAGATCTCTACAACACACGGTCTTGGGTCACCCGTAAGCAAAGGCGGCCCGCCATTTTTATTAGAAACTCACTAAGCGATCTGGTGTAGTCCGGGTTCTTGGTGCCCTTGTTCTTCAACCGAAGCAGCAACTCGGCAGAGGTGAGCTTGCGCACCATAAACACGCTCATGACGTAGGCTCGCGTGAAATCGGATGCCCATGACACGTGGATCGTGTTCGGCACAGTTGGAGACAGTTTCACCAAGGATGAGATATTGACAGGTCGCGGCGGCCGCTTTGGTTCCGGAGTTGGTTTATTAGTCGGGATCGGATTCTATGCAAATTAAAAAAAGAATAATTTTTCCATATCTTTTATATGGGTATGTCTTTGCAGTGCGGTTGTGTCTTGTATTAGTATCGTAGTGTGTTCAAGGTCTAATCCAGTACTTAAGATCGTCACAAATTAATAAACAAGTATTGGAAACAAGTATCAGCTGAGACCGATCTTGGATATATGATCTATCATCTCTGAGAGGTCATATACGAGTGTGACTTTGTTGTATTTGTTGTTGTTGTTTATTGTTGTCAAATACAGTATTTATACTCAATAGTATGCACTATTAAGGTCAGACTAAATTTGATGCGTTCTTTATTATTTGTTGTTATAGTGATCATATAATACACACTGAAAATTTGAAGTGTCTACCATCGGCTCGGTAAAAAAAAATGGACGGCTGTTTTCAATTATTCACTCCAGGGTGAATTTTCAGGGTGACTCGATGGAATAAGTCTTTGGGTAACTCTGATTCAAAAAGTTATTGATATTATCAAAATATATTAATAACTTCGTCGTGTCGTGATACCAGAGTGGTAGCGAGCCCACCTTGTTCAGAAGATCATGGTTCGAATCCCAAGGCATGTACCAATGAATTTTGTCTAACTTATGCTCACAAATATCATTAGTGTGCCTCGGAGAGCACGTTAAGTCGTCGGTCGCGGTTACCATCAATAGAGAGGAGTAGTTAATATCCATCGACCCGCACTGGAGCAGTATGGTGGATTATAAGCTCCAAACCCCTTTCATCCCGAGGGGAGGCCTAGGCCCCTACAGTGGGGCATTATTTGCATAGCAACTCAAAACTCGAGCTGATATTATAATAGTTAATAAATACCTTATATTTTTTCCAAGTCTACCCAATTCCCCAATTGATACTGTAATAAAATTGGCTATGTATCAATTTATGATAACATTGATAGCGAAAAACACTCACCGGTAATGGACACATCTTGCCATTCACTTTAACATTAACACTAGGTGGGAAATGGTCCTCTTGCTCGCAAGAGGTCTCTAATAAGCAGAATCGTAACTGTGCCTGTAACGAAAAAAAAAAAAAATACATCATATATTATATAAAATTGACTGACCGAATGGTCTAGTGGTCGGAAACGCCGACTGCCTAAAGGTTGAGGGTTCGATTCCCGCCCGGGATGGGAAATGTCTATATATGTATTGTATAATTACATATGTACATTTAAGAATGTATATCAGTTTTCTAATACCAATAGCAAGTACGGGCTTGCCGGTGGCCTAGTTTGAGACTAGATGACCATGTATGAGAAGTGATTTTGCAGTCAGGTTTTTTGTTTAATTTAAAAATAAATATTTAAATTTAAATAATTTTGCTTATTTCAAACTTTTTCGTTTTATTAATTGGCACGCAATTACTTTGGTTGCGTTTACAGTCCAACAAAGATATAATACATCTATTGTCTTTGCGTTATACGTAAGCTATACTAAAACTTTCTGGATTCAAACAACAAAAACAACAGTTTTTCGCCCCCGCGTAACCTTTTCTCACCTGAAACTTGAGACTAGTGAGATCTATAGTTCAAACTAAGAATGGACATTCCAATTAATTTATATACTGCCGTTTTGTTGTGGTAACGATAATAAATCATATTATTTAATACTGAAATAAATGAACGTACATTATCTAAAATTTAAAAAAAAAAAATACATAACAACCTGAACTACGTAATCGAGTTTATTGCCGGCGCCCACGACATCTTTACCGGTGGCGATGTCGGTCGCCTGTTGCGGTGTGAGGTGAAACGTGAAGGAACCCTCCTGCATACGGCCAGCTTGCATCGGCATTAGGGTAGATGGCTTCATCAGCTCTGCCAGTACATCATAAAAAGGAAGCCTGATGAACAAGAACATTATTGGTTTGAGTATAATGCAGACAGGTTAATAAAATGCGATGCTGTAGTTTGACTATTTAATTTCCATTGTAATTAAAACCTTGAGTATCTTTCCTGCAGTTCCTTTTTAATTTTATCCAATATGAATGTATATCAATAGGATATTTGATGCACACGTGTTACAATTTATCATGCTGTTTTATATAGTAAAATAGTTGATCAGCATAAATTATTGTGTTGTCACCCTAGCAGCAAATGTAACAGATTCTAAACCTTACACGAGCGAGAGGGCATTACTCAACTTTGGTCATTTCGGTTTCTATAGAAATATTGAAAATAGAACAAACAAATAGAAAGAGATAGTACTGTTTTTATGTAATGTTTTTATAAGTGTGTAAAATTTATTTTTTATCTCGATCTTTTTGATTTTATGAATGGCCGTGAGAACTTTTCGAGTATTTTCGATGACACGTCGACGCGATGTGTTTCTATAGATAGACGTCACAATATATAACCTTTTAAAACGACACGACACACACAAGTCGCAGCTGCTTTGTGGTAATAACGTGTCCATTTGGCTTAAGATTCGCGGACAGTGCAACTACAGAGGGAATGCGTGTAAACATTAGTAATTTATTCATCTCTTTACAAGCGGTACTCACTTTCTAAATTTAACATCCGGATGCACGGGGTACGGAGCAATAGGTCCGGATGGCGACGGCGCAGGCATGGGAGCGAGTGGTGCATTGCCAGCGTCCGCGCCATACCCATGGTACAAGCCCCCCGCGTACATCGGGTTTTGGCGGGCCTGACAAAAAATTCACCTTAAAACGTTAATACTACAAAATTATGTTAGTGAAGGTCCAGATATGATGTCGACACGTGGCATTAAAAAATCAAATATATCAAGCAACTGTGGTAAGAAGTTCTTCAATTTTTGTTAGTAATACCATACCATAGAGTAAATTAATTTGATAGCAGCGTTTGGTTTCAATTATGGTACTAAAGTGATTTTAAAACAGTCTTAAATGTTACTTCACAGTATCGCAATGACATTACGCAATTTTGTGAGGTTGAAGACCACCACGCGGGGATTCCGCGGGGATGAAGACCGGCGCCTATGTGCGAAATTTTAATAAAATCAGTTAGCGAGAAGTGGGGGAAATTCAAATATAATCGAAATTCCCCCAGATTTTTCTACCCTAAGAAGCTTTCTCCATATTTAAATGAGACCGATCGCAAGATATAGCCTGTTTAATAAAAAAAAGAATCAAAAGAACTGGTTCACAATCAGCGAAGATATCAAGTAACATACCTACACACACAAAAAAAAGCGGGAAATACAGAAACTCCTCTTTTTTCGATTAAAAGGGTATCTCAACGAAGAGATAGATAACAAAATAATAAGATTGATTTGCATAAAATTTTGTGCACTCACCAGTTCATATAAATTCTCCCTAGATACTAACCTATCGGACAGGTTCATTTCTTTGGATATGTATGAAAACCATGGCATGCGAGGTAACATTTTTATATATAAATTATTATGGCACGTAAGTCTCTGACAAGTGTACGACGTTAACTAAAAGCGGTTATTATTCATTTCTAGAATTGACAAAATGTAAAATGTTGTGGCGTCTGAATCAGCAATTTTCAGTTACAATTATGTAACTCGCGTAATATAATTTAATTAGGTTGTTTTCGTTTCTTTATGTCTGTGTTATTCTTACCTTTTAATGAAAATTCGTGTATGTTTGGTCAAAACATTAATTTTGCATTTTATTGATTTGTCCATTTTGCAGATATTTTTACAATACGTTTGAATACTAAACACAAAAGATGCTTTGTCAAGATATCCCTACCAAGCAATAATCGCCATACATGTCATTGGAAAGCTATTTTTATGAATGTAATTTGTTAATACGACATCAGTGGCAAACCGTTGGAAGAAAAATGTTCAAGCCCAAATGAAAAATCGACCAAGTGCAAGTGTGCCTTGCGCCCCGAAAGTTCCGTACTGTTATATAACATATTTATTGCCACTCACCGCCAGATGTCACGTAAACGCAAATTATAGTTCCAATCAACCTTTATGGCGGATGTGAACATAGGCACAAGTCGCGTCGCAGTAACCAGTTTTAGGTGTAGAGGGACGCAGTGGAGCGAGGGGCATATGACTGAACCTGCGCAAGCATGCATAAAGCGTTGTATTCCGATCCGCCATAAAGTTTGATTGGAACTATACTTCGATTTAAAAATTATAAAAAAAATGATGTGATGTAACTGCAAATAAACAGTTTTTCAAATGTTTTCTTTTACTTGTGCTGTAACATCTTGCTTATTGCCAAATCTCATGATTCTAGATTAACGGGAAGTAGGTACCCTATAAGTTTTGATTTACTTGCGAGTGTCAAAATATGCAGCATAAAGGCCATAATTTTTGATTGACCGTAGAGCTAAGTATTTGATATTGATTTCAATTTGATACCTTCACACGTTCCTCAGAAAAAGGATCATTCACACAAACAGACAACAAAGTGATCTAATAATGGTTCCTTTCCTTTTATGGTATGGAATCCTATAAACCAGTGTACCTAATCATATCTAAATTTAATTTATTAATAGTAATTAATATATTTTAATTTATAGAGATCGAATTGGCGTAAATGCAAAATCCCATTAATATGTATACTAAAAAAAATTAAAAGGTTACTGATGTTTGGTAATGTTACTGACATTATCAAATCCAGCCTTTTTCGCTTGTAAGTAATCATTGGCTATGGCCTCATCCAATTGACTAGCTAAAAATTAATGGTATTACCGAGACTGGTAGATTGGGTGGAGACGCATATCCAGCAGTGACGGCCGGATGCTGGTACATGGCTCGAGAAGGCGGCAATACAGGCGCCAAGGGGTCCTTGCCCTGCCCGCCGCCACCCACTGCTCCACTCGATAATTGGTTGCCCCTGCGTACCAGGACAACACAACATATTATTTTCTCTTACAAAGATGGTTCATAAACTTGTAAAGTCTAACATTTTCTGTTGATGCAGCAAACCACAGATCATAGGAAAACGCACTAGATAAATATGCCATGTAAGAACATTGAGCGTGTACCTTAGGGACCATCCATAAAGTATGTCACACGTTAAGTGGGGGAAGCAGGTCGATGAAGTGTGACAAGGATGGGCGGGTCCTAAGTTTCGTGTAGTCACATTTCAAAATGTAAATCTAAGTGTTAAAATGACAAATTTGAACTATTAAATCCTAAAAATATTTCCAACTCTATGTGTATGAACATAAGGTTTAAATTGTTTTGTTGGCGTGTTCACACTCGCCTATGAGCCCTTTGACAAATGCTTAAAGTCCGCCACACCCGCGCCGCCTTACCATTATGTCAGACAGTGTGACGTCACACTAGGAAGGTGACAAATGTGACCATCTGTGACAAGGACGGGTCATAAAATCACGAAATTAGTGTGACGTACTTTATAGATGACCCCTTATTGTGTAAGTATCAAAGTAATAAACTCGACTCTGGCGAAATTGCTATAAACGAAAACGCCATTGACTAAGAAGTATCCCTTATTCACGGACACTATCCCCACCCAGACTGTCATCATACATTTAAAGTTGTTTCAGTGTTGTCGGTACAAGCTAGCTACGCATATGTCGACCAGAACAATCTAGATGCACATAGAAACGTAATTTAATTATAAAAAAATAGTACAGACAGGCAAAGTTTACTTTCAAAGTCTGATCATAATTTTTTTTTTAAAGTCCTGTATTGTAAGAAATAAGGCTTGAAATGCCGTCAGACCTGATAGCTGTCACAGTTGAAGCTGTCACAGTTGAACATATAATTAGAATTCACGCTATGTTTTGTGTGGTTCTAATAATATGGAACCTAATATTATTATAATAACTTTAAATGATAATACATAATTAAAATAACCAAAAATATAGTTCACTCAGTACTGGGACTACTGGAACCTAAACGGTAACAACTTCATAAACATTATTATATTATTTTATGTCAAAGGAATAAAAAACTTTATGAGTATAGTTCAAAATAATTTTATTTGGGCAACTATGGCAAATTATATGAGCTTGCTGTATTTTTCGGAGCTATCATAAAAAATATAAAATTATTAGAGTTGTGACTAATATCATGTATATCATTGTAAAAGTCCAAATACTTTTACAAATTAAGTATTTTTATTTTCGAAATGGTCAAAAATATATGAATAGCAATAAAACAGGCGTTTGGATTTGTTTGAGAGTTCTGGCATTTTTAAATTACTTAACTATTAAAGAAAAGCATTTTTTTCACTCTTTTTATGTATGGGAGAAACCTTTTTTTTAAAGTATTTAATACACTTTTCAACCCTGTAGTTCTGATTGTGTTTGAAGAAAAAGGCTGGCATACTGACAGGCGGATGGACGAATGGATGGATACAGAGTAACTATAACGAATTACGAAGCGCTAGTAACAATTAAAAGCAAAAGCATCAAAAGTAATATTGTTCATCTGGCTGGATACAGTAATCTGGTCCTAGTCTGTATGTGTATTGTTAAATCTCCTCGGTACCACTAGAAGCTATTTACAAGTTCGCTGTACAAATCTTTAACGCTATTGCTAGCGAGTAAACCACTTGAAACGCAAAGTAGCAGTGCAGAGCACTCCATAGCGTATTGTCGCCGTATTGTAATTCCGTTGTTTATGCGCCGTATCCGCGCGTCTTCCGATGATCTGTGCAACAATCCCATCAACTACTATTTAGACTAGGTCTGAAATATAATCTTTTCAATACATTTGCTATTAATACGGTCTTTATGACATCAAAACTTGTACCGTAATGTTGTATTTTACAGTACTAGGCCTTTTTACTTTACACCTATCACAAACGAGCATTCTGTTTGTGACGCATGCGTAAACCGCGAAAAGCAACCTGCTCCCGCCCTTTAGTTCCCGCCATTATTACGTTTGAAGTATCTACCTAATTTTAATCGCAAATGTGTTGAAAAACGTCGTACGATGCTCGTACTCAGTAAGCTGGCTATTATGGTCATTGGATTATTATAAGTACTCGGCTTCGCCTCGTGCCTATATACACCTCAACTATAATATGCAGCTTACCGTACTTGCATCATAATGTACTAAGTATAACAGTTTCTGCAATTATTTATAATAAAACTATAATGGGTTCATAATAGCAGAAATGTGAATAATGATAGTTTCAACATGATGATACAAATATAAAGTTATTAAAGAAATTACAGTTGTAATTAAACCTGCCACACAGAATAAAATCAAATATACAATGTTATTTTGCATACGCCTGCATTTAAAAATCATTATGTCCCAATATCACTAGGAGAATTTGTTACGAACATTTCTAGACTATATTAATTAAACATTGAATGAGAAAATATTTAATTTAGAAAATTGTGGATATCTTTTCTAACCTGTCAGCGTGAATTGATGCAGTGATTGCCCAGTACATCGGCATTCGCGTGTTAATTAGTACAGTAAATATACATTTTCGGGACATATGGAATAATTACATGAACTTCCGTAAAAAACAATTTCTCAGTAACTATAAGTATGTCTTAAATGGAATCAATAAATTTTTATTTAAATTAGGGTGACTCGGTCTGGAAATATATAAAAATAACATCGTATAAACAAAATATCTCATTTTACCATAAGATCCTCTATCCTCTCCTCTCTATACTTCAGTGTTTATGTATCTATTTAGTATTGTTTATTATACAAAACATTTGTCGTTTTCAAAAACCAACAATCTCATTACAAATTTATAGACTTACACCAAACTGCTAAAATTTACACACAGACAAAGCATTTTAGTAGTAAAACCAGTACAAAAATCAAGAAATCCGACACCATGAACAACATGCAATTTGCTTGACACTCCACACCTTATCCTTCACAAACTAAAACATATTAAAATAAATCTAGGCAACGAGGAGCAATGGCAAAGGATTACCTTGATGAAATCCAAGAACTGCTGGATCGCATAGTATAAGATCTTAAATTATGGCCCCAGGCAAAATAGTCACAACAAAATTTCTAAATACCATTAGGTATCTGGTTTCTCTATAAAGAAAATGAGTTACTAGTTTTGTATATGCATATTGAGTATAAGTTATTCTTTCGCAACTCAGAAATTATAATAGCAATTATACAAGCAAGTCAGTGACAGCTAAGTAATATTTTCCTTGTATTTGTATAGATGTTTCATTGGACATTCACTTCTTAATTCTAGTTTTGATCTGGAATAATGAGTAAAACATTGAACTAGAGTTGTATGGGATATTCAAAAAAACTCAGGACATATTCATGATCTTATTCTGTCTGTACTAATATTCAAAAAACTTAAAAAAATTACTGGATTTCACGTCAGGCATTGATTCAGTTTTTTAAGTTTCACCCAAGCGCAAACAATTAAAAAGTAAAAAAGGAAGGCAATTACATGAACTCTTGACAGTCCTTAAAATGTTTAATTCCTTGTTTACTTTTATGCTGAGGCCACAGTAGCTTATCGTGCCATTCATTATTGCAATATGCATGGTTACACTTTGTCAGTGGAAGAACACAATTCATGCAATAATTAATGGTATGATGCGTTTGGTGTGGCCCCGTCATTAGACATGCTGAAAAATCGGACGTGGACGTGGTAACAAGGCGCGATGACGGGACATAGTGACTTGCCTCTGGGCAATACCCTTCTGAGAGGGGTGACCATTCTCAGAATGTTTGACCCGCGTCCTAAGTTCGCTCGAGTTTCCATTCTCGACGGTAGGCGCGCTCGACGTCGCGCTCCCTACACGAGCTGAAGATCGTGTTTTAACCATTGTGGACGACTGACCGATCTCATCGCAACCCACATTCAGCGACCGTCGACCCACGCGCTTAACATCATCTACAACAGAGCAAACATTTTGTTCTGGAAAATTTCCCCAACCGATCCCACCACAATGGAATGTCGCTACATCCTTATTTCTCTTACGATCCCGTAATAATCGCGACTGAGGGTAATATCTATAACATCTGCAATTGAATAATTTTTTTTTTTGAGGTTTGGTCATCAATGGTTAAAACATATCTTACAGCATTGCTAACATTATGGTAAACCAAGATAATCCTAAACCGAAGAAAGTAATATTAGAACAGTCTCGGCGGTCCATTGTCTATTAAGTGCAAATTATTCCACTGCAGCTGTGAAAGGAATACTATAAAGATAGAATAAATACATTAAAATTACAATTTCAAAAACCCCAAATACTATTTTTAATTAAAATGTATGAAGGTAGACAGGATCTGTGGTGTAAGAGAAATAAGATGATCATCCTGTCAGTGAAATTTTCCAGAATGTAATTACAATACAAGAGTTCATTAAATGCCTTGGTGAGCATAATTTGCTTAAATTAGACCACCACTATGGGATGGGACCGCCAGTGGTTTCATGATGATGGAATGGGGATATTTAGCGTAACTTAAACATATATTAATATTGCTGAAGATACTTGATTAATAAAATAATAAACCTATGGTACATACTATTCCTATTATTATTAAAATGATACAGTATCAGTGATAGTAGACTTTGGAGAAGAGTTGGCAAATTCATAGCTCGCTAGTGAAATTGTGCGTTGGGGATGAAATTTTCTAAAAACCCTTGAGAAAGCGGGCTATAACTATAAAATGATACAAATGGTAGGAATTGGCAGAAAATGGAAGAATATGTTAAAAAGTGTACGTTATGCTGTGAAAAAGTAGAAAATGGTAGAAAATGTTAAGAAATAATAAAAAATGCTAACATTAATAGGAAATGCTAAGAAATGCTAGCATTGGTAGGAAATGTAAGGACATGGTAGAAATGCTAGAGGAGATATTGAGAACAGCTGAAATGTGAGAGAGCGAAATAATATGAAGAGAAGATTATAAACCATTTTGAAACAATAAGCAAAGCAAAATGCTAGAAAGATATTAAACACGACAGAGGAAGAGCAAAATATTCAATGTGGAAAATGAAAAAATACAAACAAATAAAAGTATTTATGAAAAAGCAGTGAACAATTTGCATCACATTTTGTTAATAAGAATAAAAATATAAAGAAGAAAAGGGATTTCACAAGAAACCTAAAAGCGAAGAAGAAGCTTTGACAAAAGAAAACGTAAATATGAGAAGACAAGTATATCAAAACAAAACCAAAATCGCAAAATTAAAACAGAAATTAGCTTCAGCAACTCAATCATCAACGTGAACATTTTGAAAAGTAATAAAATCATATTGAATGATAGACGTTTGTTTCTTTGTGTTTTCTGGATTAATAAATAGCAGCCCTCGTAGGCCCAATTTGGCATCACAGGAAGCAGGCAGCAGTTAAGTTTCCCTAAAAAAGCCATTGAGTGTATTTACCTTTGACGAACTTTTTCACGAACAAAATCGAAAACGGTCATTACAAGTCTAGGTCGTATTTAGAATTAAAGTGGAATTTTCAATTAGCTGAACTTAACTGACATGTGCTGAATTGTCAGTTCTAGACAAAATAAAAATTGTTTGGTGACAATAGGGTATATGACTAAATAACTTGTTGACTCACTCAATGGCTCCCCAATCTAAACTCATTCATCTCACTCATGTTTTATTAACTGCAGGCTTTAATAAAAAATCTACCAATTGTTTAGCAGATAAAGGTAACCAATGAAAAGCTATCAGTAATTACTCCCGAGAGAATAAAGAAAGAATGGACCACCAGCTAATAATGAAACATTATTTATTTCGAATACTTGACAACCTTATACGAAAGCAATCGCTTTATATCAATAGATAATATCATTGTGCAATAAATAAAGACTAATAAAAAAAATGGTAGGAAGTGGTAGGAAATTGCAGAATATGGTAGAGAATAGTAGACAAAAACACCACCACAAAACGTTACCATTAGAGTATGAAGTTAAATTATACTAACAGACATGGTATGAAGTGATACAATGTGGTATAATATGATACAAAGTAGTACAAGGTAGTAGGAGAGGATACAAAATGGTCCGAGGTGGTACAAAGTAGTATAAGATGGTACAAAAATTAGACAAGGTAGAAAATCATAGGAGATTAATAAAGTATATGAATACATGCACCTACTTTTGTTTAAGGAAAAGCATTAATTATGATTTTATGGATGGATGGATGATGGATTCTATGTAATACTAACATACCAGTAGATGGAGAAATATGACGAGTTTGAGAAACCACTCTATATAGCTTATGTGGACTATAATAAGGCATTTGACACACTAGACCACCAATATATTTACAAAGTTCTGCAAAAATAAGGCTTTGAAAGCAAATATATCCAACTAATAAAAGAAATTTACAAAAACACCACTTCTGAAGTCCATCTAGAAAAAGTTTGTGAATCATTTCAAGTATAGAAAGAAGTAAGCAAGGGGACCCTTTGTCACCAAAATTATGTCTAAGTGTATAGGAAGAAATATTTAGTACAGTTCCAATCAACTTTTATGGCGGATATGAACATAGGCACAAGTCGCGTCGCAGTAACCAGTTTTAGGTGTAGCGGGACGCAGTGGAGCGAGGGGCATATGAGTGAACCTGCGCAAGAAATCTTAAAGCGTTGTTTTCCGATCTGCCATAAAGTTTGATTGGAACTATAAATTGGACTGGGAAAAATATGGATTTAATATAAATGGACAATCCTTAACACATTTAAGTATGTAGGTATATCAGTTATCTAGTACCTCATAATACAAGCATAATACTTGCTTACTTTGGGACTAGATGGCACTATGTAGGATGTCCCAGATATTTTTGTTATTACTTAGAGATTGAAGATTTGATGAGAAGATTTGCAGACGACCTAGTCCTACTTTCGGAAAGACCGAAATCCCTGGAAACCATGCTACATCAACTAACACAGGAAAGTGAAAAAGCAGGACTGACAATGAATATAACAAAAACCAAAGTCATGACAAATAGTTCAAATAGACAACATAGAGTATGTAGATGTGTACATAAACCTTAGCCAAATAATTACCCACAGGCAACAAATGTTAAAAGAAATTAATCATCGAGTAACTAATAGCTGCGCATGGTACTGGTCACTTATCGAGATATTAAAAGAAAGATCAGTGTGTAACTTATGAAGACGAAAATATTCAACTCATGCATCCTAGCAGTAATGACATATAGTTGTCAAACATGGAATCACTAACGTAATGTAGGTTAATTAAACTATTAGATAATTTAAGACATAAAGGTAGGACATATATGGTCAGTGAATTAAGGCTTTATTTATTTATAACATACCTACCTACCTACCCCATTTTTAATTTCTATGGTGTTATATTTCTTGCTCACTTTGAATGTATAGTCCATTCCCTGCTATGCCCACACGCAAAGTAAAAAGTAGTAGTATGAGATACATTTTAAAAATTAGATATAAATAGTCAAGTAAATGTTCTAAATATAATAAATTTTAATGACATTAAAATAATGGCATTTAGTAGATTAAGTATTCATTTTTTCTTTTAAGGGTTCCATATCTAAAGGGAGCCTTACCATCATTTTCACTCCAATGTTCATCCGTTTGTAAAGACTTTTTTATCAAAAATGGGAGAAAATCGATTACTTGGGGGCTGGGTTTTCATAATGATCATCCTTTTAATGGTACGGCTTTCCAAAACTACCACCCTAGAAGTATTAATAATAATTTAGGGGATGGTGGGACAAGGACAGTAAACCAAATTTCAGAATTTTTAAAAATGCGGAAATGCGAAAAAACCAAAAATAAAAACTGAGAACTACATACCTGTTACCACAGACATGAATTTGCTCCTTGCATTGGCATAATCAAATGATTGACTATTGAAAGAGGGAATAGACTTCAACATTAAAATAAATTGAAAACAGTAAATACATTAAAAATTTCCTAACCTAACTTTATTAACAAATGTAAATTCGATTTACATGGCGCTTGGCGGCAGCTGCGCGGCACGCTCGCTAGCCTCACGCGTTTTTATGGTCCTAGTGAGTTGGAACCATCGATAGTTGGAACAGTAGTTGGAGTGCCCATATATTTGGTTTGATTGTATATTTTTTTAAACTAACCTAACCTACGTATTGATTGAGAAATGGCGAGAAAGCAACCTACCTTAGCCGGATTTCTTTTAAACATTCTTTTATGTACCACACCTATATCTTTCAGACTAATTAGAAGAGTGGCTGGCTATATACCTAGTGTTAGTTTCAAGTGTTTTGAGTTTGAGGGTTATCAAAAATGTCTTAGTAGCAGGTATGTATTACTCATTTTTAATTTCGCTTTTTTGGTATGTCCGCATTTCTAAAAATTCTAAAAGTGGATTTAATCTCATCGTCTTGCACCCCTTTTTCTTATTAACATTATCCTTAGGGTGGTGGTTTTGAAAAGCCAACCCCTTTTAATATCTATTTATAAAGACCTATTGTTTAGGGTGGACAAATTAGAAAAATGTGACAAGCCACACAGAAGCTTTAAGATCAATCCCAAATTTCACCTAGATAGGTTGATAGTCCACCAATTCTAAATTGATGATTAGGTTAGGTTAGGTTTGTTTATATCAACGCGAGGATTGAAGCGGAGTGGAACTACGAGCCACTCAGAAAATGAATTGTAAAAGTATTTCAATCCTTAATTTCAAGGATTTAAATGATAGTAATGCCTTTGTAACAGTTACATAATTTTTCTTTTTGGTTTTTTCACATTCCCATATTTCTAAAAATTCTGAGTCGGATTTGTGATCTCACTCCACCAGCCCTTAAATTATTGTTAATACCTTTAAGGTGGTAGTTTAAGAAATCCGTACTGAACTCCAATTTATACTTAACCCATCATATCACAGTAATAAATATACTTAGTAGGTAGGCAGTTGAATATTCAAGTAGCCTAACTGTAGTGCTGCAGTTTAGAATATTAGATCATCTTGTCAGACAAAAAGACAAAAAAAATATTATAATAGCTTCAGCTCTGGTGATCTACAAATAATTAATCTCTAAAAGTAGATGTAAAAGTGAATAGGTATATTTTAAAATTGAAACTAAAACGGTTTTTAAACTTATACAAAAAATAGAATTAAAATTTATTAAGTATTAAACTTTCCAATTTGGTAGGCATGTATGTGAAAAAGTATCAATTAACGTTACAAAATATAATAGAAAATATGTGCATATTGAACGCAAGAAATAGATTTAAATGACAGCAATAAAAATATTAGATGTCTGGTGGACCAGGTGAGACGGATTTACATTCACACATTCGTAAAACAACATGGACGTCAAAACACAACGCTACTTAGGTACTTACCATGGCAAGGAATTAGTGTAATCGAAAAATCTACTCATGATAATCCTATATTAGAAGAACTACACATACGATACATTAATATTATTAAAAAAACTTTGCACTATACAACGCCATAATTTACGGCAGCACACTTAGTTGCTTTCAGTTAGTCAACGACAACGACCAAACCAACGACCAACTGCAACTGTATTTTACTGTATTGTTCTGTGACGGACGAGACGAGACCAATGCATAGCAATGCACAGGATCAACGAGACAACGAAACGAACGAGGCTTACGTGTAGGGATGCACGATACATTGAAATATCGATAATATTTATACTATACGAATAAAAATATATATATTTATTTCGATCTTTCGACCTATCAGGCGAGATATGTCGAACATTAATATTTGCCTGGTATCGATATATATAGTGATTCACCGAGTAAATTTTTTATCACCATCCAAATTTTAATATAATTATCTTTGGTAAAGAACCGATGGACCTCTTGTTTCCTTTTGGTATCGTTCAATAGAAAAATTGAGATATGACTACCCAAACCTTTCCTAAAACAACCAATATGTCTTGTCACCATTCAGGGAGGTGTATGCTCTGCCCCATCGTGCCTTTGTTTTCACATTGCACTGTTCAAAGATTATTTTTTATGTTCTGAGCTGATGTGAGTCGAGATCCCAATGTGTTTCACTGTTTAAGTTTGATTTTTATAGCGAACTTAAGCCGAGCGTGTATGGTTGCGACGCGGGCTTGCTAACTATTTTAGATATTATTAGTTCTGAGTAATATCCTCACGGACAGGTAATGTTTAAGGGGGGCAGACATTTAATTTACACAATGAAACATACGGGCGCGCTTTCGGTTTGCGCGGTCTGCGTCAATACACTGAAGTTAACAGGCGCATGCTCTCGCATCGAGATCTCTTCGTATCGTATACTGTCGCTGCGTCTGAGTGATCCGAGCCAGCTGGCTAGTATTAATCGCCGGCGCGGTGTTTAGTGTGGCGCTTGTGATTTTTAGTCGGCCGAAAGTTGTTCGATAGTTTGATTGAATTGGAACCGCCAGTACACGGTGGCCCTTAGTTTCATAGCCTACGTCGTCTCGGTCTCGCCTCCTCGGGCGTGGCTTCACAAAGAAGGTAGCCAAACGTTATAAATAACACTGTAGAATAAAATCATTTATTATGAAAACACATTTATTATGAAAACATACATTTATTATTTACGTAATGAGATAAATCTAGAATGTTTTTGGATGGTGATAAAAATTTCACTTGTATATTATTATATCGATTATAAGTGCGTCTTGCATCCCTAAATGTGATCTGATGTTGAAAAACTATTGAAGATAGTTAATTAAATAATTTTTTTTATTATTCAACCAGACTTTAGTCTAAAATACGAGTAAAAATTTTTTATACTACACCTGCTTGGAAAGTGCTTTAATACTCTTTAAAAAAGAATGCAGAAAGTCCTTATTAATTCTCGTGGGAGAGAAAAATGTACGAAAATTCGTTATTCCCGCCAGTAGCTGGAGGTATTTTGTATGAAAATCCATTACTCCCACTGTCTTTTCTAATATTATATGATTCTTTTATATAAAGACGTAAAACGGCACTGGCCACTTACTTTATTAGTCTGAATAAATATTTTTGAAACAGCAAACAAACGTCAGAGCCGTCAAAATGCGTCAATCAAATTGTTTAATTATCATAGTAATTTTACTAAAATTGTCCTCTAGAAGCGTTAGTGACTATTTGTTGGCTCCAATAGAATTGCCGTAAATTTTAATATTGTAGTAATTTTAATATTAACTTTAATTCATAAAAAAATAATTTGCTTCATTTTCCTCGTAGGGGTAATATAAAGTAGTAGTATGTATCACTTCGTAAAAAGTGCGATCCCCGCTTCGTGTGTTTAAGGCCCTGCGCCTTCGGCGTCGGGCCTCAAATGCCCACTCAGCGGCAATCGGTCACTTTCTTCCCTCGGTGAATAAGCTACTATTTTCGCCCTCAATTTTCATGTACAGGGGGCATGATATATTTTTTTAAATCGATATTATCAGCTTAGAACTGTCGATATATCG
This sequence comes from Luffia ferchaultella, assembly GCA_949709985.1. Taxonomy (NCBI): domain Eukaryota; kingdom Metazoa; phylum Arthropoda; class Insecta; order Lepidoptera; family Psychidae; genus Luffia; species Luffia ferchaultella. The sequence goes on from OX453255.1 coordinate 13,274,578, forward strand.
AACATCAATATTTGCCTGGTTTCGATTTTTATATCGATATTAGATATTTCTTGCATCCCTACTTACGAGGCTGAACTAATCTAGGGTAGGACATGTTAAGACTTAGGACCCGCCATATTGAACATAGACAAAATGTTTCATATTTATAATGAAAATGTTCAAAGTGTCTGCCCGCCTTCACAAAATTTGTACAAGCAACCGACCGAATAATCTGTATTACGCGTGCGCCAGACATGTGATCAAATGTTTGGGCAAACTTTTCTCAAACTTTGCACACGTATTTGATACATTTGTGGGCCTGCCAGATTTGTTTAGCAAATAAATATTCTACATTCATCACAAAGATCGCTATAAGAGATATTTGAGTGCCTTTAATCATTTATTTCATGTGACTTTTCATAATATTAGTTCATTACTTATATATTATTTACAAATAAAACCACTCCGATCAATATTCAGCGACGCACGCCCATCTAAACTTTGCACACGTGTGGCATGCTACGCAAATTTTGAGCTTTGAACGCTTTGATGTCCGCAAAACCGACAACGCATGGCAAACTTCAAATGTATGATCAAACTTTGAAGAAATGTTCAAACTTTCGTGCCACACTTCGAGACTTTGTAGGTATTTGTGTATTTGAAGCTAAGTCTGGCATTGGCATTAAAATGTTCTTTGGAACTCGAATAAAACTACTTCGGAACTGGGATATTAGATATCCTTAAGGTAATTTGTGGCCAAAGCATAAATATCTATCAACTTATATAGGTATTCAGGCAGGCAGTTGTCAACCGCTGACCGTTGCGGGTTGTGGCTTGGTTGTGGCCATGTTGTGGCATGCTTAGATGAAACATCAGTGGCGGCGAATATGCTATTTATATTTATAATACACGTTAGTACGTACTATCGATGGTATATACACCCTGTCTCTTCCTTCATTGGTGTCTAGTTTCTCGTCGAGCCAACTGGTGCTCTGTGGAGTACCTACCTAGTGATAATCACCAAATAATCACATTTATATTTATTAATGGTGTTAATACCGTTCGTTTATTTGATCAATTTTGTTTACTTATTTACGGTTGAGCCTGGGCTCTTAATAAGGTCGATGGCCCCTTAGCCGGGGAATCAAGTGAATTTCCACCAACTAAAAAATTAAATGTATTATTATTTTGTAAAATTAATTTAAGCCACTTGGACGTTTTGGTAAATAGAAAATCACAGTTTAGGATAGTTGTCGCTTAGAACATTTTGGAATCGCGGACGAAATATAACCCCTATTGGTTTGGATGTTTACTTCAAGTTAAATCCGTATTTTGTTTTTAAACATTAAACTATATTTTGACACTTTGTGGGTTGGACGTTTTCTGCTTAACTACATCCATATAGCATTTCATTTTATAAACGTTAGCCATCTGACACTGTCACACGTGGGCTACGCATAGAAAGAATATAACTAGAGTAGGCAAGCTCCATAAAGCCCTGTACGTAGCGGTTGACCATGGGAAAAAAAGGATCGAAAATAAGTGTACCCTAAATAAATCAAGGTACACCTACGAGGTACTCATATTCTCTGTCTCTTTCTATTGAGACCCGCATTTCGGACTAGCTTGCCTACTCTATTTTAATATCTCTACTCTATGGGGGTACGTGTAAACAACATAGCTCACACAATTATCCAATTATTCCACATTTGATTTTGCTTCGGTTAGGTTAAATTGTGTTGTATCGAAAATGTCACATTCAGTTAGTAAAACAAAACCACATAAAATTTTGTAGTAAAGCTACCGTACACTAATGATAATCCACAGACACGTAATTTTATTAAAATCGATAAGCCATGTTTCCGTTTCCTAGTAATTGAGGCTGTACAATTTCCGTTCAGAAACGCGGAAATAGTGTAGTCAATTTACATGTTTACATCACTTTACATTTAACTTCCTCCGAGATTTTACTATTTAGAGATTTAGAGTTTGTGCTGTGGTGTGGTAAGAGAACCGGCGTAGAATGTGAGGGCGTTGCAAATCACAATTTACCTACAAGTTTTGTGGGTTTTTGTACGATTTTGACAACTGTCAAGTAAATGGTCCATCAGCGGTTCCATGCTTCAAATAGTAATTCACTAGGTTATTGGTGGGTTATTGTTGGTAGGCGTGGCGTGAGTATTACAGGGTAGCGCGGAGCCAAGCGTGGTGGTTGTGGTCGCGGTTCTAACGGTGAGTTGCGAGAACACTACCTACAAAGTCCTTACCTAGTAGTCTAGTACTTTACAATTTTATATTTGATTGCACACGTAAATGGTTATACAGCATGGATAGGATCACGCATCAAATTGTAAATATTCATAATCTCCTGTTTTTTTAGAACAATTTTTCCAAAGAAAGCACACTTCATTGAGTTAATAGTTTCCAAGAAAACCGTCATGAAACATAAATTTGAAAGTCCGTAACTTATCACCCTATGATCTTGACCACACCTTGACCGCGACAAGAAGAGGCAACCTGACTGATTGCAGCGCACGCGACCACAACACGCGACGTTTCATCTGCGCAGCGCGCGGCCGTGCGCGTCTGCGGCGTTCCATCATGTTGATACTCAAACTTGATGTTTTATCGAGATCTATGTGACTACGTGACCACATTTTTAAAAGCTTATATTTTCGAAACCATTAATCGCAGACCTATCGTGTTGGTACTCAAACTTGATGTTTTAACGAGATCTATGTGACCACGAAGGAAAAGGACCGAGGTGAACTGAGTTTTACCAGTAAAAATGTCAATTTAATATTTTTAAAACGGCGGCCATTTTTCATTTCTAGAAAGCTACATTATCAGCAAGTATAGACTGCGTCTAACTTTATGGCGGATCTGAATACAACGCTTTAAGTTTGCGCAGACACAGTCATATACCTCTCGCTTCACTGCGTACCGCTGCCCGCTACACGTATGTATATCTAGGTACGAATGCGATGAAGATTTTAGAAATGGCGGACTTTGACCTTGATTCTCTTGACTTCCTTGTCGCATGTTTAAAATTGGTCCACCAAATGCAGAGTACCGAAAGCTAAGATGTTTTTTACACATCAATAAATAATACTATCAAAGTAAAATTTTGTTTTTCTTGTGACAACCCTGATACACATCAAAGGCTTTGACTTACTTTATGATATTTGTACTATGACATTGGGATCATTAGGTACTTGATTTTTTAAAATATCTGAAACATTTCCATTCCATTCCATCAGCCCTTTGTATACACCACTGCAGAGGCTTAGGCCTCCCCTCAAGATGAGGGGGCTTGGAGCTTAAAACCACCACGCGCTGCTCCAATGCGGGTTGGCGGATTGTAACGACCGCCATCTATTGACAGCAACCGGGGTCGACTGCTTAACATGCTCTCCGAGGCACGAAGTCGGATCTACTTAAGTCAAAAAAACTCATTTGAATACACTTCCGGATTCGAACCACGGTCTATAGATTTGAAACAGGTTCACTGCGTTCGGGCTATCACGACTCTAAAAAACATTAAGAAAATTAATTAAAACTTAATAATTTTGTCCATAGTAACTTTATACTTTTTAGCAGCGTCGGCTTCTTAAAAATTCTGTGGGATTAAATTATTGATTATAAATCTTTAACCTATGTTTTTTATTTACGAAATGGGGTGTATCGGTGATACCTAATATCTAGAAAAATTTTTTTTGGATGGTTATTAAAATTTCACCCTGCATATTTAATCTAATAATTTCGATTGAAAAAATTTGTTTGCATTATTAATCTTGCCTGGTTGGTTTTTCTTTACATTTTGTAGCGTTTATAATTTATATTTAATTCATACTAGTCCTAAGGGTGTCCTTCGTATATATTCTGTGGTTCGATTGAGGCCTTCCTTTGAGATTTGATAGTCGTGTGGATGGGAGTTAAAAATATTAAATATAAAACAATCATGAATGTTGACATGATTTAATTTAATCATTTCTACATCATCAATAAAATAAAGTAAAACTGTCATCAGTCGCAAATAAAACAGTTTAGTGTGCTTGAAATATCATTCCCTGGAGCTAACATACAAGTGTCTTATATAAATCAGATAAATACACGACGCGGCACCGAATGTGCTCATGATAAGGCCAACTAAAATTATAATAATGTTCTTAATGAGGTATACTTTGTATGGCCCATAAGGGCCGGGATACATGATACCTATCTCCATCATCGCGGGGAACACCAGAGCAAGTAGTGATGTACAGAAATTACCGACGAGTGCCACGAACGATGCTTGGAATGGTACTAGCCATGCCATCACAACTGCAACAAGACAACCAAGATCACACACAGATAAAAATAATCAATTCAACCAAATGGGTTTTCTTCATAAAAGTATGAATTGATTAGAAGCCCTCTTCTGCGTTTACCGTTTTATTCTATGGCTAGTCAGTGTATGATGGGGAGTTTTAGTTCGAGTTTCAGTGCGCAAAGTTCCCGCGCGGCGTTCTTCACCCCCGAGAAATTCCCGCACACTGCTTTCAACGCCCCGAAAATGCGAAACCGAAATGTCCCTTCGATACTGTTAAGTGACATTTATGACTCTATATTAAAACCATTAAAACCAAACGCTGCTGCCAAATTAATTTACTCTATGGTTTTCTTCAATCAAGATATTTTCTGTTTCCTGTATATAGGAAAAACGAAATTTCTTAGAGAGGATCATTCACTTAATCGAATACCTGATAGTTATACAGTTCAGCGTTTAGGATTTATTTTCAGGAGTTTTTCACTTTTTTGTTATTGAGCCATTTTACGATTCCTAGCTGTTTCTAGAGTTTATGTACAGCCATTGGTACAGCTCTTAGGGGTGTTTTGTGCTTGTGCGCTGGTTGCTTATTGCTGGTTGGTTATTTCAATTGGAGTTGACTTTACCAGCTCATTAAGTGACAGTCTTGGTTCGTTTTATTTTTTCAGATAAGATTAATAAACAAGCTTTTTGATACTTACATGTAAGAGCAACAAACAAGGGTCTTATAATATATCCAGCTGTCTTCATCTCACGTTCAGTAGGTTCTACAACGGGATCGAAGTTTCTATAAATATCCATCATAATCTCAATACCCGGATAACTTTGAATGGGATACGTCAATCCTACAGCAAACATGTACAACGCTATGGCAATCAGAGCTGCACTGAAAATTAATAATAAATGTCCATGTCACTAAAGTATACAATACAATCACCGATTTATATGTTCAATAGTCTTCGACCGAAGACCTCTTAACGAGGTATCACTAGGTACATATTATTAAATAAAGTCCCCCGCCGCGTCTGTCTGTCTGTCTGAACACGAAAAACTACCGAACGAAATGGCATATTATTGACACCAATGGACGGAGTGATTCAAGAGGAAGGTTTACGTATATAATTCATTAATGTTTTGTGGAAATTAGTTGAAATATGACGATTATTGTTGAAGAAGTCGGAAAAACAATCAAGCCGGCTGGGAGCTTTCATCGAAAACGCTACCTAATTCCTTCGAGATTTAACAAAATAATGTATGGAGGAATTATGTCTCTTTTATAGGACTAAAGAAAAGTCCGTGATGGCATATGTCTATCTTTTATGGATAGCTTACTATACCTATTTTTATCTTTAAAAAAATGGTATCATATAATGAGGTAATTAGAAAGCAATTTATACGGATATAGTATTAATCCTTATCAAATTAAATACGTTATTTATCTTCAGCATTTCATGCAGATTATGATTGCCCTTTACACCATACAATTTAAATTAATATCTTAGGAGTTATCGCGAAATAAAAATATCGTGTACCGCGCCGGCTGGCCATGCCGAACGTCGCGGACGCGCGTTTTGTAAAATTAGGCAGAAAATATCAATGTTGTATACAAATATTGTAATATTGTAGTGTGTTTTTATGTATTTATTCTTTACTTTTTCAAATCTATACTAATATTATAAAGCTGAAGAGTTTGTTTGTTTGTTTGTTTGAACGCGCAAATCTCAGGAACTACTGGGTCGAATTGAATTTTTTTTTTTTGTTGGATAGTCTATTTATTGAGGAAGGCTATAGGCTATATGTATAAAATAATGCTATCTGTCTGTCTGTCCATTTGAGCAAATCTCCAAAACGGCTAAACTGATTTTGATGAAACTTCACAGATATGGAAAGGAAGTGGTCAAAAGTGACATACACTACTTTTTGTATGTCTGTATGTACATCTGTCTATTCGAGCTAATCTCCAAAACGATTAAACCGACTTTAATGAAATTTCACGGGTATGAAAAGGAGGTGGTCAAAAGTGACACACGCTACTTTTTGTCCGTCTGTTTGTCTGTACGTCTATGTGTCTATTCAAGCTAATCTTCAAAACGGCTCAAAAGATTTTAATGAAACTTTGCAGACGTGAAAGAAGGTTGTCAAGAGTGACATCAGCTACTTTTTGTGTTTGTCAGTCGTTCGTCTTCACTGATCTATCAACGTAGATAAAGCTGAAACTACTAAATCTAGGAAGCCGAAATTTGTAACAGTGGTTTATTTTATAACGTATCAATTTTTTATGTCGTGATAGCCCAGAGCGCAACGAACCTGTCTCAAATTTATAAGGCCATGGTTCGAATCCGGGCGTGTACCAATGAGTTTTTCTGACTTAAGTACACAATATCACTGACACCGTGCTTCGGAGGGCACGTTAAGCAGTCGGCACCGGACGCTGTCAATAGATGGCGGTCGTTACAGTTCCCAACCCGCAGTCGAGCAGCGTGGTGGGCTTAAGCTCCAAGCCCCCCTCCTCCTGGGGGAGGCCTAAGCCCCTGCAGTGGGCTAAAAATGAGCTGGTGATGATGATGATCAATTTTTTATTAAAGGAATATTTGGAAATTTCAAATTTAAGGAGGGAGGGACGGAAGGGCTTTGTATGAGTCTTTGTTCTTTAAAATTAGAAACATAAAAATTTTGACATAAATAAATGATGATGTCTTTCAGGGTTTTTGGATTTCCACATTTTAAGGGTGGGAAACGGGAGGTGAAAAGTATGGGAGTACGGTTTTCCTAAAGGAGTGGGGAGAATGAAGATTGAAAGTTTGAATGGGTGTACCCAATATTAGTTTCAGCAAAAAGTATGTATAAACCATTTCGAAAGTTAATACTACCTAAAATAGGAATGTATAGTCTACGCAAGCGAAGCTGCGGGCGGTCGCTAGTATTTATATAATTGGAAATAAAATACTTTAAAAATACTCCCAAGTAGGATGAACTGACGTTACATTTGAATCTAATTAAATCCAGTCCACAAATTCGACGCAACAAGCTGATGAGACATTACGACAGAAAGAACATTACGGCTTATATGCTCTGCTACCCGTGCGAAGCCGGGGCGGGTCGCTAGTCTATATATAAATACGTGAAGGAAAATCAATGTTTAGATCCCTTTTAAGTATACTACGCTTACTGAGGACTTCATAGTCCTCGCTATTTCTGATAGTTTAGGATTTGGCCATAAAGTCCCATTAAAGTCCCATCTCAGAAACTCATCCTGTATATAGATTTTAGCTTTCTGCACTCCTCCTCCATATAAACTTTAAATATCCCAATTCATGAGAATTGGGATATTTAAATATAAAGTTTATATGGAAGTTTATACGGATAGCGAAAAGTGTCCAAAGGATTAAGCTCGATTCATGATGAAAAAAAAACTGCATTTTCACATTTTTAAAAATTTGTAAAATTCCATCGGTCTGTATATACAGACATACAAAAGGTAGTGTATATCACTTTTGACCACTTCCTTTCCATATCTGTGAAGTTTCATCAAAATCAGTTTAGCCGTTTTGGAGATTCGTTTTAATAGAGAGACAGACAAATAATATTATTTTATACATATAGCCTATAACCTTCCTCAATAAATTGACTATCCAACACAAAAAGAGTTTTTCAATTTGAACCAGTAGTTCGTGAGATTTGCGCGTTCAAACAAACAAACTCTTCAGCTTTATAATATTAAGTATAGATGATGAACACTTAATATAATATATGGATATAAATAGTGTTTGTATTATTTGTACCACAGTACAGTTCGATTCAAACTTTATGGCGGATGTGAACACATGCACAAGTCGCGGCGCAGTAACCAGTTTTAGTTGTAGCGGGACGCAGTGGAGCGAGGGGCATATTGCTGAACCTGCGCAAGCATGCTTATAACGTTGTATTCCGATCCGCCATAAAGTTTGAGGCGAACTATACCTGCGCATAGAGTCCTTCGCCGTGAACGGCGTCCTTCGTAGGCACAGAGTAAATAAAAACAGCAGCGTTCGGTTTTAATAGAGTTAGAAATGTCACTTCGCAGTATTCGAAATGTCAAACGCAATTTTGCGGGGATGAAGATCGGCGCGTGTTTAGACGGTAACCGCAGAAGAGGGCTTCTAGTCAATTCGTACTTTTATATTCATAGACAAATCAGAGCAGCAAAACTTCGCGCGTAGTACTGTAATTATATTTAAAAAGGTTGAACCACCTAGTCTTGCGACTTAGCAGTAAGTACGGGTACCGGCCTTCAGTGGGCGCAACTTGAGTCTTTGCAGTTGAATTACGTCACAAAGTAAAGCTCGGGTGCAAGTCGATTAACGTTTATCTCGGTCTATGATGCGCGCGTAATTTTGAACTGTGTGGAATATTCTCTAATTAATATTCCACTCTATTACAAAACATAGGTATATTACACACATATAACAATAGTTTATAGTCTATCTCGGAAAAGTGAAAGGCTCAGTTTTTGTTTCCGATTTCTTCAAGTTTGCTGAACTGTATAAGGTGTCAATCATATACGATTTAACGATTCAGCGATGGAGTACGTAGCACTAATGGAATATTTTATTCGATGTTAAGTTATGCGCATTTAATTAAAAATAAGATAAAAATTTGGATTATACATATGTATAAAATATGCTTAGCCTGGTGGGTTAACGACCTTGCCTACGAAGCTGGAGGTCCCGGGTTCGAATTCCAGGTCGGGTCAGTATTTATATGATGAATATTGATACTGGTACCGGGTCTTGGTTGATATATAACGTAATAATAACATATACATGACAACAACGTCTAGGCCCCAAACTAAGCATTAGCTTGTGTTTTGGGTACCAAGCGAAGACACCACATACATATTGTTACGTGTTAAGGTTCGTCGAACTTGGAGAGAAAGACCTGCTGACTCTTTTGAAGACTTTATTCACGAACACTAGGTCCAACACAAGCACTAAGTCCAAACACTAAGCACTAAGTCCAAACACTAAGCACTAAGTCCAAACACTAAGCACTCACGATGTATTAGGTCGTAGCCAAGTCGTAGGTTTCACTTGTATCACTAGTTTCGCTCTTAGTCGCGTCGAAAGTAGCCCAAAAATTGAACTGCTGGTTCGCCTTCCCGCTGCTATTTATATTGGCCGAACAAGCGCCAGATTTTTCTAGATTGTACCGGACTGGAAGACTCTGGAAAGCCCGGCGATTATTTCCCCTAACGCCATCTAGTATTGAGTAGGGGTTTCATGTTGTCCTTGTTGTGAAACCCTTCTACAAACTGGTTTTACTGGTTGACGCTAGATGGCGGTCATTACTCTGTCCGTTCGTAACACTACTCCCCTCTTAGAGGTGCTCGTCCCGAGCATCGTTGTTACTGCCATGGTAGCGCGCCAGACGGTCTATGTGTACCACTTTGAATGTCCCTCTAGGTTGCTTTTGAATCCTATAAGTCACATCATTCAGTCGGGTAGCCACTTTGTATGGACCGTCCCACTTGGTCTGCAACTTTGGAGATTTTCCTTTCCGGCGAGTTGGGTTATGCAGCCATACCAGTGACCCTTCCTCGAAGCCGCTCGTGTTCGATTTCCGGTCGTATCTGGTTTTCATGTTCTCACTTGACTGTAACCCATTTTCCCGAACCAAGGCGTGTATATATCGCATTTTTTCCCTTAAATCGTAGACATAGTCTTGTACGGTCTTTGGTTCCTCCGGTGACCCTCCTGTCAATAGGTCTACTGGTATTCGTAGTTCTCTACCGTAATCGACATACGCCGGGGTAGCTTTTATGCTCTCGTGCTCGGCGGTTCGGTACGACAGAAGGAAGAGTGGTATATACTTGTCCCAATCCTTTTGTTTGTCGTCTACCAATTTCGCCAAATGCCTCTCAAGGGTCTGGTTAAACCTCTCAATCATTCCATCAGACTGTGGATGGTACGCGGTAGTCCTCGTCTTATACATGCCCAAAATTCTGCACACTTCCTGGAATACTTGCGATTCGAAGTTCCTGCCCTGATCAGAATGGATTTCTAGAGGCACACCAAAGCGACATATCACTTCTTCGACTAACTTAGAAGCGACTGTTGTAGCTTCTTGGTTTGGTATGGCGAACACTTCGGGCCATTTGGTGAAGTAGTCAATGACGACCATAAAATACTTGTTTCCCGATTCCGTTACAGGAAATGGCCCAGCTACGTCAACTGCAATTCGTTCCCACGGTGCACCGACGTTATACAACCGCAGGTTCCCACGGCTCCTGGTCTGTGGTCCTTTTACAGCAGCGCACGTAGTACATTTGCGGCACCAATCCTGTACATCATCTCGACAATGCAACCAGTAGAATCGTTCTCGCACTTTTGTTAACGTTCTCTTGACACCTAGATGACCTCCTGATATGCCATCATGTATCTCGCGGAGAACGTCTGGTACTCTCGCTCGTGGGACAACTATCTGAAGATGGAACTCTCTGCCGTTAGTCTTCTCCCATTTCCGGTAGAGTATTCCGTTTTGGAGTATCAGACTGTCCCATTGCGCCCAGTACGCTTTAGTGACAGCGCCAGTGGGTGCAACCTCACTCCAGGTCGGTTTGACGTCACCCCGTTTCTTCCATGTGATGATGTGCCGAAGGTCGTCATCTCTTTCTTGAGCCTCCCTCATGGCATCATTCTCCCAGAGACCCAAAGGACTTGTTCTCGTTAGCTTTAATGTTACTTCCTTAGATTCCTGTTTAACACAATGTTTGCAGTCTTCCGAACACGGTCTTCGTGAGAGTGCGTCGGCATTCCCATGCGTCTTTCCGCTGCGGTGTTCCGTCTTGAAGTCATACTCTTGGAGCTGTTCAATCCATCGAGCTACTTGACCTTCCGGGTTCTTGAATTGCAGTAGCCACTTCAAGGCTGCGTGATCAGTTCGCAGTAAAAACTGTCTCCCGATGAGATATTTGTTGAAATGTTGTAGCGTCTTTACAACAGCCAAGAGTTCTCTTCTTGTCACACAGTAGTTTCTCTCAGGTCTAGATAAAGATTTGCTGAAATATGCGATAACAACTTCTCTCTCGCCCTGTTTTTGAGATAACACCCCTCCAATGGCCGTGTTGCTTGCATCCGTGTCGACTATAAACAGGCCTTCAGTTTGTGGATACCCCAGGATTGGTGTTTCACACAGATGTTTCTTCAGTTTCTGAAAACAATCTTCACAAGTCTCATCCCAACTAAATTGTCGTTTATCTTCTGTCAGCCGATGTAATGGCTTGGCTATCTCGGAGAATCCCTTAACAAAACGCCTGTAGTATGAGCATAGGCCGAGGAATGCCCGCACTTCGGTTTTGTCCTTAGGGGTAGGCCATTTTTGAACTGCTTCCAGTTTCTCCGGATCTGTCTGGATTCCATCACTGGAGATAACATGGCCGAGATAATTGACCTCACTCCTGAATAAATGACACTTTTTCGGGTTCAACTTTAATTTGGCTCCCTCTATTTTGGCGAAAACTCGCTCCAAGTTTCGCAAATGGTCCTCGAAGTCACGGCCGACAATGATGACGTCATCCAAATAGACCAAGCAAGCCTCTCCAACTAAGCCTGCCAATACACACTCCATGAGTCGCTCAAACGTGGCAGGTGCGTTGCACAATCCGAAGGGCATGACGTTAAACTGCCATAACCCTTTACCGGTCGAGAAAGCTGTCTTCTCCTTGTCTTTTGGATGAATTTCCACCTGCCAGTATCCAGATTTTAGGTCCAAGGTCGAGAACCATTTCATGCCACTCAAGGTATCCAAAGTGTCGTCGATTCGAGGTAACGGGTAACTGTCCTTCTTAGTGACATCATTGAGACGCCTATAGTCCACGCAAAATCTTGTGCTACCATCTTTCTTCTTCACTAATACAACAGGTGAGCACCACGGACTTGCAGACGGTTCAATAATCTTACTCTTTCTCATGTCCTCCAAAAGGCCTTCAACTTCTTTTTCCTTCGCAATCGGTATCCGTCTTGCTCGTTGACGAATTGGTCTCTCGTTTCCGGTATCTATTCTGTGCTGAACCATCGACGTTCTTCCAAGGTCCCCTTCTTGACTGGAGAAGATATTCGCGTAGCGCTGTAAAAACCTCTTAGCTTTCATGCTCTGCGAATAAGTCAGATTACTCTTGCAATCATCGAGTAGCTCAGTCACTAATCCGTAGTTGTCGCTGTTTGCTGAGTCTGCGCCTGTCATCGAACTACACTTTTTCATCCAGACAACTTCCTCGCACTTTCCAATGACGTCACCTTTGTTCAAGCAGATCTCGTGGTCACCGAGATTCAAAACCTTGACCACAGCGTTACTGCTTCCACTAACAAGGGTTCTCGCCGTCATCAGTTTTTGCGCCGATGTCTTGGTAGGTGTGTCTTCGATCAACACGCATCTGTTTGAATTTTTCTTTCCAGCTGGCGGCAGTTTCACCAGCACCCGAGCTTCCGTTCGTCCAGGTATAACGACTTTATTTACACATGCGACTTTCCCGCAGGCGCCTCCAAGAATGAAGATTTCTTCTTCACCACACTTGAAAACTCCGTCAGCGACATTGATTCTGCAGTTGTGTTTCTTCATGAAATCCACACCCAAGATGCAATCATCCATAATCTCAGCCGCGATAACGTCGTGAGAGTATGAGGACCCCCCTACGTACATCGTAACTGACATTTCTCCCAGGACGGGTATTGGCTGACCGGAGGCAGTAAGAAGCCGACAGTTAATTCTCCTCTTGTGTCCCCTTGCAGCTTTTACCAGATTTGGGTTCACTATGGTTCTAGAGGCTCCTGTGTCTAGAGTCATTTTGCAATCCATCCCGTTAATAGTTCCCTGAATCGCAAGACTATTTCCGCTGCATGCCTGGGAGATATTAGTTATCGGGGCTTCCTCCGCGTCAGCCAGTACTCGCCCCTCAGTCCTGGCTGTTATTCGTTTCCCTGATCCCGGGCAAAGGACGAAGCCACTAGTTTCTTCAGTTCCTCTATTTTTTCCTCGATCCTTTTCATCCTTGCCGTCTGGGTCTCCTTTTGCGGACAGTTGAGTTGAAGATGGCCCCTCTCGCCGCACTTGTAGCACGTGGCTCCAGAACTTCTCTTCGTAGGAGCTTTAACCTCCTTGACTTCTTCCGAGACCTCGCGGATCTTATGGGTCTGCCGTATGTCATGGCGAACAGCCTCGACCTCCAAAGCATGCGCCAATGCTTCTTTTAGCGAGGTATGGTGACGAAGCCTCACTGCAGCCCTGACCTCTAGGTCTTTGATTCCGTCTACAAATGCTTGAACAACATTCGTGTCTGCCATCTTGGTGTCTGCTCCCGGGTGTGCCTTCCTGACGAGTTTTTCAATCTCCAACGCCCATTGTTGTAGTCCTTCTCCTGAGCGTTGGACTCGGTCACGCAGTTGGGCACGGAACACGTGCTCCAGGTGTCGCTCCCCATATCTGGATTCAAGTGCCTCCATCAGGTCTTGGAACCCATTTCCTGTATGTGGCAGTGCTTCCAAGACCGACAAAGCTTGCCCTCTGAGCGCAACAGTGAGAGCGGTCAGGCATTGTTCATCCGTCCATCCGTTGGCAGTAGCAACAGTCTGGAATTGCTGACGATAAGCATTCCAAGAAGTAGTGCCGTCGTAAGGCGGCACCTTCACTCTCGGTCCTTGCGCCACTCCGGTAGTTCCACTAGACATCGCAACTCCCGTGGTTTCAAGGCGCACTACTTTTTTCTGTAGTTCGCTGAGAGCGGTTTTCACATTTTCGACATCCAATCCTAACCCGGTGACTCGTTCTTCCACTACGTCGACATCTTTTCGAAGTTTAATCACCGTGTCACTGACATTATTTATAGCCTGAAGCGCTTTTTCTTGGAGGTCTTTTTGTTGCTCTTGTGATTCTTGTAAAGCGCCGAGCTTGCGTTCTTGTGAATCCTTCATTGCCTGCATTAATTCCATTAAGCTCCCTAATTGAAGAGCCACTTGAGGGGCTGTAGAAAGTACGGTGTCGCCGGTAGGCGTGGCTTGTCCGGTGGGCGTGGCGCAGTGGGCGGGGCCAGTGGGCGTGGCCTGAGTGGGCGTGTCCCGGTGGGCGGAGCCAGTGGGCGTGGCTTGAGCCAAAGTGGGCGGGGCCTGGTGGGCGGGGCCAGTGAGTGTGGCTCCACCCACAGTGGGCGGAGCTTGGTCCTCAGTGGGCGTGGCCTTCGCAGCTCGTGCCCTTGTCCTGACGCCCTCCTGTAAGTCCTCTCTCGGAGTCAATGGCATCTCCAAATTTCACTTCCGACACCAGTTGTTACGTGTTAAGGTTCGTCGAACTTGGAGAGAAAGACCTGCTGACTCTTTTGAAGACTTTATTCACGAACACTAGGTCCAACACAAGCACTAAGTCCAAACACTAAGCACTAAGTCCAAACACTAAGCACTAAGTCCAAACACTAAGCACTCACGATGTATTAGGTCGTAGCCAAGTCGTAGGTTTCACTTGTATCACTAGTTTCGCTCTTAGTCGCGTCGAAAGTAGCCCAAAAATTGAACTGCTGGTTCGCCTTCCCGCTGCTATTTATATTGGCCGAACAAGCGCCAGATTTTTCTAGATTGTACCGGACTGGAAGACTCTGGAAAGCCCGGCGATTATTTCCCCTAACGCCATCTAGTATTGAGTAGGGGTTTCATGTTGTCCTTGTTGTGAAACCCTTCTACAAAGTGGTTTTACTGGTTGACGCTAGATGGCGGTCATTACTCTGTCCGTTCGTAACAATATAAAACAACCATGACCCGGTACCAGTATCGATATTCATCATATAAATACTGACCCGACCTGGGATTCGAACCCGGGACCTCCAGCTTCGCAGGCAGGGTCGCTACCCACTAGGCTAAGCGGTCGTCAATGGTATATGGTGTCAATATGTATATGGTGTCTTCGCTTGGTACCCAAAACACAAGCTAATGCTTAGTTTGGTACCTAGACGTGGTTGTGATGTATAGGTACGTTATTTAAAAAAAATTATAATATTTAAAAAATAATAATAATATAATGAGAACTATGTTCATAGAAAAAAAATACTAACTCATCTTCAAACGGCAGGGATCTCAGGATATTCTCCTCCATCGTGCCAAAGGAAGCATAACCGAGACATCCAAATATAGTTGAGAACGCCGTAGGTACTAATATCCCAATTTCAATTATTCCAAATCTTTTAACTAATTTTTCAGGATTTGGAATCGCTTTATCGATGGTTAGTATCTGAAAATCGTTTCGTCCTTAAGTTCCATTTGCATACATACATATTGGTCTCATGTTTGACTTTAGTTGCTTTATAAAACGAAATTAAGTCTACGCAACTAAAGCACCTATTGAAATTATACAAAATTAAATGCTCCTCTAAGTTATTTACTTGATTTCCAATCAAATTTAAAATGTTTTTCAATTTTTTTTGTCATTTATATGAGAAATAACAATGCGTCAACGTTGTTTTGTTTGTATAAGAAAAATTTTTACTAGACAAATTTCTACTTTAAATTGCTAACGTGCGTTCATTCATAATGTTTATTATTCTTTATTTTTCTCTGAATACATATAAAAAAATAGAAAATACCGATAGAAATATTGCCGAAAGCAAACAATAGCATTAATTTGACAGATATGTGTAGTAGCTGAAAATTAAAATCCGATAGCCCTCATTCATCCTTCAATTGACAAAACATCCAATATAAACTGAACGGAACAGTATGCAAGTTTGACCAAACCGTCAAAAAGTATTCAACAAAACAACAAAAGCCCTAACAATACTTACAGGTGTTGGGGCAATAGTAAATGTATGGCCAATATGTGGCCAAGCTTTTACGAGCATTTGCGGACCCATGTCACGCACATACATATTTTAATAGCGAACGTTCAAAGTTTTTAGCGATGAAATAAAATAAAATAATTACAAATTTAATGAAAAATAATATAAATAAAATAAAAATTGAACGGACCACGGCAATGGCGCTTATATTGAACAACATCGTTCCGAGGGAGAAGAGGAAGGACGTGAAAGTGTGCGCGTGCAGGACGACTTCGCCGCCCGGGGCTATTGCCATTTCGTACAACACCAGAATCATCCCCACGAAGTTCATAACGTTACCTGCGTCAAACGAAAACCATTAAGAGCTATATATACTAATCAATGATAACCTAACTGAACACTAATTACCATTTGTAACACTTTTGGTACCTAACTAACATGCAGTGAATAAAAAAACCGGCCAACTGCGAGTCGGATTCGCACACAAAGGGTTCCGTACCGTCATACAATATTTTAAAAAAACACATTTCTTATATGGGGACCCCCTTTAATCTTTAACTTTATTTTATTTTAATTATTTGGTGTTATAGCGACTATAGCAATACACATTCTGTGAAAATTTCAAGTGTCTACTTAATACGGTTCAGACGATATAGTCCTGTGACCTATGGACGGACGAACAACTAAGATATCCCATATAAGGTTTACTTTTTTCCTTTTGAGGTACGAACCCTAACAAAAAGTAATAAGTAAATAGAATTCTACTATAGGGCGGTGTGGTTTCATTTTCTCAATGTCTCTTAGTTGTTTTTACATTGTACAAAAACATGATTTCCCTCAAGTTTTTGGTTCTGAAACCAAATAATTGTGTATGTGATGAATATGATTTTCAAAAAAAGTACGCTAATCTATGTAAATAAAAACTTAGTGTCTGTTTGTCTGTCTGTTCCGGTTAATCTTTGAAATGGCTGAACCGATTTCAATGAAATTTTGCAGACGTGAAATGCAGGTTTTCAGGACCGACATAGGCTACTTGTTGTCTGTGTGTCTGTCGTCTGTTTGTCCCGGCTAATCTCCGAAACGGTTGAACGGATTTTGTTGAAATTTAACAGGTTTAGCGTTATCAGGAGTGACACCGAGTTTATAATAATCGGAGTGTTTGTGTAGTCCACGCGGGCCAAGTCGCTCACTTCCGGAAATAGACGCGGCCGACAAGCTGTTTCGACAAGTATTTTGTAGATAGGTACCTATTTTTGGGAATTCGTTCCTGTCATTTCTGTCACCCTGGAAGGGGTCAAGGAAGAGGGATTGAAAGGTAAATAGTGACATGAAATTAAAGTCGCTAAGAAAAAGACTAGCCATTAATATAATGAAGATAGAGTAATTTTTATTTAGATAGACTAATTTATTACCAAGCAATGATACATAGCCGATGTTCGTCAAGGTATTCATGAACAACACGAGAAACGTGTAAGGCACGAACAAAATGTATAATCCCGGCTTCGAGTTATCCCAGTCCATCAACTGAAAAAAAAATTGATATCATTAATTTGTCCAAGATGTAAGCAAAACAATATTAAAAAAGGGATGCTGCATTCTGGCCAACGTTTAATTTCATCATGACGTATCCTATAACTACAGTCCAAAATAAAAATCTTAACCTATTGTGTACGCACAAATCAGTCAACATAAAATTTTTACATAAAAAAATTTCAAACTTCGTTTGAGCTTTAAATGAATAGATAACTTTGTAGATGGACATACATCACGCAGGCAGTCCGTAGTGAATATAACGAACACGGTGCATATCCCCAGCTGACTAAGAAACATGAAAGTTGCGATGATACACCTGAAACAAAATATTTCAATGTTGAGTTCATGAATAGTGAGTAAGCTACTACTTTTTAATCTTTTATAGTGACAATGATTTCAGGTATTGACGTAGGAAGACTAGGAAGACGAAAAATTTCAAGTACCTATAATAGGTAAAGACGCTTGGTATTTTGATCACTGTCAGCTGAGTTAGCGCGCGGGTCTAGACCGAAGGCGCTAGAGTTTTAGTCCAATGCTATGGTCTATGCCTATCGAAACAATTAACCATTTCCAATTTTTTAACTAAAACTCGTTATATTTTTTTTTTTCGAAAGAATAGGCAATTTTAAGAAAATAATTTGAAATGTTTTTTTGGATCTATTTTACGTATTTACATAGATATAATAAATTGAAATTTTTTATAGCGTGACGTCATCACTGCGCGCCGAGTGGAATCACAAGTTTAGACATTGCCGTTGCATATTTATAAAAACAATTTTACACTATTATGTGTGCTAGTGCCGGTGTGATGCATCACAGCTTTTTACAAAATGGCATGAAAATTACTGCAGATGTGTACTGTGAAGAACTGAAGGCAATGATGGTGAAGCTCGCACGTCTGCGACCTCAGCTTTGGTCAATCGGTCGTCCCCGCTGCTCTTTCACGCGCGACCCCATACTTCACAACAGTCTCCAAGCTGCTAGAGTTGGGGTTGGATGTTCTCCCACATCCGCCATACTCACCAGACCTTGCACCTACCGACCATTACTTTTTTCAAAATTTGGACAATTTTTTAACGGCAAAAATTTCAATTCCCGAGAGACAGTACAAAATGAAGAGTTTGTTGCTTCCCGTCCAGTTGATTTCTACACGAAGGACATCAATAAACTGCCACTGCGTTGGCAAAGATACATTGATTGCACCGGTGGTTATTTTTAATAACAGAAATAAAGATGTTTGAAAAAAAGAATCTGGGCGTGTACCAATGAGTTTTCCTCATCACTGACTCCGTGCCTCGGAAAGCACGTTAAGCAGTCGGTCCCGGACGCTGTCAATAGATTGCGGTCGTTACAATCCCCAACCCGCAGTGGAGCAGCGTGGTGGATTTAAGCTCCATGCCACCTAACCCGGGGGAGGCCTAAGCCCTTGCAGTGGGGTAAAAATGGGCTGATGAAGTGATGAAGTACAGTATTATTCTCATATTACCCTAAGCTATTAGTATTGGCAATCCTGAGACTGACATTGTTTTTATATCTATGCAACGGCAATGGCTAAACTTATAATTCCACCCGGTGGTGACGTCACGCTGCTATAAGAATTTTTAATTTAATGTATCTACGTAAACACTGATCTAAAAAAATATTTAATTTAGTTTCTTTAAATTGCATATTCTTTCGAAATTAAATATAACGGACTTGTTTTGAAAATTTGGGAATATTTGAAATATTGGGAATAGGAATATCGAAAAAATATTTTTGTGTGAACATAGATGTAAATTACTGTTTGTTTCTAAATAAATTAAAATATAAAAAAAAGTCAATATAGCTAAGCCGGGTCATTAGTGGATTTTTATTTTAATGAGTTTTATTATATATAATAAATATCTGTAATAACTAACGTCATACTTACGAACCATGTTTGCCGATCGCTCGAAAAAACGGAGACCCATGAAGCATCGCAATTCGGAAAGCATAACGATAAGGTATGTAAGGGATGGCCAGTTGTCTACTGATTTCGTTTAAACTGTTAAGCTGAAATCATACCTTTTATTACTTGTTAACTAGAGAATTAGAGATAGTTCGGGAACGGGAGACTAGCGCCTTACCCCGGTTTGATGCCCCGGTCCCACACATGTGGACAAACATTTTGGCCTTAAAATCAGCAATTGTTTTCCGTGTAACCCCACCTTAATAATTGATAAATGTTTGTCGAAATTGTACTTCCTACACTACTTGACAAATGTTTATTTCCCGTACGGCCACTTCGATGTGCACAAGAAAACCGACACGCTATCACGGATAGCAAATGTGTGTCGCACAAGGCATTACCGATACGAATGGCCTCCCACACATGCGTGAATGGTCAATATGTTTGGCATGTTTGCCACATGTGTGGGGCCGCCTTTAGATATGCGGGGTTCAGCGATGGTCGACGTCAAACTTTTGAGAACACATGTTGCGAACATCGATCACATACATGGTAATCGTAATAAATGGTTTTTTACGTTTTTAGTCATTTTTTTCAGAATGGTGTTTGATAAGACCGGATATGAAGACATATTGTGACGCATATCTATAGAAGCACGGAGATGTGTTATCGAATGTACTCGAAAATTCACAAGGCTATTCATATACATAGAAACATCGAGATAAAAAATAAATTTCACGAATTTGTAAATCATTTTGAAGGCGGTTTTTTACAAATCGAATAAGCGCGCTCGAATATTCGAATATTAAGGTGCATTTTGTCAAAGCAGCGCCATGGCTGGCGCCTGGTGCTAGCACATTCCCACGCTACAATAGGAATGTAATCTATAAACAGAATATTCGAGGATGGAATATTAAAATTACAGAAAGTCACACACAATTATTTCCTTATTTTATTTTCTACCTAGAGCCGTCATCCGTGTACTTTATAAAACCAAAATAAAAACAATATAATTGATCCTATTTAATGTGCATACAAAGGAATCCAATGTATGTTTAATTAAATTATCTATGTATATTTAGCAGCGCCATCTCTGGGTGTGAGATGCACACCCAAAGGTGGCACTGCTGCTAATGGGTAACTGCAATGGGTAACGTCAAGAGTTGCATGTAATAAAAGTGTTAAACTAAAACCATAGACTAGAAAAGATTAAACCAGAAGAATAAAAAAAAATTTTACGTAAGACGGCCCACCAAAGTAATATGTGCGTAGACGATGAGGAGTCCGGATGAAATGTTCAGGAAAATCCCCAAAGCGAGGCCGGCTTGGCTTATCGCTAGCGGCAATCCCAGTAAGCCAGCACCGAACACCGTGCGCAGAAGGTTGAAGTATGCCATCCACATACTAATAAAAACATAAATAACCTATTTAAGATATCTAGAGATAATTATTTCGGGTTAGGAAGCAAAAGAGTCTAAATTGTTGTACTAAGTAAATTCTACACTAACATTACATTAACAATAATAATAATAATAATAATAATTATTATTATTATTATTACAAAGTGGAATAAAATTGTTAGTAAGTAGGCACAGTTCCAATCAAACTTTATGGCGGATGTGAACATAGGCACAAGTCGCGTCGCAGTAACCAATTTTAGGTTAGTAGGACACAGTGGAGCGAGGGGTATATCACTGTACCTGCGCAAGCACGCTTGTAACTTTTTATTCCGATTCGCCATAAAGTTTGAAATATTTAATTAAGTCAAAGGTAAGTGGAGATGCAACAGAAAGTGTCTGAATCACAGGTCTTAATAGAAGCAGAAGATGAAAAAGGTGAAGCAGCAAAAACGGAAAAAATAGAAATTATTCGATCAATAACTACGCTTATTGTCTAACTCGCTAGTTTTAGAACGTTTCGATATGCTTACGATATATAAATACGGAACTAAATGTCGAAACGAATGTAAAAATTTTGCAATTTTTGCACAACTTCTACCATTATGAAAGCAGAAGCATCGGTTTGTAGCAACACTATTTATTTGTAAATAACTAAAAAAAACTAAAATTAACTGCCTATAAAAAAAACTGATATGAAATAAATAACTAGTGTTGCGGATGGATCCGACCTGATGACAGGTCAGGGTTCCACACCATGGGATTAAGGATCCCAGCGCGGGGGGGGGGGTGGCTCCGCCTCTCGACCGACGCTAGCCGGCGTCCGCTTCGTTCACCTCGGCAGACACCACTCACACCTTCTTGACCCCGACGGTGGCAGGAAAAGGGTTAAGGCGGCAGCGAAGGGGTTAATAAAACACCGGTTCGGTGGGCCGCCCCTTGTCGGACCCCTTTGCCCGTGTTACGTAACCGAGCCGCACCCAATTTTCATCGTTTATTTACAATGCACATAACTTACAATAATGTATTATACATCAAAAGAAAGGTCTTAATCACACCTATCTATACATACATATATCTTCCCTGTAAATTATCGCATCCCTATGTTATTAAAGGAAACGCGCGTGGCACGTGGTTTTCTCCCATTTAATCCCTTATAACTAGACAACGCTCTGCACTATGGCTACGCATTTTACATCACTTTATTCGTAATTCGGAGCCCGTCATAGTCATATAAAAACCATTACAAAATCTTTCACACGTTTCAAACTATACCGCTTTGAAGCGGTCATTCAAAGAGAATTCATACAAAACGAATATCAACGAAATCTGACAAAATCTCACTTTCTCTAAAAATGTGTTTAACACATGCCTATAGGTCCCTATAACACTAAGTGGACCTTAAAACTCCTAGAAACAGATAAAAAACTACTTTTATAGACATTTCAAATTTCCAACATAAAATCATAAAAACTCTAAAAACTATTACATTCGATAGATATTTTCTCACATATTAACAAACTGATATTCATTTTTCATATAACTACACAGATTTCACATAATTAACGTTCAAAGTTCTCGAGTTTACGTTACTATGGCAAGAGAGGGGTATGTGCCGGCGAGACGGGGGCGACTCGCCCCGCACCTCGGCGCTGCTGTGCGACGGAGGTGGGGCGGGACCGCGCATGCGCGAAGCATTCTACGATATTACATAACGTCTTTTAATTTAGTTATTTAAAACGTCGCCAACAACTAGAAACTTAAAATTAAATATTAAATAAATAAACTAAAACCTGAAAACTAACCTTAACAAAAAAGCCCACACGCAACTCTTTCCGCTAAGACGCTAGTGTGATGTCTTAAGTTTGTAAATAACTGGCTATGCACGTTTGTAGGAGATAAGTAATCTTTGAAACTAAACAGAAAAGAAGAGTTCTCAAACCGAAAAAAATATTAGTTCACCTATTAGACTAGAAAAAGAAGGTGAAGGACTTTCGCAGTAATTCCTCAGAAAATGATACTTTGCAGTATGGCAAAGTATTTTTTACATATTTAGAAATGTATTTTATAAATATGTAAAAAAAATAATTGTAGTTTGTTTTGTAAACTTGTTTCAAATTTATAAGACCGTGAAGCCGTGGTTGGAATCTGGGCGTGTACCAATGAGTTTTCCTCATCACTGACTCCGTGCCTCGGAGAGCACGTTAAGCAGTCGGTCCCGGACGCTGTCAATAGATGGCGGTCGTTACAATCCCCAACCCGCAGTGGAGTAGTGTGGTGGATTTAAGCTCCAAATCCCCTCCTTACGCTGGGAGAGGCCTAACCCCTGCAGTGTGGTAAAATGGGCTGATGATGATGATGATTTTTAGGTAGTTAAATTTCAGAATGATCTAGAAAGTGTCACAATGTCCTAGAGCATCGCATCCCTTTAAGTGTCACGGTGCAACTGTTTAGTTCACGCGGGCGAACCCGCCGGCGGAAAGCTAGCCTTACATAAACTTCTATTAGGGTTGAAGGGTGAAGCCCTATAAATAATGCCCCTTAAATAACGTCAATGTGTAAGCCATGTGGATGTAGCTGCGGGCGTAAAACTGGTAATTTATATAAATATATTTTTTTCAAATATTACGATATGGGGTTCTCCGGAATTCGATTCTTGCGGGGATCATATTCGCTCGGAGGCGGTGGTTCAGCCGGCAGACGAGAATTTCTTGGATCGACTATCGAACCTCTCACAGTGCGAATAGCGAGGCGACTTATTCTCTCAAAGGCAGCCCTTGTCAACAGAATTTCAGAAATTAATAACTTGTGAAGAAAGCAGTCAGAGTTTCAATGAAGGAATTTCATTTAATAAACTCACATCACACACGAGAAACCTGAAATGTTATTGTTGTATGATCTATGCACAGAACAATGTTGTATATGCAATCACATAATGCAACTCTGACAACGACTTATCAGATGTCTGACAGGTATAGGTATATATTTTTGTTATTTTTATGGTTCCAAAAGTGATAGTAATAAAAACTCTTTTGCTAAAAGTCTATAAAAAATATAAAATAATTTTCAATGAAGTGAAAACTTCTATGATCGCACATTGAAAGTTTTGCTAGCGATTTAGTTAGTGCAACATCAAATGATGGCGATGGCATGAAAAATTTAAGTTGAAAAAAAAATCCAATTAATTAAAAAGAGAACTTTGATTTATTTATTTATTAAAAATTACTAAAAATATCTACAAATAAAAAAATTACATCTAAATCTTTGCCTTGCGGCAGAGTGGCCAAAAGGCTGGCGGCATCACCTCACTGCATGGCAATATTTATTCGTTGCCCGAGGTAAGCGCCAGCTCTCAGGCCATTCAAGGCGTCGAGCTTTGTGCAAAAGCTTACTATAAAGTATCAGACTACTTAGATGATATCTAATGATTCATGGGTGTGAGCCGCTCACCTATCAGTTTGTTTCAATAATATTAATCTTTAAGCACTTATTGTTAAAAAAGACGCGCCTCAGGCCCCCACGGCTCCATTGTCTCGACCCTAAACGGCACAAATATGTAGCTACTTGCTAAGGTAGCATATTTGTGTTATTTGAGATAATCAGCAGCGGTCGCGGCCACGCCAGCGACTGCTGAGATAGCTCGAATGTGGAACGCCGCCAGCGTATCAACACAAAAGGCGTCCTACACCAGCGACCTCCCCTGTTTCCAGGGAACGACGGTCATGCCGTTGGGTCTCTTGACGTCGTCGTCACGTACAATTCCGTTCGGCTCTAATAGAGCTGCACAGTGTGATATGAAATCCATTTCTGTTGCATGTTGTTTTTTTTTTTAAGAAACCGTTATTTTCCATCATTTTTATAACTTTAAACTTTAGTTCAATCCCGGCATCAATACGACTTGTAGATTTGAAGAAAAAAATTGTCGAAGTTAACGTATAACCGATTCATTGAAAATAAAAAAAAAGACGCAACAAATAGTTGTTGCAGTTATATTTATTTCCCGTAATTACCTTCAAGTCCACCTACCATCACACCAATTTGTGAGCAACCGCAGACTTACTCAAATTGGACGACTAAATAGCAGAGTATACTTACTAATAGTTAAGTAAGTTAATGATGGCCTGAACATTTTATCCAACTAAATCGTCCAACTAATTAATTGGATGCCGATTGTATCAGAACCGAGATTCCCTTCCGATTAGCACAATTAAAAAGTTGGCCGATTAAGTTGCAAAAGTACGCAATTTAGTTATTCGATAGTTGGCCAACTTGAAATAGTAAGTCTGCGTTCTAACGCTTTACTCACTGTGGAAAGCTAGATATAATTAATTGGTTTGGTTTTAATTTTTATTCCATGATAACACCGTATTTTAGTGCATGATTTTTACACCATACATTTCTATATACTGTCTTTATTATACAGAGTTATTTTCTGATATAATAACAGCCTTCTAAGCGTTATTCACGTTGGTTCATTTCACAGGTAATTTTTTTCCAAGAGCTTGCAGTCTATAATGTTTTATATAGCTTTTGAGAATACAAAATTACGTTTTCGCTAGAAAAATATTGAATTTCATCGATAATGTCTTATGAGACATAAAGTCTAGTGGTCCGAGACTCAGTACTCACCCCCCAGCAAATGGTCAGGAACTACGACTCACTACTACCACTCCTACTGACTACAACCGTGCTAGAGCTTGGCCAATGAATCGTGGCACTGATTGACTGTGTTGTGTCTCTTTTATGTTCCAGTTGTACTATTACATAAAAAAGAGACAAAACACAGTCAATCAGTGCCACGATTCATTGGCCAAACTCTAGGACCTCACGACCACTCACGATGTTCCTCGTACGCCAATTTTGAAAAATTCTCTTGGTGTTTATAGGTGGGTAGAGGTAGGGTCAAACGAAATGGCCAGAATAGCGTTTGTGAAGATTGAGCGTAAATGGATGAAGTGTGCTGAATGGCTGAATAGAAATATAATAACCACCAGCAGCAAAACAGTAAATAAAGCGTTATTTAGCCAACAACGGTATGTACTAAAATACCGCTATTGGCATATAAAATAGAGCAGGTAAGCCAGTCCCAGTCCAAAATGCAAGTATCAATAAAAAGAGACAGAGAATAAGCGTACCTTGATTTCTTTACGGTACAGCCATGGGTACAGCTCACAGCTCATCATTTCGAGATTGACAGTTTGACTTGACAGCAGACAGAATAGTCTGTGGACTACTGTGGACAGAATTGATTGAATTGACAGCAATTGACAGCTTGACAGCAAAAAGAATATGAGTGATAAAATCACCCCAAAAAAAGGCGGAGTAAAATATTTTACTTATTAAACACTTTCATGTTCCTTTGTTCATCATCATTTCTGGTCTATCATCAACATGATGTCTACTACAGAAGGAGAATTAGACGTGGAAGTAGGACCTGAGAAGGAAGAGGGCGAGGTTAGCTTTTTTAGTTTTTTCATAAAATAGTTTCAAATTCTTGTCGATTGAAATTGAGCTATTTCTTCAATTTATTTATTTAGATACATGTTTTTAGTATCTATTGTCTTTCGTTTATTAATATCACTGTAGATATTTTCTGAAAGATTTATTACCATTATTACAGCTAGAATCTTGTGCTATGGGTAGGTCAATAACCTTTGTATAAATAAGGAGTTCATTATTATTTCTTAGATAGAAGATTCAGACGTAGAAGATGGCACATACATACCCCTGGAACGGCCAGAGACTTTCAACCCACCATCTTTGGTGAACATGCAAATTCAAGATGAACACAGTGATGAAGCTTCACAAGAAGAATCTTCTGGGTCAGAGTCAGATGAAGAACCACGACGACGTGCAAAAAGGACTAAAGTTAGACCCCGTCGGCCACAACAAATGCAACCAGAAAAGAAGAACAAATATAACATTTGGTGCACAGCGTTACAGGTTTGAATACATTGTTATTTATTTACCTACTTTTAGAAGAATTAGGAGTTGGTTGGCAATGCATAAAAAGAATTTTTATTTATTATTATATTTTATTAAGAAGTTGTGGATGCCAACCATTGTGGTGTGACTGTATGGATGGCTATGCTTTGTTCATAAGATACTAGAGTTGTACCGAAATTTGGTTCACATTCGGTACTGCTGAAGTTCGGC
Source organism: Luffia ferchaultella (assembly GCA_949709985.1). Lineage (NCBI taxonomy): Eukaryota > Metazoa > Arthropoda > Insecta > Lepidoptera > Psychidae > Luffia > Luffia ferchaultella. The sequence goes on from OX453255.1 coordinate 13,301,670, forward strand.
AGGTTTTACCGAAGTTCGGCAGGTTTTACCGAAGTTCGGCAGGTTTTACCGAAGTTCGGCAGGTTTTACCGAAGTTCGGCAGGTTTTACCGAAGTTCGGCAGGTTTTACCGAAGTTCGGCAGGTTTTACCGAAGTTCGGCAGGTTTTACCGAACTTCGTCTTCGGCCGAATTTTGGTTAGATATGCCAGAATATACCAAATGTAGAGATGGACGCTTAAACGAAAAGCTTTTAATAAAGCCCGCTTATAAAAATAAGCATTTTAACGTTTATATTTAAGCGCATTTCGTTATAAGCTTTTAAGTTGGTATGTGTGTTGTAATGAGATGCTTAAACGAAAAGCTTTTAATAAAGCACACTTATAAAAAAAGTCTTTTTAACATTTATATTTAAAAGTATTTCGTTATAAGCTTTAATGTTGGTGGTGTAGATTGTGTTATCAGCTTAGTTAATTGGCATGCCATCTGCAAGCTTTTGCACCAAACTCGTCGATAGTCAAATATTATAAAAGTTTGTACCTTATTAAGAAAGTAGATGGTGTTATATTCTGTAGATGACAATATTATTATTCATTCAATGATGCATCTAGGCGTTAAAAAAACAAAAAGCTTTCTAAGCGTTTTAAATAGCTTGCTATTTTTTTTAAACAACATGCATAATTTTGTTATCAGTTTTAAGCCGATATTACCATCTCTAACGAAATGTCGGCTAAACTTTGGTAACTCCAATTATGAGCATAACTAAATTTAAATACTCAGTTCTACTTGTTTAGTTACCATTTTACTACTGTAATATTGTATTTTGAAGGTAAAAAGAATAGAAACAATCAATGTCTATGCTTTATTTAAAAACTGAGATTAACAAAAAATATTTGCATTTAAAAATGAAACGAATTAAATGAAATGGAACAAACACGAACCTACAAGTTCATCCGATAAAAGCGCAAAATTAAACCGAAGTTCGGCAGAACTTCGGCTTTGGTGCATTCGAACATTCGGCCGAGGTTGAACTTCGGCAGAACCCACATTCGGTGCTTATCTATAAAATACTTCATACTTACACCTTTTAATAGGCACATATTTGTTGACACCACATTTTTATGTTGTTTGAAACAGTAATAAAAAATTCTTGATACAATGCAAACATACTCAACCCTTGCATTATATCAGGAATTTTTATTATTCTTTTAAAAGGCATAAAATCCTTTGCGTTCAGCAATTCTAAGTACATATAGATACAGTAAATCACCTAATAAACTTGGAAGTTTTTGTGCTACATGTGTGAACTTTATGCCTTCTAATGTACTAGTCTTATGTCTTGCAACTGTAATTTGTAAATTTACCTACATCCACGAAAATAAATATAAAAAACAATAAAACCTGACTGCCTGAAAAATTAACTGAAAATGAGAAAACAAGTTCTATAATCTATAGAGTTTTGTTTGAGTAATGTAGAATGCACTATGCAAAGATTTTTTGGTCGATATTTAAACAAATAATGAAATATACTGTAGTATAAAAATTGGAGTGTTATAAAGTAATATGAGTGGGAGCGAACCAATACCTAAAATATATTTTGTGATGGTTTTTAAGCGAAAATCAATTAAAATTTTTATGATAAATATGTTTTGTAATTTTTGTGTGTCCAGCAAATCTTGTAACGTACAAGTTAAAATATAGTAATAATAAAACATGGGACTTCCCACACAGCGTTGTCTAGTGCCAAAGTAAGCAAGTATTATGCTTGTATTATGGGTACTAAACATCTGATATATACATATTTAAATATTATAATTTATAATATTACAGTGTATTTCATTATTTTCCTTAAGTAGGTATCGGACAAAAAACATTGCGCGATGCATTCTACATTATTCAAAAAAAATCTGCTTGTTATTCTCTTTTCAATTAGGTAACTATTTTTCATACAATCAGATTTTTTTAAAATAAACCTGACATGACACTTTCAAAGATATATCAGCTGAGATTCAAAACCTAATCTATCTAGTATACCTAGTGCTTTGTAGGTCATGGTCCTTAATGTTAAACATATTTTTTGTAGTTTGTATCAAAATGTTAGCATTAAAGGATTATAATACATAATAAATAAATTAAATAAAATCTATTTTATTTTTAAAGTAAATAGCTAATAGATAAAGGCTTTTTTGTTTTACTGACTTTATAAAAACATAACAGTTCAATGTAAACTAGAATAGGTCACTTTCGTAAATGTCGATACATGCTAAATTCAATGATAAAATTTTGGTATTGTTTTTTTTCTTGTACTATGAAGATATTCAATGACGTTCTAAGTTGCGTTGAACTGGTGCCCTCCACCGTCAGGTAAAAATAAACCTATTTGGTATTATATTTTTTAATGTATTGTTAATTATGTTATGTTTCAATGAATTTATTCATAGGAGGACCTTCTCACTGAAGACATGGTCGGCTGTGATGTCACAAAAAACAGGAGATACGGCGTAGAATCTTATGATTACACAATTAAGTATAGGTTAGATAATGAGTATATAGCCAAAAAACCGTTTGTACAGACAAATGATACGAACCCTGAAAATAATTTGTCAAACAAAAGAACACATTCAGACAGCAAGAATGTTAAACATAGACTCGGCAAACGGGAGAACAGTCATAAACGTTCAGAAGATAAACAGAAAGCTAGAGTATTACCTGACCTAAGTGTAACTACTGAAAGCAGTGAGACAGATGTAGCGATAGATATTGCTGAGAAATTAGCTGAGGTGAAGAAAGATTTAATTGGTGAGTTCTTAGACTTACATTGCAATATTTTTTGGCCATGATAAAACACTGCCACAACGGTATTATAACAATAATATTATGTCCTAACACACTCATATTGCATTGGCTTCAAACTGGGATTCTGTGTTTATGAGTACCAAGATCCAGACCTGGACACACATTGCAGAAATTATATAAGGAACCTTCTACATTGCAGTCAGAGAGTTTGTCCACAGCACTGTGAAAGGCTAATCAAATAATGTTGCAATACAGCAAAACAAATCCATAAGTATATAACTGTCTTCTTGTTACTTTACTAGATTTGCATAGTTCTTTAATAAATACACAACGAAATAACAAGTAGATACAAGTTTTAAAAATTACTATGTAAGATAATAACATTCAAAAAGAAATGTTAAGTAACTTAAGAAAATATCTGCTTATCCATGTTGAATTCATCAACAGATAATTATTTGCCTGTTGATAAATGTTCGAAGATTTCTTTTCATATGACGCGAGCCATCACGCGATTTAAACACATCTGGCGGGGCCCACTATGGTAGGTATTCGTGACATCGGCGCGTGTTTATTTAGACAATTGTTTCTCAGAAACTACAACATAAATATAGAAAGAACCACACGTTGCTATAAATTTTTTTCAGTTTACAAGCTTTAAAAATATTTCCTCGAGTAGATGGCTCAGAGCAACTGACAACAAAATGGGGTCTTAATTCATGTTTTGTTACTGAAAATGACTTTTCGATCGGTGCGGTAAAGAAATTGGGTCTGATGGCTATGAAATGATTAGAGTTAAATGTTATAGGAGTGAAAAGATGCAGAATTCAAGTGTCTATAATATTGGAAATAAAATATGTAAAAATTTTGACAGTCGGAAGATAAAACGGGAAATAAAAAATCTTGAATTTTTTCTTGAAAAAATATATAAAATTATTATTAGTGTTCAGCAAGTCGATGAAGTGCTGAACATTTTTAGACCAGAAGCATAAACATAGATTTGAAATAGACAAGTGTAAACCTGCCTTTTTATAAAATAATGTGTGGTGTTTGAAATGCGCGGTATGGTGGTAGGCAAGCTGTCATATGCTACACAGTAGTATTATATGGTTTGAGCGGAAAAAAAAATTTGGAAGTAAAAAATATGAAATAAAACATGTGTGCAATTCACATGTGGTACCTTCAAAAATTTTGGTTTCAAGATAATGAGACAAATGTAAAATTTCGGGAAGAGGATAATTGTGTTAGATAATTATTTTCCTTTTTTTTGTATATATTACATAGATTTATTCAGACTCAGAGCTTACATTTTCGATAAATGATATATGATAATGAGGTTTATGGTAACTAAAGTATGAAATAAATACTTTGGTCTTAATATGGTCTATATAGTATATTTGGAATACTGCGTCAATTACTATTTTTGATCTTGTTAAAAATAATTATCTAACTTTGTATCATTATGATCATTACTAAAACCTACAATTATCCTCTTCCCGAAATTTTACATTTGACTCATTATCTTGAAACCAAAATTTTTAAAGGTTTCACTTTTACCACGTGTGAATTGCACACATGTATTTATTTTAATCTTGTTTTCCCTTTTTTTTCGATAATTGCGATTATATTCTGCATTTGTTTTCGGCATATTTGAAGAATTGAATTATAAATAATATGTACACATATACAAAACATTACGGTTGTTGTGATGCCTTTTCTCAAGCTTTGTACTACGCATGCGCGCATAAACACGTATTAACACACATACAACGCTGAAGCCCAAGCAAACTTCCACTATGCCTTGGTAAACAAGAGTGGAGGGGGTATGAAGCAGAGCACAAAGAGAACCATAAACATAAGAAACACTGTATAATTTTTCCTCTCTCATTTTCTCCCACGTTAAATCTTATGACTTTATGTGTCTGTCTCTTTTTACTGTCGCTTTTTCGTTTCATCGACTTTCAAAATACAACGATGTTAAACAAGTTTTCACTTCAATAAAAAATTCTAACATCAGCAATTATTTATTTTGCTAAATAATACCTAGGTATATTTTCAATGTCCTTTAATGGTTACGGAAAGTGCGAGATCTGTGGATTTTCTTATAAGGCTCAGAGGTGCAAACGGTATAACTGTAATATTAAACACAATTATATGTAATTACGCCCCGAATAAGATAATACCTTCGAAGCCAGGTGCTGATATACCACCAGTTGCGCTACTTTTGGATTTGCCATATGCTGGCTCATTCACAATTTATTAAGGTCTTAATAGAATTAGCCGTTATAAAATATTATATTATATTTCAAATTGTAAATATTTATTTCCAAATTGTTGATTGAAATCACAAAAAATCATATTTTCCACTGTTGCATCAATATTGTAATTTAATTTATGTATGCTGTAGTAGAAATTCAAGTTATATAATTCTATATTATTATTTTTACAGTAAGAATAGTACAAGTCGTAGGAGTTAGTAAAGCATTAGAAATCTACGAGGAGACAAAGAAATTAGAAGCGCAGGGTGGCGTATTGGTTATGGTAAGTATGGGTCACCCCAGCCTTTCTTAAACTCATTATATAACTCAAACATTCTCAATTTAATAGACAATCTAAAATATACTAAAGAGTGCCATCGTAGTTCTCTTATACCCTACTGTTTACTGATGATTCATTCAAATAGATGGTAAGCGGTTTTTTTCTAAACAAAATCCTCTTTTTCATACTGATCGGAGTAAATAAACATGTTTTTTGGTTTTTATTAAATATGAATACTATATGATAATATGTATGGTGATAATAAAAAATAATAAAAAAATAAAATAAGAGAATAATAAATATGAATTATATAAAGTGATTGTTAGCCACACATTCATTCTCTTGGAGGTTCATATTTCATACAATCTCTCATAGTAATAAGCTTCAATATGGTAAACTACAAACAGATACCTCACAGTTTGTGGTAGTTATTCAAGGAGTGTAGTTGTGCGTCCACCTCATACTTGTGAGTCATCATCGTAACAGATAGAAATTGCATGTTTATATCATTAGCAAATTACAAATTGACTATTGATAATTGTCAATGATAATAATATATATGTGAAATCTCACACATAGTCATCTTGTTGCCTGTATAGTTACTAGACAACTGCTACCTATACATACTTAAATATTTTTATAATATATGTAAACATACATTTACGTACATTATCATGACCAAACTAATTGGACTTCAATTAATTTGTGTGACAATAAAGATGAATAGTTTGCCGAAGATATCATTTAGTTATTAATTCTGAATGCTCTTTATATTCAATACATATATTAATTTGGTCAAATATTTTTCTCAGAACGGCACCCGACGGCGGACTTCAGGTGGTGTCTACTTTTTTCTACTAAAGCGAGACGCTGACATCTCGCAGTCAATGGTCAATCAGATATTCATAGAGGATCGTAAGGAAAGTGCGCGAAAAATTAAACGCGCAAGAGCACAGAGTAGGCAAAGAGTAATGGAGCAACTGAAACAGAGTCTTACGGGTAAACATTTATTGTACTTTTGATTTTGCATAACTTTTCTGGTACCCTGATACCAGTGAAAATTTTGATAAAGAAGTTATACAAATAAAATTGAAATATTGTAGGAAAACTTTAAAATACAGTCTCAAAAACTTTGTCGTGATATCGTCCATGACACTGTTGAACCTTATAAATACAAAGAACCAGGGAATGTTTCTTAAGTAACCAAATCTTACAATTTTTTATAGATAAGTTACTACTTTTAAATCACAATGTTCTCTAAAGTTGTAGAACATCTGCTTAGATGAACCGAATGCATTTATTATTAGACTTTATTGAAGCTTTTTATATAACAGTACAAAAGTGTCTCTGGTGAGGCAGGCACCTTTTTATCCAGTATAACTGCCACTGCCTGATAACCGGCCAATGCCTCGAATACCCCGTCCTTGTTGATGAAGTGTGTTTGAATTGGGTATGTTAGAAAATACGAATTGGATCCTTCAACAACATCTTGAACCCTCCATTTTTCGACATGGAAGTAATGCTGCATGAGTTTACTACCCTATCGATTGAGAGCAGTATGAATTTTTATGTAGGCACTTACAAAGCTGATATGATCCCCAAGTGATTTAAATTTTATATCTGTCTAGTTTTCCACCTGTGAAGCCTGTGAGGACAAATTTTTGTTATTAATCCAGCTAGGGTTTTAATATAGATAATAATGGCCCACAGCATTGTTTTACAAATCATATTAGTGTATACTAATTAATTTCTAAGCTTAGATACTATCTTATAATATATCTTATACTTCACAACAATCGAAAGTGTTAGCAAAATGACAGACTACCAAAAATTAGACAGACATACGTCATTATCAACATATTTTTTTTTCCAGTACAAATTTCACGTGGTTGGGATGAATTTTTATTATACGTGAAAATGGGTGTACAATCTGGTATTGTCAATATTAGATTTTGTTGTAATAGAGCATTGAATTTAGTGCAGTTATGTCGTTTACTACTTTTGTTCATACTTTGCACGCGTAACGTTCTGTACTAGCGCTTAGGCGTGCGTGCGACAGCCCAGGTATTTATAGGCCCGGGGTTTCACTAGGACACTTATCGCCCGATTTTGAGCAGCCTGCCGGAATACATGACACTGTATCAGATTGGTTCCTGCTGGACCCATGTCAGGTTATATTTAAAAAGCTAGTGTATTGAAGCTGCACCTGGCTCGTGAAGTTTGAGCTTGGGTTTACTGCAATTTGACGACTGTTATGTAAAACCAACAAAGCCTAATCAATAATGTAAACAAATTTTCAGGGTTTGGTAACATATTTCACGCGTAAATAATTATAATATTTAGTTATTTTAATGTCCTACAATCAAATGTCGAATATAGATTAATTGAATTTTAAAATATTGATTCGAAAATGTCAATTCGCATCTCAGCGCGGTCCTGATATTCTTTGACGTGAGTGAAAGTAATTTCTCATTATACATGAGACTAAGTAATAATGACGTGAAAGCGACAGTCGGCTGCAATTAAATGATAGCAATACCACGGAAGGTGTCGTGATAGCCCAGAGCGCAACGAACCTGTCTCAAATCTATAAGGCCCCATAGGGCCATGGTTCGAATCCGGGCGTGTACCAATGAGTTTTTCTGACTTAAGTACACAATATCACTGACACCGTGCTTCGGAGGGCACGTTAAGCAGTCGGTCCCGGAGGCTGTCAATAGATGGCGGTCGTTACAGTTCCCAACCCGCAGTGGAGCAGCGTGGTGAACTTAAGCTCCAAGCCCTCACCCTGGGGGAGGCCTAAGCCCCTGCAGTGGGGTAAAAATGGGCTGATGACGATGATGACGAATACCACGGAATACATAATAGTACAGATACACAATATTGACTTTGCAAATGCTATATTTAAATAAATGACGACTCTCGGCACGATGCAATAAAGTGCGATTCGGCTTGCACAGCCCTAACTAAATTCACATGGAAGTGCCTACTAACACCGCCTCTCTTTTTGCCCCACTAAATAGCTGCCTCAATAAAATATTTCTTCCATTAATTCAACATTTTTGTTCATACATTAATCTTTTTTCATGCAGACTCTGAACTCCCGTCACTGTTGTCGAGAAGCGAAACGGCGGCGGCGTGTAACGAGCACGGATCGAATCCACCCCCCTCTCCGGCCACCGACGCGAAAGAATGTTCCAGCGATACTGATGCTCACGCTCCTACCCCACCACATAACAGAGAGCTCCAGGAATACGATGACGACGACTATCTTGAAGTTATGTGCAATAATGATGATATGGACATGTTTTAATATATCAACAATTAAGTTAGTTCTCGTTACATAGGAGGCTCAGGTTGAGTGTAGATATCTTGAATCTTCATGGATCACAGATCATCGAGGCACGTGGACGGGCTACAAGTCTTGCAATTGCTCCTACTGTATGTAGGCCGCTGATTGATTAGCTTGTATGTTTATTGCGGATATAGGGGTATGGTATTTTATAATGGGCTTGGACCAAAATTTTAAAGTTATGCTTATGAGTCTTAAAATTGAAAGGAATAAGGTTCTAGAACAATCTCTCAAAATGTCTATTTTTTCAATATTTATGAATTTATCAAATTTCAATGAAAATTCATCATACATTGAAATTGTTTCTGTCACGTCATCTGGATTGTTGGCTTCTTTCACTGTTTTCCATAGTACAAAACAAAAACTGTATATAAAAATTGAAGTTAGTTACAATGTTAAATGAAATTGTAATCCTCGTAAATTATTAAAAATTTGACTTTACCTATTTTGTCTAAAAATTAAATAATGAATATCTGTCCAATACTGTTTAGATAATGTAACAGAGATATTTCATACTTAAATGAAATTTAGGGAATAAATACAACGAGCGAGTCATGTCATTTTTGCATTTTATAGAAATATGTTGTATTTATTAAGAAAAACTAATAAGTGAAAGAATTTTATTGGTATCTACAAAAATGCCAAAGATACAAATTTTTAAAATAAATCGTGCTATGACGTCACTCGGTTATATTACTATAGGCTAACGTGAATAATTTGTACGTAATGGCACCGTGTGACGTCAACCAGCGGGTCGTAAAAACAGAAAATTTAATTTGTTATATCTCCGGTAATAATGGGTATTTTCCCGAAATTCAAAAAGTATAGTTATCAGTTTGGTATACGTGTCAAATAGCGTATGATACATAATTTTGTTGAAGAGGACGCGCTCATTGCAGACTTAAATTTTTCTTTTCGAGGCAAATGTAAATTCATTTTTAAATTCTCGATAAATATAGAAATTATGGGCCAAACCCATTGTGTGTTAGCATGCGTGAGAAAGGGGCGTGGTCGTCGTTCAAACATGGTGTATTATAGTAGTGAGGGCACGAATCCTCCGATGACCTGTGACATGGATCTTATATTGTGTTCATTTCGGTAGTGATACACGTATGCCAAAATTTGATATATTTCTTTACCATTCGTTATATTTATTGTTTTGTGTGTGTGGTATTTCTGATTCTTCAATTTGTCATTAGTAATGTATACAAAAATTGTCTAAATCTCTAACCTGAGCCTTCCAGGTTTGAGATAACAGACTGAAACCAATCGGTGCTTCACCATGTTCATTAATTGTTGATTCATGTTGACCTTTGCTTGATGAATACTAATGGTGATGGAAATCGAAAGCCATTGTTCATTACATGTTTAAGATACGAAAAGAAAAAAAAACAGGTTGCAGTGTGATGCAGCCACAGAATTAATAATCAAGTAAACAATGTATATGGCATGTTATAATAATAAAGCGCCAACAATTCACTAAATATCTTGATCAGCTCTGTGAGTGGTCACGGGGACATGGAGTTCATACAGTAAATAACTTGCGATTTTCTACTGTTTGGCTAAAATTTTTACAAGTGGATCGTTATGATTCTTTTATTTGCAAATAAGATGGGTCACGACCCATACAATATTACACTAGGCCTATTAAATTAAATTACATTTAAATTACCCAAAGTTACAATTTTCTAAGAATATTAAAGTTTAAATTTGCTGCTTATTCAAGGTCATGTAGTAAATGTTAAATAAACTGATATTCAAACAACTTCAAAGAATAGTTGTTGATTGAATTTTCATCATATGCCTTTAACCAATAAAATATTTTTTTGATTTTTCTGATTTTATGGTTATGTTAACGTTTATTAATGAGTTATAAAAAATAGGCATCATAAATTGTATATTTTTTACTAACTAATTTATAGTCACATTTAATTTAAATTAATTGAAATAAAAATGTCTTTAAACATGAACAACGATTGAAAAGGTTAAAAATTAATTCTCTTTGCACTGAGTCTGTTTTCTCACAGTGTACCACCTTTTTTTGTGAAATTCTTCAACTGAGTGGAACATTTTATAAAAAATCACAAACACATGTGTAGAAAGGTACTTTTATATAAAAACAAGTATTTAAGTTGGAAGGTAACGCCATAGATTGTAACAGAACATGTAGTAAACGCCTAGCGCCCTCTATCATCCAAGTTTTTAGTAATTGTCCTCATTGTGCGTTGTTTATTAAGTATGCGTGCGTACACGACACTTTTGTTGTTCGAACACGTCACATCTAGTGAAAGGCGCGTTCTTTCAACAATCTGTGATTGCACCCAATGAAACAAATTGTGTCTGGAATAAGTACTAAATAAATTACTAAAGAATCCTATGTAAGTCACTGAATCTCATTGCTTACCATTAGGCATTGTTATAGAAATATGCTGATTCAATCAACCTATGTGTTTATAAAATGCATTTCCACGCAAGCTGAGGACAGTAAATTATGTACATGTACCGATTCGTTAAAAAAATATATTCACTTTGAATTATTAATTAATATTTTTAATTAATAATTTAACCCCCTACTGCATGGATTTTTATATCTTTAATAAAAAATAAAACTATAGATTTGGTCATATGACCCAAAAAATATCCCAAAATAATAAAAAATTAAATATTTAATAAGTGCACCATTTTTATTTTAGGGATAAAAATAACCGTGTTTCATATATGATACGGTATGCATTACAGAAAATAATTTTGTGTGTGTTAGATGTGTAGCAAGTATGAGTAAAAATGTCAAAAGGTATTTTTTTTTTGTGTACATTAAGGCTTAATGTACACGTGATGTGACGTGACGATCACAAGTAATTTTTTTTTAAGACATATATGTTGTCTTTGGCAGGGATGATATTTTCATCTCGCTCTTGAAGACTTTTATTCAAGATTTTTAAATGCTCAAATAAGTCAGAAAGAAAAGCTGATTTCAAAAGAAATTCCGGGTCGCAAATGAATTCAAAGTATTCTGACTTGGCCTGCTGTAAATATATTAAAAGTTCAGCACGAAGTTCCATAACTCTGGTCAGTACTTTGCCTTTTGAAAACCACCTGACCTCTGTATGGTAAAGTAAATTTTGGTGGAGTGCCCCCATATCTTCACAAATAATCCGAAACGATCGTGTCTGCAACGCGTTCCTTTAGTAGAATTTACAATCTTTATAATAATATTTAGAACTTAGCTGTATTCCTGTGGTAAGGTTTTGGCCGCAAGAACTTGGCGATGGAGAAAGCAATGCACCCAACAAGCGTTTGGCATCAGTTCTTTCAGCCTAGCAATAAATCCACTCTTCGGACCAGTCATCGCTTTTGTTCCGTCGCTATAAATAGCAATGCATTTATTTGCCCAATCGATATTCATATCTTGCGTAGCTTCAAGGACCATGTTGTGCAAGCACTGACCTGTAGTATTTGTGGGAAGCGCTCTGCAAAATAGTATTTCTTCCATTAATTTTTCACCGGATTCAAAACGCACAAAATTTACAAACTGCGCACAATCCGCAATATCCGTGGATTCGTCAATTTGCAAAGATACAAAAATACTTTCCTTTATTTTTTCTATCACTTGATCACGAACGTCAGTGGCTATATCGCTTATCGTACGTTGAATGGTATTGTCAGAGAGAGGTATACTTTTGAGTTTTTCGACCTCTTTTTTTCCAAACATAATCTCTAGTATATCTAAAGCCGCTGTGGCACAATCAAATTTTCGGCAATAGTGTGAGGTTTTCCTGCATTAGCCACAAGAAAAGCTACTCGATAACTAGCAAGCAACGCTTTCTCATTTCGGTTGGACATTTGTACTATACCAGTTTCTTGATGTTGAGCTTGTAATTTTCTCTCAAAAACTCCACGGGCTTATTTTTTTCATTTGGATGTTTTGTGTTGAGGTGGCGTGTTAACTTCGATGGCTTCATGCTTTCTCTTGATAAAGTTTCAAAGCAAATAACGCACCGAGGCATAAGTGGCATTTAAGGCAAAATATATAAGTCAGATTTCCGCACTAGTTGCAACATCATTGTCAGCTCTTAGACCAGTCAGGAAAAAGCTGGAAACCGTCTTCAGCCACTTCTTTAGGGGGTAAAACAATTTTACATCTCGATTTTTTTGGTGGTGGTATCTTGTCAGTACTATCTTGAGTCTCTGGCCAACTTCTTGTATGTGGCGTGAAAATTTGTGACTTGTTTTCGTTAATAATTCGGCAGTCGCAAGCTTGAAATCCAGTAATGGCATATATACCTCATTCTCTTTATTGTATCTTCTCCATAACAGCCAAGAGTTGATGCATATGAGGTCAAGCATATTAAAAAATACCCTCATATACCATTTTTTAGACTGAACTTTTACTTGATAATACCTTAGCATGGAATCTAGTGTATCTGCCCCCCATGCGTTTGTTATACAACTGAATTGTTTTTGGGCAAGTAAATATTTCATCATGTTTTTGTTGCCTATTATAACGCCTTATATTTGAGATTGGATTCGCTCCAACATAAGTTGAGCACAGATTCACAATTTTATTATCCAAGTAACTAATATTATGGTGTTATCATTGAGATTTGTGTGTTGCTCAGTGTTCGAGTCTCGATCCATTCTTATCATCTTCTTGATGGCCACACCGTTTCTAGCAGTAAAATGGTCTTATTATGCATATAGACCATCAATCGAAGGCTGCTGAACCAATTATAAAAAAAATCTTTTTCATAAGCCCATTTTTACCCCACTGCAGGGGCTTAGGCCTCCCCCAGGGTGAAGAGGCGGGCTTGGAGCTTAAATCCACGACGTTGCTCCACTGCGGGTTGGGGACTGTAAGAACCGCCATCTATTGACAGCGTCCGGGACCTTGAAAAAAAGCTTGGGTTCATATTATTTGCCAAGTACTCTGTGAGCTGGACCAGCACATAACTACATGTCCCTAAGTTGGATGCATCTTCAGGTACCACATTTCTCTATACGCTCGCATAGAGGTCAACGTCATAACTAAATCCAGAGATGTACAAAAACTTTGTACCTCCATTTGTGGCTTCTTTGGGTTATATTGTTTTGAACTATTCTTTCTAGTTTTTGTTGGAATTATTTGCTCACCCATAACCAAATATTCTTCTTTTGGTATGGTTTGCAGTACGGCTCTCAATATTGTCAAATATGGTCTAATTTTTTTTTATTTATCATAGTCTGAGTTTGAGGGTTACAAAATTTTTTATTATTGATGAATTGTAAATATTTAAATTTTTGAAAACGGTTGCACGACAACATTGATATTGGTTCGAATGCCATACTGTTGTTCCAGTAGTGCCGCATCAACATGTAAACCAATATGCCGAGATATTCCATAAGTGAGAACCTGTTATTGGCCTTTTATAGCTATTATGTGTATCAATAAGTTAATTTGTGCTGTTGGTTTTCCATACAAATAAAATATTATTGGGAAGCATATTTGTTACTGTCACGTACAATCCATTCTATCATTTCCTCAGAAAAAAAAATAATGAAATGTGTGGATAGGTGTCTTGAGTGCCTTTACATCTGGGCTTAGATGCAACTCTCCCAAAAAAGCGTGATTTTGTATATTCTAAACTTCCACGAACACAAATATAGTTATTTTTTGTTATTCTGTTACATTTTCTTCGTCGTCGCTTGAATCAACTAGAGGATCATCATTTGGTAGACGACACGTCATCAACTAATTTTCGCCCTCACTTCTCTCTGGCATCTATCTCTTCACAAATTCATGATTTTTCAATACATCTGAAATAAAGCAAAAAAAGCTGAAGCTCGACACCATAAGCAAAAAAGAACATTGATCTTACTGCATACTGTTTCATATATGTTATAATTGTTCCAAGCCTTTTCTGTATGCCATCTCAATATGTGCACACAATAGCAGACACAAGTGCATGCCATATCATACATATGATTATGAATGCTTTTGCTATTATCTATGTCACCATTACAGAATCTGGACCTATTCAATACAAAATCACCAAGCAGAACTATTAATAAAAATTTGAGAAAACTAGGACAAAATACAAAGCAACACCACCTTCCAACGTTCGAATTCAAAGTGACATAACTTTTTTAATAATGCTGGGTACTTCTCTATAGTTGAACGTCAAAGTGTGTTTCAGATTTTTAGTTATGAGTGTTGCTAGCACAAGATTACAAAAATAATTTACATTACACCCCAAAATCTTTGTGAATCATTATGAAACGCTATGCATCCTATGCAGTAAGGCGTTAATGCTACTATATACGAACAAAGATAAAAATATGTTCATCGGATTATACTTCGCGCACATAGCGGAAGTTCAGTCGCACAAACAGCGCGCGCTTTGTAATCATGCCGCCTCTTTACCCAATTCAGTCAGTAATATAGCGAATCCTAGTATCGTTTGATCGAATTTTAAATAACTCAAAGTGCATATGTTTGCGAATTAGGTAAATGATAAGCTACCTACAGTTCTCGGGTTAAGTTTATACTTATGGGATATCATGTAGTACAAGTGAGGACCACCTCCAAAATGTTGATATTGAGTTTTTTTAATAGTTGAAAATTAGGCAAATAAGGAACTGCTGCTTTGGTACCTAGTCCGTAACTTGTAAGATTTTTTGAAAAAACATTGCTTTTTCTGAAATTTCAAAACAAAAATATAAGTTAAGAATATTTTTTTTACATAAATTATGAGAATTGATGTATAGAAAATCAATAATTATGGTTGACACTCATATTTCTCTTTTAAATGTCTGCCAGACCCTCCTTTGTATCATTTTGTACAATAAATTTTCTATAAAAAATGTAAGGAAACATGTGATAAAAATTTTTGCTTATCCTTCTTGTAAGTCAAGACCAAAACACCGGCCAAGTGCGAGTCGAGCTGTTTTCTATTAAGGTTCTATATAATATATGCCCTTCTATATGTCCAAATTAATTTAAATTCACTATTCAACAATGCTTTTCCCGAGCTATACCTCACAACCACATGTGAAAGCCAAAAAGTTATTTTGGTCACATCTTACAATCTACATTATGGTGGCGTTTTTAAAACTTGTTGTTTAAATTCAGTATAGAACATAATACAGAAACCCTAGATTTCTAACTAGCTTGGTTTTTGAGATAGACCCCATAACAAAAATGGCCTAAAAGTGATAATTTTGACAGTTCTAATGATTATTCCTAAAAATAACTTGGGACATGACAAAATTCTAGTGTAAAAATATTTTGCGCAGATGTTAATTCGACAAATAAATTTAATTTGAAAGAGGAACAAAAGCGTAAATTGTTTTAAATTTTTCACTGAAAATGTATTATCAAATAAATTAATACTAAAGAGGGTCTGATAGACACTTAAAACAGGAATAAGGGTGCCAACCGAATTATTTATTTTTTATACCTTATGACTAACAATATTATAAAAGAAAAGGTTTCTAATTTTTTTAATTTTTAATAGTCAATTTTTTTCAAATTGTTTTATAAATAAATCTTACAAGTGACGGACAGCCAAATCAAATATTCTTCATTTGCGTAATATTCAACTACTTAAAGAAATATATTTCTGGTCTTAAATCCGACCCCACTCATACTACATCTAATTGACTTTCAATAAGTGTGTGTAAAAATCTTAGGGTGGACGTACCAATCCCAAACCAGTTAAGAAGAATTTTGACTTCAAGTAACTGTCAAAAATAGCAGAATTTACTTTCGCATCTAAACTGTTGATATTCTTGTCTATTAGAAAAGAAAAAGGTAAATTAAAAGAAAAATATTATGCTTACGTACTCATTGGTCCTGTAATCATGAAATAAATCTGAAAAAGTGGTTTGTTCCTAAGGTTGACCAAGGAGCTCCAGTGGATGAACATATTGGGTCTAGTAATTGACCAGTAATAAAAATGCATGTATATTATACAATCATTAAGTAAATTAAAAGAAAAAAAAAAACAATTACAATTTCCAAATCTACTTTAATTAAAATCTTAAACACGTAAAATATATACCTAGTGAGATGTGCTTATTTGTATTATTATCTTAATCAGTAAAGTTACTGCAGCTTTAAACAACACTTTCTTAGTCCAATTGTATCCACTGTAGATATTTTGCCATTTCTACAATTATAAAAGAACCTCTGGTATTTGTAGGAACAGGAGGTCTAATTTTTTCGATAATGCCTTTTTTGTTATACCACAATTTGTCTTCTTTGTCTGGCCATTTGAAAGTGTTAGGAGATGACAGTACCATCGTGCTAACTTCTTTATGTTCACCATCAATATTTTTGATGATGCCTGGAAAATATTCCACCTCATATCTGATAATAACATAGGATCCTATCTCAGCACTCTCTACTGCGGGCGTATCTTTATGTTGAATCAAAGGCATTTCATCTTCATCTGAACAAGATTGTGTCAACTGTCGGATGCGCTTCCGTTTTGGCCGGTTAACTGATGTGGACTGATCCTCATGAGAATTGGAATCAGTCTGCACCTTTTTAGTTAGCTTCCTTATCGAAACTTGGCCCTTTACCTTTTTAATTTTATCTGTCTGTTTGATATTATCAGTTGCTTCTTTGCTTTTTCTTTTTTCTTCCCGCTCAATTCGTCGTTTCTCTTTCTCTTTTTTTTCTTCATCTTCTTGGTTCCAATATGCTATCCATGGGGCTGAACCGACAGCATCTGGCAGTTGCTCTTTTTTAATTTTTTTTCCTGTATTTTTTATTGGCGACTTTGTAGGCCAACACAATGAATTCAAAAATGCTGGACTTATGTTTGAGAGTCTAGGCCTTACTTCTCTAGTAATACGTTTAGGCATTGATGTTTGTTGGTCAGTATTATTCACACTTGTCGAAACATCTAGTAAAGTAGGCGCAGTCTTTAGAGGAGTTGATTCTTGAATTCGTTGAAGTGAGATAATTGGTGCACTTGGAGTCGATGGACGTGGTGTGTCTTGGTGTTCAATAAAATCAGGACAGTCTTTGGATAATACGGGGACGTCTTCAGCAGGTGTAATACAGTTATTTAACATTGATGGTGATGGAGTTCTGGAATCCAAGTTAACTTCAGCGACTTCATTTGCTAGACTTAAAGTTCTGGGAATGGCCTCAATAAGAGCTGGATCTGAATTTTTATATGTGTTATGGGCAATAGAGTCTACAGTTTTTTCTGCAATTAATGGCGCACCTGAAGGCTGAGTTAAAGTTCCGGGAATAGCCTCAATAAGGTCTGTATTGTCGTTTGCGTTATGATCAGTAGATTCCAAAGTTTCTTCTGCAATATGTTCAAGAGCTTGAAGAGGAACAACCGTTTGTTTATGAAGTTTTCGCCAGACGTAAAACAGATCTTTGGCAGTTTCTGCTCCTGTCCAAGCCTCGTTTTCTTTGACGTTTCGAAACTAATACTTGTTGTTGAGACATCAAAGACTCAAAATACAACACATGTTCCGGACCCAATTCTGTTGGTTTGTCAATGACCCCATGCCTGCTAGGATCACTGATACATTTGGTGTAATCTATAGCATTGGCGTTAAATGGGTACAAGCCACATTTAGCGAATCCATTTTGAATCACGTCTTAAGTTGCAGCACTGAGTGACAATTTTAAAAGTGGTGCAAAATCTGCTTTGATAACTACTCGTTTTCCTGTTGACAACTTCCATTTTTGGACGTTACTTTTCCATGCATATTTGAGCGGCCTGAATACAGAAACATCTGCAGGTTGGATTATATGTGTCGCGTTTGGGTGAAGAGCGTACAAAATTATATCATTGTCAGTGCAGAGTTTACTTGCTTCATAAGATATATGGGATTTATGGCCATCAATCAGTAATAGCACAGGAAATTTCACGTTTGCTGCACGCAAAGCAGGTATAAGTGAATTGGCTATATATCCATAAAATACTCGAGCCGTCATCCATCCTTTCTTAGATTTTGCAATGCACCAATCCTCAGGGAAATTTCTCACGATTTCTGCTGGCACTCGTTCATATGGGTATATTACTAATATAGACATAATATTACCTGATGCAGCGAATGTTTCTAGGACCGTAATACTCTCTTTCTCCTTGTCTTTAATTTCAAAGAAATTATTCATGCCCTTTGGTCCAAGTAACAATCCAGATTCTGGACAGGTCTGGAAATCACTCGTCGCAATTTAGAATTCTAGCAGGATCGTCCAGAATATCTTCAGCATTTTCCGATATTAAATACTGTTTTATATTTGCATGCCACTTCCTTAGTCCATCTTCAGTCACACGACTGCCTGCCGAATTTATAGCCTCGGCGTGTCGCTGGGCTATAATGGGATAGCGTTTCATGAATCCGATAAACCATTTCCGCCCAGGAGCATCATCTTTGAACGGATTTGTTCGATTATCTGTTTTAATTATCTCTTGAACTTTGTCAGTTAGGTTTTCTTTTTTTATAGGTAACCCTTTCCTAGCCATTGCAGTGATCCATCTGCAAAGCAATTTTTCTTCTTCTGGAGTTAAAATGGTTGGGGGGCCCATTTTTCTGATCATAGGATGTCTCATCTTCATTTTATTGATTATTATAGAATGAGGTATGTTGTATTTGCGGCATGTCTCGCGTATTTTTCCACCATCACGAATTTCCTCCACTGCCTTAAAAAGGTCTTCTTCACTATATTTAAAGAAAGTTTTTTTTGGCGCCATGTTGTTGCTAAATAAAGGAAAAAATGTGAGATTAGAACAAGGTATGTACCAAAAAAGAGATTAATGAAATTTGTTTGAAATAGTATCTGGTCAAACTTAGGACCTAATGCTTTCCTATAACTGACCACAGCCTGGTCAAGTACTGAAACACTATAGACGTACCAATGACAAAGCACTGGTCAACTACTGGAAAATATTGATCAAAACCACAAGTATCCTTAATTTATCGATTTAAATGTAAAACCTACTTAAAAATGAAATAATGTCGATGTAAATCGCAAGTCAATAAAATCACCAGTCATTGACCATTTGGTCAAAAATTGGTACCCAATACAACACTAGTTCCAATAGTTAACCAGTGCCGAAACCTAATTTAAATGTAAATTTATGGATGAAATAACATCTGATAACATATCATTAACAATAATTCCATCAAAATATCACAAAACTCTTACAAACTACTGATAAAACACTAAGACTTTTATAGATTTAACTTACCTGCAATTGTACGCTCGTTACTACAATGGTGGTCGTATCGCAACTGAACGAGTGGTGTGTTCGGAAAAGTGAAACAAAATATGCTACATCTGTCTCTTGTTGTCAAAACCCTAATACGGCAACACTAACTTCAAAAAATAACAAACATTGGCGCGAATTCTTAAAATACTCGATTTTTTGCCGCAGTGGTCAACTACTAGTGACTGGTTTGGGATTGGTACGTCTATCCTATATTGAATAAAAACTTTTTATTTTGACTTTGAAAATGTATGCCTCTGGTAAACTCTTCTATGTCGATTGGAATGCCATATACTAAGTATTATGAACATTTCGTAACACTAAAATGCTCAGACGCCAAAGTAAAATTTTATATGTATGTTTCGTGGCATTTCAATCTTACAACGATGAAAATGAAATGTAAAATAAATCAATATGATGTCACATCAATATTGATATAATTTACGGAGTGTATTAGTCATATTAATCTTAAAAACGTAATAATGCAGCATGAAGTTGGCGTTAATGCTAAAATATTGGATGGAAGTTTCGTGATTAATAAAAAACGGATTTAAATTTTAGCCGAATCGAAACATGACGAGAAAGAATACTTATGAAACCTCAACTTTGTAAAAGTACCGCAGTTTCTTGAGATACTATAGTTGCAGCAAAGTAATTTTGACGGTGTGATGTTAACTGCGGATGTAAGCATCTTTGCGCAGTCGAACACTATGTTTTCGCGACATATATTGTGACTAATATCACAGCACCAAAGTTTACTTCAACTGTATTTTTGTGGTAATATTTTGTGAAAATCTGATGGTACCACACATCTGATGATACCATAAGTTCAAATATAGTAGATCTGTTTCAAACAGTGGAGGGTGTTGTGTATATTTTGTCATAATGGTGATTTGTATAAAGTGTGTGTCATAATTTGAAACGTTTATATAAAGGAAAGTCATAGAAGATGTATATCCCTGTATACTTGATTGGACCCCATATACCTACCGAGTCAGGCCTCTTTTCTAAGCTCTATGAATGTTTTCGATTTTGGTTTAAGAATTAAATAATTCTACTTGCAAATAAAAATTTTCTAAAAAGGGATTCTCATTAATAATGTCAAATAAATTCAAACCAAATAACATAAATTTTTTTTGTTGAAGTGAAAGCTATGGTAACAGTATTAAGTAGGTACATGTTATCAATAATTTTCCTTTATTTGTATAAATTTCTAGAGAGTCACGCTTATAAAGTTATGATGGAAAGTTTTTTTTTATGATTGGCTATAAAATCACCATGTCTGTACTCTTATTTGAATGTTTGTGTGGACAGTCATAAAAGTAAGTTAGTAGTGTGCAATAGTGCATATTTGAATTAAAAGTTTACTAAATGACCTAACGTCGTATAGGATATATGCATAATATTTGTTTCCAAATTGTTGATTTTTTTTTTGTAGTTGCAAACGGGAATCATGTTATAATAAAAATATTAACCTTATCATTTATTAGCATGTTTGTAAAAGAAAACAAATAAGGTCACCTATTAATTTGTTTTAACATTTTACAGCTATTGTTTCAATGCTAGCTACCTACATAGAATTGCGAAGTGCGCCTGCTTTCCTGGTACATAGAAATATCTAAGTAGTAGTAGCAGCAGCAGTAGTACACACACATATCGCGTCGTCGTGTACACAAAAATATGAGCAAAAAAATATATGCCACTTGATGTTTTAATATAACACTGTGATGTACAATTTAGTTTGACGCACTATAAAATCGCTTTTATAATAAAGAAATGAAGGTTTTGAATTTAAATTTCATGTGTAATTATTAATTAACAAAATGTTTAAAACAGACTGATAATAATTATGTATGGCCTATTTATTTTCGATCATTTCGAAGTGTGAGACGTCTCGATGATTCTGCTAAGATGACATTTTCACGTCGTAAATTAATGAGTCCCCCGCGTCTCACTGCGCGATGATTTCGCTTTTTTTCATACAGATGACACCTTATGCTAGTTTTATAGTAGGGAGGTTCGCAACGCGGCGTTTCGTAAATCTACGGCCAGTTAACATGATAAACAGACGTAACTATTGTTCATTACAATTCTTCACACATGCAAATGAAGATGGCCTCCAGAAACCTTTCATGGTTGCTATGTTCAGCACTGTTCTTAACATGTTTATTTCCTAAGAGAAAATGTTTGTAAATTTGAGTAAAAACAGGAATGCCTGGATTGTAATATAATGATGAATACCTACTTTGTATAATAAAATACTTGAAATACTGTACTTATTTCAGTTTTATTAAAATGCTATAAGTTAGTACCTACTCGCATTACTATATTGTTGTGTTTTAAAACATGTCGAACATGTTCATTTCTGTTGTCAACCAAATTGCAGTTATTCCACACATTGTTGGAACATAGTTTAATTAGTATTCTGCCCTCATAAGCGAAAGTGCGGCATCTGCTCGTTAATGATTTTTGATATATACCCCAAATTACAACAAAATGGTATCTCAACAATTTAGCTGATAACTGAGGGTTTTTGTTAAATTGTTTCTGTGGTCGAAACTATTTAGATACAGAATAACAAAAAGCAGAAGTTTAAATTTTTAGAAATATTGATTTTGCAGCAATAAAAAGTAAAAGCCGCGTTACTACATTGTATACCATAAGAAACTTTCAACATTTAAAACAAACAAAAATGCATTATCTACTAAAACTAAATCTTATCTTTTAATGAAACACTATAATTTTTAAGATAAAAGTTTTATTTCAGTTTGATGGAACTAAACGAAAAAAAAATCAACTTTAAAAATAAATTAAAAAAAGCAGACTACTTGGTTTTTCTTGTTTTTGAACATGTAAGGAAACGTTCGGTAAATTTTGTCAAAAATGATTTTCGATTTTCTAGTAAAATGTTTCTGAGATTGTGTAAAATGTTATCTTTTTTTTCTTTAGGAAACCCATGAGGTTGATTTTTTGCACGTGGTAAAGTCATCCTACCCTTTTTCATTGCAGACACTTTCAAAAATTTAAATCTTTGTATTCTTCATTTTCATCGTAAGTTATTTGATACGTCAAAACATAACATCCTTTGACGGCCTTTAAATGCACAATTTTGGCAAGACGGCGACGGTCAGGATCTTTAAGCTTAACAGCTGACGAGTAATCAAGCCAATTATAAAAATCTGTATGATTCACTATTATTACATCAACTTTCTTTGCATTTGCGGTGCGCACAGTGTTACTAAAATCATTAAAATCGTAAACTTTTCCCATTTTTTTAAAGATAACTGAACGTGGTGATGAAAGCTGTCGGCACTTATAAAAGTATTCCCAAATTCAAAATAATTAATGGTTATTTCATTACAGCATATTAAACTTGAATTAATAATAAAGACTAAGAAACTTAGCAAGCACCAATTTTTATTTTGGCTAGAACAGTTATCTAACCATATTTGAAGTGACTGGCTATCGCGCTGCCTTAAAAGAAAGGCGTAAAAGGTACTGACGAGTTCTTCTTTACAACGCCCTGCAATGCTTTCGTGCCAAATATTGCGAATTTTTAGGTAACAGATGCCGCAATTTAACGTGTTATTTTACATACTTTATATATATATTTTTCATATATTTTAACGTACATTTTATGTACATGCGGTGTTTCTATTGAATAAAAACTACTGTTGGAGTGTGTTTACCGCTTTCTAGCGTAGTTTAGAAAAAAGAGCGCGAAACGCTGATTCCATTGGTATCAAAAACATTGTTTCGGTTTTTTTGTAGATGCCGCACTTCTGCTTATGAGGGCAGTATTATATATGAGTAGGTACATATTATTTAATGAGTACAGTTGAATTAAATCATTTTTTCATAAACATTGGAATAAATTCTCCAGAGAGGTAAAAACGTTCGTGATGGCTTTGTATGAGTGAAAAATCGAATATAAAAAACATGCATTTAGCACCCCTACGGGAGGGGGTGAAAATAGGTAAAAACTATTTATTAGGTCTTAACATATGAAGTTGCCATTTTGCATGAAATAAGTTAAAGCATTTTTTTTCTCAAACATTTTCATTTCTGTTATTCAAAGTAACCACCCGTGCAATCGATGCATCTTTGCAAACGCAGTGGCACTTTATTGATGCCCTTCTTATAAAAATCAAATGGACGGGAGGCGACAAACTCTTTAAAGGCATTTCGTACTGTCTCTCGGAAATTGAAGTTTTTCCCATTAAAAAGTTGTCCAAATTTAAAAAAAAAGTAATAGTCGGTAGGTGCAAGGTCTGGTAAGTATGGCGGATGAGGGAGAACTTCCAAGGGAGAACGTCGCGCGTTGTCGTGAAGGAGCAGCGGGGACGACCGATTGACCAAAGCTGGTCGCAGACGTGCGAGCTTCTCCATCATTGTCTTCAGTTCTTCACAGTACACATCTGCAGTAATGCTCATGCCATTTAGTAAAAAGCAGTGATGAATCACACCGGCACTAGAGCACCAAACAGTGACCATCACCTTTTTGTCTAACAGAATTGATTTTTAATCACAGGCACATCACAGGTAACAATCCGGTTCAAAATTCCATCATTCCTGTGGCTGTTGAGCAACGCGAGGCAAGTCTTGACGCGTACGTTGCGCTGGTGATCGTTAAGTTCGTGGGGTACCCATCTATCAAGGTTTTTTACTTTGCCAATTTGTCGCAAATGGTTCATATTGGTTCATATTGTTTTGATGCTAACATCAAAAACTGCTGCTAGTTCAGCTATAGTTTGAATATCATCAACTTCCACAATCGCCTTCAATTCATCATTGTTAACCAAAGTGTCCAGACGACCATGAGGTTCATTATTCAAGTCATTATTTCCGGAACGAAAGCGGGAAAATAAAAAACGGGTTGTGCGTTCGTTTATTAAGTTCTCTCCATAAACGTCGTTAATGTTATGTGCCGTTTGTGCCGCATTAGTGCTACGACTGAACTCGTATTCCATAATTACACGAATTTTTATAGTGTCTATTATGACGAAAATGTTCAATTGTAATGAAAACACAACGCTGATCAATATACAAAAGACTGACTTTGTAAAAAGAATGTCATGTTTTTAAAACAAAATTAATTTGAATTTAGAAGTCACAGCCAATTGCAGCCAATGAAATTTTTTTTTTGTTTGAAATGGCCAGTACTTGAAGAACGGCAACTTCATAGGTTAAGACCTAATATTAGTCATAACTAACCACGTAATACAGATGTACCTACTCAGCGTAATTTTTTATACATTTTATTACACCTTAATGTAAATTATTACATTTTATTTCTTTTGATCTGACACCTTCTCAGCGTTATAAAAAAATAATTATTTTAGTGTTTTTTTAGTAATTGCGACATTGGGAAAAACTGTGTACTTTTGTAAATTGGGGACAGGATTAGATATTTGACAAAAATACATTATTGATTTAGCGCCCTGAGTGTGACCTATTGAAATTAGTTTTTCAAGCTTTTCTGCTGCTGTACTTCTGGGGAAATTTTGATTGATTTAAAAATCCTCACAATCTTACTAATTTAGTTTACTTTATATTTGCCTCTTGAAAAAATGGCTTAGAATTAGAGCTTCTCTTAGAAATAATCTATTGATCAAGATTTTCGTTGCGTGTTTTCAATGAATATTTGTACATGTATTTAGGTGACCCGAATCAAGTGCATCTAGTAATTAAAATTACCTACCTAGTTGATTAAATGAATGTTCAGTTAAAATTTTCATAAAATTACACAACATTTTTTATACAATATGTTATTTTTTTATTTATATGTTAATATTTTTAAGGAAAACTGACAGCTAATTACAACTAAAATATGAGCATTAAGAAAAAGAAAAAAGACGGTGATGGATGTTGCAACAAGCCAAAACAAGTTTCCACAAATGTTAAAGATAAAATTTACAATTACATATATATCAATAAAGTTATGATATTTACGGTATATTAACCGTCTGTCTGTAATCCTATCGTTCAACCGAACCGGTGACTCAGCGTCGTCGATTCATTAAAATCGAAAAAAATGTCGCTTAGCAATAAACAACTCTCATGCGCGGTAATTAAGTGCAATTTACCTAGTGGGCATGTTTATTCTTGATAATAATAATTATATTATAGATAATTTCAGGATAGGTATATTTTACAAAATTATATTAATTAAACTACGAAATAACTATTTGATTTTTGAAAACCGTTATGATAGGTACCTATAATTTTTATTTGAAGTTTTAAAGCTAGTAAATAGTAAAAATGTAATAAAGATTGTCACACTATGGCGCACGATGCAACTCAACTAGGTACGTAACGTTCAATCTTAATAAAATTATAGTTGTGATTCATGTCATAAATGATATTAATTAATTAAAAATAAGAAAATAACAAGTTACTTAACGCATAAACGTCTAGAATTTTCTTCGGAAGTTAAATAAAAGAGTTGGAAACAAAGATATTGATTGAAAACTGTTGAAAGCGGTTGCACCACAGATATGTACCTACATCACATTACTCGCACGTTTTATAGGCGCGTACTAATCGTGGTGAAGTGACTTCACTCTATCTTATAGTTACAATTTCGCGCCTTCACACTGCCCATCCAGTATATAGTCTATTTAATATCTTTGCGTAGTGCATGCACTTGGTGAATTTCTGCTCTCGCTGCCCCGCGTCCTGCTTCGACTCCGCGTTCGCCACGAGGCGTTGTATATATATTCATGCTAAGTCTATATAAACTTCCAGATATATATTTATTATTTTTATTAGGGTCAAATATAAAATGTATTATTAGTATATTTTATTTATTTATTATTATACAAAAGTATATTTAGAATACATTATATATAAAAAAATTTATGACAATAATAATTTGCCCCGAAGTACAATGTACAAAAATTGGAAAATACTGGTTTCACAGGGGAGCAAAAGGGTGCTAAAATGACTGGGTGTTTATGATGCTTTAAAAAGCTTATTATGAGTTTGCACCAACAGGCTGAATTTCCCTTGAGCCGCAAATTAAAAATAATATTTTATTAGTGTTTCATACCCCTCACACGTTTTTGTTGAAAAGTAATTATAGACTAAAAGGATATCTACTTATATCTAAACTTACCACAATTAGTTATTAATAAAATACTAAAATAATGGGACTTTAATGTTAATACATAACATTAAATGACGTTCCATACATAACAGGAATGGTGCAAACTCAGAGGAAGCTTATATTCATGTCTTCTAATGATTCCATAAAAAATTACAACTACACGAATTACATTCAATCTTTTTAGCGATTGGACTATACTATTGTGCACATCTCTAACAATGGACAGCAGAGTTTTCGTATTTATTGAGAATCAGAACTTGGTTGGAATTGCACTGCAGTGCATACTAGACCGCCAGCCTAGGTCGTTTTTCTAATGTAGCATATCGCACCTAATGACAATACGGTAGGTGCAAAGTACTTGGAGCGCGCGGTCCGAGTAAGAAGTCATCTTCGTTACTAACGCCGGTTTACGTATTATTTAGTGCGAGACACACGTGTTGGGATGCCGACATAGCGTAGCTACGAACAAATATCTTTTTTATTCGTAGCTTCGTATATATATCAATTCTATTAGACACACGTAAGCTTGTGTGGAATTTTAATACGTTTTTTTTTAAATTAACTAAACCTTTTTTGTCCGCTCTCTCGACGCTCCGCGGTAGTAATCGCCGGGAAGCTTCCTCTGCCCCACCGCACCGCTTCTTCCCACTTGTGTCGCCTATTTGTCATGAAGATGTTATACTTATAGAATCTCAACCTACTTTAGTAGGTGTATAAAGCTCTCCTATCATAAAATGAGCTCGCCTTTCTCTTCGTTTAGGGAGTAACGCTATTATATAGCGTTATATGACATTTTTTATATTATAAAAAACCTGTATAGATAGGTAAAAAATGCCATCAGCTGTGAAAGAATACAACCTTGTAAAACAATTATTTCTTAGCTCTCTGACTTCTACTACGTAAATTGAAACTTTTCCCCCCTCAAAAATTGGTACTTCCGTGTCGTGTTTTCGCACCATAGCTTCCTCCAAACCATTGTAAATGTACATATTATGGTTACTGGTCTCATAGTGGCTGCCTTGTCTTTTTATCCGGGCTAATCTCCGAAATGGTCGTTTCATTTATACTTTTCATTACGAAAATATTTAGGGTTCTGCATAAACTTCCGAAATTTTAAAAACTATAGAAATCATAAAAATTGGTTCTACATTTTTAAGGCGGGAATTTTAAAGGGAAATGGTGGGTCAAAATTTGTACGGGAGTATCGGTTTTTTTAACAGTAGGAATTTGAAAATTGCAATTGTAGCTACAAGTCATAAATAAATAATAACGAGTTTCAGGGTTTTTCGATTTTCACATATTAAGAGGAGCAAATGGAGGTCGTAAGTTTGTAAGGGAGTAACCAAAATTCGTTATAGTAAAAAGTATGCAGAAACCATCTCGAAAGTTAAAAGTAGTTTTTACAGGAACGTATAGTCTACGCAAGTGAAGCTGCGGGCGGTCGCTAGTAGTAAAATAATAAGCTTGTGTTCACATATAAAGTACAATGTTTGATGTTACAAAAGTAAGTGAATTCAAGTCGAATTTTCTTATACTACTCGTAAAATAGGTAGGTAATTTTCTGAATATTGATATGATATGAAACCCGACAATGTACTTGACTTCTTCATTTTTAGCAAATAGAAAAATTACAGACACAATGGCCAACAACATAATGGTGATATAAGAATCATCTGAACTATTAATAAAACAAAGGTTTAATTTAAATATAGATTTATATTTCTCATATTATAAAGAGATTTACAACATTAAACTTTTAAGACAACATTTAATAAATAGAATAATATAATTTAAGAATTATGTCATTATTATTGCGTAGTTTCTTTCTTAATCTAACAAACAATGGAATCTAAAGTAATCGGTTTACAACTAAATATAGAGGAAGAATACATCTTACGTATCTATGGGAAGTCCAGCATCTGGAAAGAGAAATAATATTTTAATATTTATTTACCATGTTCATGTCGGCATTAGTGTAACAAATAGATACTTATGATGTATCAATAAGTGTGGTGTCTATAATACACATTCCCAGACCATTCTAAATAATTTCTTTAACCTTTGGTGCATGAAGGCAGGTAAGTGCTTCGCCCATTCAATATTCTATTTTGTGCTAAAGCATCTACCAATTCCTTTTGTTCTTTCAGAGGTTACTAACTTGTAAACTAGTTAGGATAAAAAGTTTTTTTATTCATAGATTTATTCAACTGCTTCAAACCAAAGTTGATTATTGTATTCAAAATGTATGTGGTGGCCGAGTGGCATATGGTGATAGGCATATTGACCAATTAGTTTATAATAATGTTATAATAATAACTTATAATATATGTATGTGCCACCAATCTTTTCTTGATGTGGATACGTCTATGTTTCCATTTGTAATAGGGGGCATTTCGTGAATAGGAAATGTCAGTCATCTGGTAGTGTGTAAGTGAACTAACTCAGTTAGTAGATATCATATTTACTACTTCGTTCACGTATGGCGTTAACAGATGTCGCTAGTTCGAACTTCTTGTTTGTACAATTTGTATGTCATCCTCGTATCGGGGGACCATCACGATGTATATTCATATAAACTTCTCGGTACGTTCCAATTTTAATATTGTGTACTACTGAAGCAAGTATAATTATTTGCTAACAAAATTAATGTATATATGTTAAACAGACGCAAAACTTCGATAGCGTGATGTGAGAATGTATGGCGCCATCTAGCTTCAAGCCATCTAGCCAAGTTAATAACTTTGTGTTCACAAATTCATTCTAATATTAAAAGTATAATTATATCACTTATTAATAAGTAATAAATATGTGGTGATAATATTTTCTGGAACACATAAAATTAATTATTCATGTTTTTTATTACCATAAATAATTTAAGAAGTGACACATTATTTCTCAATTATTACTAGATGTTTCAATAGCTAATTTGTTAACGTCTTATTTCTATAAGCGTGAGTTCAAATCTCCACGTAACTAATATTTTTTACTCAATTTTTTTACAATATTATAAAGCGCCAGTTGTTGATAAGTAAAAAGTATATCAACAAGTTCATTATGCATTTACTATAGAAATCATAAAAGTATGAATTGACTAGAAGCCTTCTTCTGCGTTTACTGTCTAACCACTCATACTCTAGCAAGCTGGTGTACGATGGTGAGTTTCAGTTCGCGAGGTCTCCACGCGCCGGTCTTCACCCCCGTGAAATCCCTGCGCCGTTTTATATTTTCAATACTGTGAAGTGACATTTATGACTATTACAAGCTCCTTTCTTGAATAATCCGTCGAGTTTGTACTTAATAGAGACCTATTGAGAGTTTTCACAAAGTTTGAACAGATGTCACTAAATGTTTTTTTTTTATGTTGTGTTTGAATAATTATAATTTTATTGTGTTACAAAATTATTGTTAAAATAATTACAGATAACACATCTAGGCCTCTTAAATAAAAGACTGTAATAAGTTTCAACCCTAGAGCTTCAGTAGCTTTTTTTGCTATATTTCATATTGTAAAACGCCAGTTGTTGGTAAGTAAAAATTATACCAATATATTGATTGTGAACTCTCAGGAAATATGTTACTGTCTGGCTGACTGTTTGGTATATTAATAAACACGCTCCTTCTTATTGAATATTTGTATTAATTAATTGTTTACAGTACCCAGCCGTAAGTTATGCACACTAGTTCTAAAAAGCTGCTAAGTAAAAAGAAGTTTAAAAATGAAACTATAGGCATTCTTTTCGTTTTTTATTTAATTACTAAACTACATTGTTTGACGTTACTATAATTAAATAAAAAATTACAAGATTACTTATAACTTTATTTTTAAACTTGTTTTTACTTAGCCGCTTTTTAGAACTTGTGTGCATAAATTACGGCCGGGTACTGTACATATTTATAAAGGGATTCTGCTAAGCCCCGATCCAAAAATCGATTAATCAAGTCTATACATAATAGGGACCTATTGAGAGTGTTCGCAAAGTTTGAACAGGTGTCGTTAAATGTTTTTTTAACGACAAAAATTTATTTAAGTAATTTCTGAGAACACATTTAGGCCTCTCAAATAAAAGACTGTAATAAGTTTCTGGCCTTGAGCTTATAAAAGAAAGTTTTTAGAAAAAACATTTTTTTATGAAAGAGATGACAAAATGCAACTGTTTAGTGAAAGGACAAGCAAATACATAGACGTATCCACATAAAATTGCTAATTTTAAGTATGGCTGAAAAACGATATCTTTTTGCTTAGATTTGTTAAGAATTCATTAATAGAGATAAGAAATGTGGTCTATTTGTGGGTTTTTTATTACTAGATCATTATTGAAAATTCAAAAAATTGTGAAAAAGATAATTGAATGACAAGCACTGCAATTAAACAAGTACAGTATGTGCAGCCAATCTGTTGTTGTTCTGAAGT
Organism: Luffia ferchaultella; assembly: GCA_949709985.1. Lineage (NCBI taxonomy): Eukaryota > Metazoa > Arthropoda > Insecta > Lepidoptera > Psychidae > Luffia > Luffia ferchaultella. The sequence continues at coordinate 13,333,068 of OX453255.1, forward strand.
TAGTTACAAACACATTGCAGTAAAATAATTTCATAGAAATATGGTACTCTGCAATCGGGCATGCGTATCACTCTTCATAGCCACACAGATCGATTGCATGTACATTACGCACCACCGATGTAAAAGGCCGCCACACCGGTAAAGTGTAAGACCTTTTACATCGGTGGAGCATATTGTGCTGTAAAATAATAATATCTGGGACATTTCACAATTTACAAGTATGAGGCAATAGGTATAAATGTTTGCTTATTACAACTAATTAATTGTTAGGATTTTGATGAAGATTTAAAGTGTACATATAAGGTAGGTACAGAATTCTTCAGGCAGATGTCCAGATCGAACTTCGCCTGTTGTCTTTCGTCCTGATGGTAGGCTAGTGATATTTTAACTAGTTGCAATTGTCAACCAATAAAATTGATCTATGAAAAAAAATTCATGCTAGCTAACACTTGTATGATTGACATGATCGAATCACTCAGTAGTAGCTAATTTTATTAAAATTACAAAATTAAGAAATAATAATACATTAACCACTTGGTAGGTAAATACTAGTAAGTATATCAGTGCCGTTAACTTAAGAAAGGGCTTCCTGCGTGAAAGCCCATACAAATGCTCTTGAATTATTACAATGTTAATATGCATTCTAATGTTATGTTTTGAATTATATTTTCATTTGGGTTAGAACTAGGTTTGTATTGAGCGAAACTTTGAAATTTCTACTAAAAACATCCTAGTTATAGAAATATGCAAATTTCTATTAGTAACTAGGACGTTTACAGAAATTTCAAAGTTTTCGCTCTATACAAACCTAGTTCTAACCCAAATGAAAATATAATTCAAAATATAAGATTAAAATGTATATTAACATTGTAATTAATTATGAGCAATTGTATGGGCTATCACACAGGAAGTAACATCATAAGTTTTTTTTTTCTACATACAAATAATCTAGATTAAGTATACTCGATGGTATACTCAATACATAAATAAATAAAATTTGGTATAAAATAATAATTCATAATAAATACTAACACTTGCTCGTTTACTAATAATATTTTCATTTTATACTCACAAGTTGTGGCAAACACTTCTCAATGTGTTCAATGTCGACTTTGTCGCTATTTTCGCGAAGAGCTTGGTTGCAAGCCCTCAAGCATGTCTCTGTGACTAGACATTTAGCTATTTCAACCACCAGTGGCAGAGCGTCATTGCCCAGTTTAGTTTTATTTTCCTGAAACGTACCTTGTAGTACATCTTTAAGAATTTCCTGTAATAATATTTAATTATGACATAAACATAACCTAAATTAATATAAGAGAAATAAATAACGATAAAACTAACTTTAAGAACGTACACTTACTGGTTTAAGAGTATTTTTTACGTTTGACGATACGCAAGCTGGATCTACATTATCTTCCCCGTTTTCACCGATGTTACGCGCCATCGTCGATGTGAAACGGTAAAAAATACGATGTTCTTTGCAGTAAAATTTATATAGGTTCTTTAAAGCCACGTTAATTAAAATGTTAAATCTACAAAAATGCAAAATACAAGGTGATTACAAGTAGCCACAATTAACTAGGTAAATAAATTCAATATTTTCATCATCAACATCAATCAAATCAACATTGAACGTGATTGACTGGTCAATCAGTGCTCATCAGTGTGCTGACTGATGCTGACCCATGGAACTATTATGTATGTACTACGTACAACTGGAAGGAGCTCTCTCTAACATTAGCGTGGTCATACGTAAACTGGTGATTAAAACAAAAAAGTGCGAAAGGGAAGTAACCGGGTGCCTAACCATTGCCTAACTATCTCTTTGTACACCACTTCTGTGTGGCTAGCATAAAATATACCACTACACTGGGAAAAGTACTATGGTGAATTTAGTTTTATTATGAGGGAACCGAAGAATAAAAAACTATGCGTCATGACTAATGCATGATCTCACGTCGCGTTCTAATTAATATCACTTCTACTGAAAGTTCTGAATGCATTTTGATGATTTTTGTATTTGGTCACTATTTTTCAACATAGGGTAGATACAGTGGAAGAATTATCGAAATCAGCTGGTCTAATACGCCACTATGGCCGTTCCATATCCGAGCTGCTATTTCACGTCGCTGGTTGAACACAGTCGCCGAGCGGAGGTGAAGTCAGAGACGCATATTTTTTCCTCTTCACATTTCGCGTTTTTATTATGGGGGTCATCCATTGCTCGACTATTGATGAACACTTTTTTTTAGGGTAGGTAATTCACTAATTAGGCCACTGCCTATAAAGGTTACATAATAGCATTGCGAAGCATTGCCATGATTGCTTACATCGCGTTCTAATATCACTTTTTAAAATATTTTGAGTTAATTCAATAGGACTTTATACACGTTTGGCCGTTAATATTTCTGAAAGTTCTGAATCAATTTTGATAATTTTTGTGTTTAGTAACTATGTTATAACTTAGGGTAGATACTGTGAAAGAATTATCGAAATCAGTTCTTTTAATTTAAAGCTGTAGCAAATCAAAAAAGTCGATTCTTTGTTTTTGCGGAGTTTTTACTAAACAACTTTATTTCTGTTTTCTTTTGCAGTTTTATTTCTATCTATTTTCTTTTCTTTTTAAACATTATTTAGGTACCGTAATTTAGCTTTATTTGGGTATCCGTTAACGCAAAGTTATAGTAGCCCTTGACTAAGCAAGAATTAATAATAAATGAAAAAGAAACGTACCTAAAAGCATCTACGCAGGACGACAAGCTATTAGCAAAATATTAATATAACACAGGTCTACAAAATTTTTTTTTTCGAATTTTGTTTTGATAATATCATCTACTGTTAATGTTTTTTAGTGTGTTGAAACTGAAAATGAGGTCAATTTTTCTCCATAACGTAGGTACAGATTTTGTTCAATCTCGAGTAAGTACAGTAATTATTACAATAAAAGATAACAAAATCGGCTGGTAACTTTGATTTATTTTCATCTTGTTCACAATATCAAATACATAAATACATAGTACATATTTCCACTTGTCAGAATAAACGATGACTCATTCGATCACTCGATGAATCATTATTTTTATAAAAACTTTTTGTAACAATGAATATGTTTATTAGATCGTTTTTGTGTAGGAGTGTAATAAATTTGCCTATATTTCCAATATTTATGATGATAGACAAAAGACAGTGATGGCAAAAAAATCAAGAGCTTTCGGAGCATTGTAAGATACTAAATTTTCTAAAATCGGTTCGTAACTTTATCGGAAAATCGAAAACGGTGAAAAAGTCGAAATTTCCCTATTTTTCGGACAAAAAGTTGATTGTTTCAAAAACGGAAGAATTAATATCGAAAAAATAAAAAACCTTCCGAGACTGGTAGATTGTCTACAAGTTTGAAAAATAAAATTTTAAAAACGGTCGAAAACCCTGACTTGAGCATGTGCCCTTTTCATTTAATGATTATCAGATTAGCTACCCTAGAAAGTAAGATTCGGCCTTATTTCAAGAAGTTATAAAGGTAGACGAAAACACTAGCGTCAAAAAATGCAAGAGCTTGCGTGGCTAAGTATGGTAGCACATCGTAAATTGGTCCATAACTTTCTTTGAAAATTTTTTGTCGTACAATTTTGTTCAATTTCCTCCGATAATTGCAAGAAGAGCGAAATCTGTAGATTTTTTTCTAGGAAACTTATTTTTTTTAGACCTTAATTATCATTATCATTATTTATAATAAAACTAAGTTAATAAAACGTGCGTGCCGATAAAACTTAAAAAGGAGTCCCGGCACGATGAAAGGACTTATATAGTGTGATAGCCCTTTATCTCCCCTCGAACAAGAAAGTTCCCGTTTTAACCTAAAAGGCGTGTTTTTAAAGATATAAGGACTTTTCCAACCCTTCAACTTGGAAATTAAGTGTAGTGGCGCCATCTGTTGTCGAGTATTCGAACTTCATTCAGAACAACGATCATTTGGGTTGCATTCCGCAAGGCGCTGCAAGCAATTGTAGCATGTGTAGTAATGGCGCGAAATTTAAAATTCCAGTTTCAATAAATTCTTTAATTACATTTGTTACTATAATAAAGTTATTAAATTTTGTGTATTTATACAGCATTAGCTAACTTATATTTTGGAGTTAAAGCGACATAATTTTAGTTACCATTCAAATTAGTTCTTAAAACATTTTAAAATTTAAGTTTTTAAATTTCGCGCCTTCACTACGTATGCTACATTCTAGAAGGTGTGAGAAAGAAAATATTCTCAAACTTTCTCAATCCACAAAATTTATCCAAATATTATTCTAAACTATACCAACGTAGAGTGGTTACTTGAAAGAGCAATTTTGGCCACTAAAAATAATATTGTTGACGATATTAATTTTAATATTTTAAAGAAAATACCTGGTGAAGAGAAAATATATAAATCGATCGACACGATGGTATCCATTGAAGAAAGTGTCAACTTCCCTACAGAATTTTTAAACTCTTTACAAGTACCAGGAATGCCATTACACTGCCTTCGTCTGAAAATTGGATCTCCAATCATACTACTCAGAAATATCAATTCCCCAAAACTATGTAATGGAACAAGGATGATCGTAAAACAGCTATCGAATAATATCATTGAAGCTGAACTTATTTCTGGAAAGAATAAAGGACACACAGTATTTATACCTAGAATACCACTGATCTCTTCTGAATTACCATTTCAATTTAAAAGATTGCAGTTTCCAATTAAATTAGCCTTTAGTTTTACAATTAATAAAGCGCAAAGGCAAACTTTAAAATATTGTGGCATCAACCTTAAAGAATCCTGCTTCTCTCACGGTCAGCTATTAGCTTGCTCAAGAGTAGGAAACTCGAAAAATTTATATATATATATACCCCGGACAATAAAATGAAAAATATTGTTTATAAACAAGTCGTATAAATTATGAGAAAATGTTTTCAATAAATTTTTTTTTCACTTTTTTAGTCATAGTTTATTTTTTTATTTCAACTATCAACTACCACGTAATCTCATACCAACTCCCGAGCGAAGCCGGGTATCATAGCTAGTTAATATATATTTATAGAAATAGATAGTAATACACTATTTTACACTCAATTTTTTGTGACTTCTGGTTTTTAATATATCTTGGTATGCGGATGATAATAGTATTTTTAAAGCTTGTTATGGTATATTTCATATTTGTTAAAGTTTTTATTAATATTTAAAACGAAAGTCTTAATTTATGGCAACTGAAACGAGAATTTGGGGAATTTTGACATTTGTCAAAGTTGAAGTTTTTGACGTCATAATACTAAGGTGTCCATAATGTTTAGATTAGTTAATAATAATACTTTGGTAGTTGCCTTTTGCCATCTTTTGCCTATGATTTCAATGAATATGAAAGATGGAAACCTATGTATTGTTTTAAAGAGAAACGTTTTTCGTTAAAGTACGAAAATAATTTAGTTATAATATCTGACGTCATTCTAGTTACAGATCTGACACCATACGGGTAATGAATTTGACGTCATATATGCATTTGTGAGACTTGTGTGTGTGATTTCGATGGGGTATTGAATCTGTCCGTATCTCTGGTGCCAATCGAAAGGAAGGAGGCCATCATATTAATATTTGAGATCCTTAGGTCTCGCACCAACGTTGAATTTTAAGACATTTCGGCCCTAGAAATAATGTTTCGGTACCTAGAGTCTTTTAAATCCATTTTATCCGCCGAATGATTGGGAATTTTTGAGATTGTTGGGTTTTTTCGGGAAAGAAAGGAGCTTGGTTGCCTGTACGAACTTATGTTTTCAAGTTCCCACGTGCGCTCAAGGCGGTGAAGTGCGACAATATATATGAGAAATATATTTCAAACATATATATCTATAGAATCCTTGACCTTATTTTAATAACGTGTTTAGGCTCATTGGGATCGTTTCGATCGAGCGATATTTTCTGAGTGATAGTTCTGAGGGCTTCGGCGTGCAAAAGTACCTACGCAACTTGTCGCGCTTGGATCTTTACTTCTGTGGGATTTAACTATTTTGTAAATAAAGGCGGTCAGCCATCCAATTATGAATCACATTCTAGGTAGCTTTATTTCTGTAATCAATAGGAGATTTGTTTTCAAAAGGGTATTATACATAAAGGGAGCATGCAGCTAATTTACTAAGGTGATTGAGATATCGATATTTGAAGCTTTGATTTTTAGAGTTACTAACTGCTTCACAATTTATTTTGGAGGTGAGAAGCCTCCGTCGATTGATCATATTTTCTGCGGGTTGCCAGCTTTTAGTGACTAGCTCTCTTGAACTTCTGTTTGATTGCTTCTACTTTTCTATCGAGGTGGATAGGAGTCGGGCTACTGCCGTTTACTTTATTTTTTTGTAAATTTGATGATTTAACAGTATTTCGTACAAATCCAACCAGTATTTTTGATGCTATCGCAAGTTATACGCGGTGGCCACGCGAGACCTCATTTTCAGTGCTTACGTTCGTGTTTTATGATCCCTTATAAATATTAAAATTATTTGTTAATAATGAATGTAAATTGATTCCCATCATTCATGTATGTTTTTTTACTCCATAATTATACTGATGTATGTTTGTGTAGCATTTTAATTTGAAATCTGCTAAACCAATTTTGACAAATGTTCGAATTAAAGGTTCTAATTTACTAAATTACGAATAGGTTATTGACACGGACATACAGAAATCTTTATACTCATGTAAAAAAAGTTTACTTCAGTGTCACGGGTTAAGATAGGCTTAGCGAGTTTTGTTCGATGTTAGTCGAAAATTAAAAAGTTCCTGTTATGGTCTTATTTATCCTACGTAACTTTGTCACCCTAATCAGAATGAGACAATATGGCACCCACTAACGTCCTTGTTACTTTTATCTTTTTAATTCGTTTTCAAGGTCAAATTTCTAGGACCTCGAAATTTCTTCGTAGAGCTCATTCCAGTTGTACGTAGTACATATTAGTTCCATGTGCTGACCACAGGTCACCTGTCACCACAGGTGGTTGACTGACTTTTTGAGTGCGCTGCTGCCACATAAATTCAGACGATGTTGCCTAATAATAAAAAACGCGTAAATTCTAGGTCTGTGTAAAAAATAGCCCAAAATCGCCTAAAAAATATTTTATGTGGTTATCTTTAAACTGCCACAAACTAGAAAAGAAATATGTGTGATATATCATTGGAAAGTACTCAAATATGATATTTTTGTAGCATTTTTATTAAAATATGTTCATTTTATACCTTACTTTGTAAAACTTTGTTTTTATAAAATGTATCCATTGACTCTTATGTAGCTTTATAAGTCGGTCAATGTATCCAATAAACTAAATGGACAATCTTGGTAACATCTTGTTTTATTTATCCGAAGATACCTTATTTATATAGTACTTATATAAAAAAATTAGAACACCAACACAATTTTTTTTCAAAGACCACATACGGTATTAGGTACTGACCGTGTCGATTTCAAATTAACTACTTTTGTAGAGTCTGATGTATACCAAATGAAAAAGGGAAGCCTTTTGCCTCTATCCGTTTACAAGCAAAAAAAAATCAATTTTGGGCGCACTTTGGGCAGCCGAAAATCGGTCGCTACTGTTTTTATGTTTTCTATCGAAATCAAAAGATATAGTTCAATATATTAAATCGATTTGGTCCTTTTAATTTAAAAAAATAGGTTTTTTGGTATTATTTTTCAATCTAGTGAGGGCCAAGAGCGGCCATGACGACATATATTTACACTTACATAGCAAAAATAGAACTGAAAAATGGCTGAAATAGATTCTAAGCCACTACATTGGCTAGAAGTTTTTTCGAAATAGCGCATGTGACGATGTATTTTTGGAGTAATTTCGAGAAAAACTTCATAACAACCGGACTACTTATGTAGGTTATGGTAGTTTTATCCTTCTCTATTCTGAGGTTTATCCCCTGAGCAGCTTTCCCATTATATTCAACGGTTATATACCATACCAGCAGATGGCGTTGGGTATGGAATAGTTGCAATTTTAAGGCGCTACAGCAGGTGTTTCTTCAAAACGGCTTTTTCATCATCTTAAGCCTGTATTGCAGGGCAGGGCATAATAATTTTTGTTGTTAAACTCACGACGAAAAAAAATTTAGTAAGAAAATGTTCCTCCGTGCTTCGGAGAGCACGTTAAGCTGTTGTCATCAGTTGGCAGTCATTAAAATCCACCAACCCGCGCTGGAGTAGTGGTGCATTAAGCTCCAAGCACCCTTATTCCGAGAGGAAGCCTAAGCCCCTTCAGTGGGGCATAATGGGCCGGTATGGTAAAAAAATATCAAAACGGTGGTCTCATGTTTTAGAAACTTTCACCTCTTGGAATATTCCACGCGAACCGAGCCGCAGGCTAGTTTATAAAGTCAAACTTTGCCAAAGTACCTCTTGATGATAATTTTATGGTTATGAACTCCAACTATTGAACTTGGCTCGTTTTTATAGGTAGAGATGAATAAAGGAACCCTAATAGGATTACTTTGGTGTCTCTCTGTACATCTGCCACAGCCAGCGTTGGCGGAAATTAAATCGTTGGGCAATTAAAATTAAAATGAGAGCAATTTGATGACCGGTTGGCCGAGTGGTTAGCGGCCCTAACAGCGGAGCCAAGGGTCGCGGGTTCGGTTCCCGCCCGATACAAATTTTGTATGCATGTACGTCTATTTGTTCCATGTCTGGGTGTAAAAAAAATAAATCTATATATGTAAATATTATAAAGAGTATTTAATAATTGTAAAATTAAGGCCATGCGCGGTAATCCACTGAATATCGTCCAGCTAATATTTTATATGATGAGCAATTCTTGTAGTAAATATTTATATTTTGCGCAGCCCGGAAACAAGTCAACAATTTGGGTATTGTATTTAGAAAAGGTTTTGCTTTTTAAGTTTATGCAGTATAGTTGTATTTCTTGAATAAAGCAATTTTAAACACAACAAAACAAACAACAAAAAAAAATTTTGTTCAACTATTTAATATTACTCGTTCGCTGATTGCATAGTATCGGAGTTCCCACTACCGGTGGTTTTAATGTACTTGATCCCCGATGACGTTCCTCTCTATTATATACCCTCCCCCTTCAACCCATAAATACTCCACACGAGACCTGCCTGCTAGTCCCCCTCTGACAATTTCGGTTTCCTGTGGTAGTGTTTGCAAACCATAGAGTTTGGGTTCATTTCACTTACATCAAAACTTACAATCTGGCCCAGGCGGCTTGTCTGAGTTTTGTACAAAAATCCATGACACAGTATTCGCGGGTGATTCTTTGAGCATTGAAAGTGTGAAGTAACGATTCGATTTCGTCATAATAAAATTCAGTGTGTTGAAATATACCTATACACAATGATAAACTAAAAAAAAGCACTATAATTATAGCGAAAAATTTTTGTTACATGTAGGTAGGATCAAAAAATATACAAAAAAAAAACACGCTAGTACAAAAAATAAATATCGAGCAAAGCTCAGTCGTCAGATTTTTGTGATTATGCAAGCTAGGATTATATTTTTAATGTTCATTTTCATCATATGAGACATATGAGACTAGCCCAGAGCGCAACGAACCTGTCTCAAATTTATAAGGCCCCATAGGGCCATGGTTCGAATCCGGGCGTGTACCAATGAGTTTTCCTGACTTAAGTACACAATATCACTGACACTGTGCTTCGGAGGGCACGTTAAGCAGTCCTGGACGCTGCCAATAGATGGCGGTCGTTACAGTTCCCAACCCGCAGTGGAGCAGCGTGGTGGACTTAAGCTCCAAGCCTCCCTCCTCACCCTGGGGGAGGCCTAAGCCCCCGCAGTGGGGTAAAAATGGGCTGATGTGGATGATTATGATGATTCATCATATGAGCTTTAGATTAACTTTATTTTACTAGAGCATTTAAAAGGTTCTACTGTAACGTAAATAAAATATAATTGCGTAAAAAGTGTTCTTATGTGTGGGCATCACGTGATAATTACACAACCACTACTTTATTCATTAAGGCTTTTGTCGCTTGGCAATGTTATCAGACTTATTTATTTCACAAAAAATATATAATTAATCTAACAACTAAGTCTGGTTGATGGAATATGTCGTCATTTGCCTAAGGGAGACCCTACGTAAGGCTAGGTGAAAATGAATTTATCTGCCCTTTCGATAAGTTATACATGTAATTCCATAATCTTTATTTGTTTTTCAAGTACGATTTTTACACTCGACGGCTACACAAAATTTCGACTTTACGATGCATTTTCAACATTTCAGGTGCCTGCCATGCTTTTTGTTGCTAACATTTTAGTAGTGGCGTCGCTGTATCTTGATGCACATCTATGTTCGGTACGAAATACACAATTTACAATTTATGATCATTTAATAATTCTAATAAATACAACACTCTATCTCTGATATCAAATTGAGATTTATGTGAAAGACTATTAGAGAGCATTTGGAAAATACTCTTATCTTCAACAGTTTCTAATATGGTCTTGTCCTTCATCTCGGCCGGAGTCAGATACTGTTTTAGGACTTCTAAAACCACTTTGTCTTCATCTCTCGTCCAGTCAGGGATTTCAAATTTCATTGATTCACTATCCGATGCGATTGTCATTGACTCATCTGAATCATCTTCGTCAAGGGTACCATCATTGAAGACATCAGAGTTGTTACATGATTCTTTACCATTTTCTGTTTGACATTTTGAATTTGTCATAGATTCTTCAGAGACATTTTGGTCGGGGGCATGTGGTTGAACTTCTTTTATATTATCCATACGGCTACTGCGTAATTCTTTTGTGTTTTCTTGTGGAGCTACAACCTGAAGTAAGGCAAAAGTTTATTAAGAAATTATTTAATTAATTGCAAAGATAAAACAATCTCTTTTCAGTTAATCAACGTGATGGTAAGCGTGTCCTCTTCAACAAATATATGTATCACACGCTAGAGTATAACAAACTGTTGACTATACTTTTTAATTTCATGAAAATATCAATTATTCCCGAAGATATGAGAAATCAAAGTGTGTTTTTACGACCCGCTCGTGGCGTCACTCGGTAACGCTACGTACAAATTATCCACGTTAGGCCATATTAATGTAACCGAGTGACGTCATGGCACGATTTACTTTAAAAACTTGCATCTTCGGCATTTTTGTAGATATCAATAAAATTCTTTCACTGATTAGTTTTTCTTAATAAATATAACATATTTCTATAAAATGCTAAAATGACAAAACTCGCTCATTGCATCTTGCAACAAGACAATGGATTTTTTTTGAGCGACATTTAACAATAAATCCCTATTTATACCATTTAGGTTGATTAGTTAGTTGAGTTTACCAAAATAACAAAAGATGGTTAGATTAAACTGAAGTTACCTACTGATCTATATACATAAATTTTGGCTGAACGTAATCCAAATTAATAGATGGTGTATAGCTTCTTGAACCAAACAAAAAGTTACAACAGAGCAAATAGCGCAAACTAACGGTTACCAAGAAAAATATGTTGAAAGTCTTATTTTTTTATTGTTTATCTTATGTTTTTTTAATGGCAAACAATATACAGCATTACAATTTGAAAGTGATATATTTTTAGGGTTCCGTAGCCAAAAAAGGAACCCTTACAGTTTCGCCATGTCCGTCTGTCTGTCTGTGGTTTTTCCTGGAAACTATTGGCAATATATAGATGAAATTTGGAAGGCAGACGTAATCTATGAACCGCTACACAACGACGACGTAGTGAAATTAAGAAAAAAATAAATTTTTTGGAATACGTCGCCATACATTTAACTGAAGTATGAAAAGAAAAATTCATCGTATATTAACGCGAGAGGTTAAATCATTTTTTTTTATTTAAGTCAACGCTTGTTGAGACATGCACTCATAAAGTTCTAATTTTTGTTAGAGTCATGTGTCCCCCCCCCCTCTCTACCAGCTAAACCGATGTTATTAGATGCGTGGAAAAAATTTATGCCAGGAGTATATATAACCTAGTTAAAAGGAAAACTATCATAGCTATCTAGATTGTATTATTTAACGAGTAATAGATTAATTTATAAAATGTACTTTTACAAGTAAAAATATTGTAAAAATTCCATAGAAAATGACAGATAGCTTGTTATTTGCATTCTTTTGCAGAGCTTATTCTCTTCACAATCGATATTAAAAGTTAAAGATTCGCTGTAATAAAATTTTCTCTAGCTATCAGTGCACTCATGTTATTACTTTCCGGATTAGCCAGAGAGGATCGAGTGCCTTCTAAATAATTAACGAATTAAAAATGAAATATATTTATACAATAATTCTTAAATTACATAATAACGATTAATGGTTAAGTTCGATTAACGTCGCGCTCGTTTGTTTATATTGTATGGTGGTACGGAACCCTTCATGTGCGAGTCCGATTCGCACTTAGATGGTTTTTTATTTAATCAGGTTCACTTGAAAACTCAATAAAATAGCATATGACTATCTAGCAAATCGTAAAATTGGAGAAACACTACTCGTAAAAGAGCTGATAAGGTCAATAGCCGACTATTCTTTGAATTGACATGTCAGTGGAATTTTTCGTTATTTAATTATTGTCAAATTGGTAGTTAGCGGTAGACCAACTGTCTCGGAATAGTATTAGATATTTTAACTGTAGCGTGACCAAGCATTTAGATTGTCCGTGTTGTGAATTATTTTTTTCGGTAATTGTTAGTTTGCGCAACTTGCTTACTTGAAGCTTTTAGTATAGTTCGTTAAGCTGTATGCGTCCTTTAAATTTAGACTACGTTCAGCCAAACATGGTGTACATGAAACAGTAGTGCTTGTCTATTCAGGCTTATCTCTAAAATGGCCGAACAAATTTTAATGAAACTTCTCAGACATGGGAAGGAGGTTGTCAGGAGTATCATGCTACTTTTTTTTCTTTTGTCTGTATGTTTTCATTTAAGAAATATTTAGGATTCCTGCGTAAACTTTCATTGGCGAAACTGTAGAAATCACTAAAACCACGTGAACGAAATCGCAGGCAGACGCTAGTGTAAAATATATTTGATAGAATAAATTTATACTACATTAAAAAAAATTTGTATACCTTTATCACTTTAAGCTGTAAATTTAATTCTGAATTATCTTCATCGACACTCAATTCCATCATTAATTCAGAGTTGTCTTTCCTTGTTGTTGGAGCAGGAGAAGCAGGAGGAGCAGGAGAAGCAGGAGGAGCAGGAGAAGCAGGAGGAGCAGGAGAAGCAGGAGAAGCAGGAGGAGCAGGAGGAGCAGGAGGAGCAGGAGAAGCAGGAGGAGCAGGAGAAGCAGGAGAAGCTGGATCGTTCTCAGCATTACTGAAAATTTTCACAAAGTAAGCGTTTAACATACTAGGAAAAATTCATATTAAAATAAGATTAACTATGGGAACACCCTTCAGTCAATGCAACAAGTCTCTGTTCTGAGTTCATTAAAGTCCAAAACATTTGGTAATGTCTATGAGAATAGACTGTTTGGTGCAATGGAGGGCTTGCATGCTGCACTGCTCCTTTGCAAATCCTCGGTTTGTGATACATAGACATTAAATGTAAACAAGTTTACACGTCTCTTATTGCACATTATAACACAGGGACTGACATATACAACTTTAGACGCATATTTTGTGCAGAGTGATGTTTTGTGTATAAATTGTTTGGCTCAGAAAGAGTACGTTTTAGGTATGCGCAGGGTGAAGTAAAATAATGTGAATATTTTCTTAAATCACACATGAGATGTAATTTCAGTCTTTTCCAGTAGGTACGAATTTCACATATGAGGCACACAAAATTCTACTTCACAGCAAATATTTCAAAATATCAACTGGTGTATATTTGGTCTACGGCGTATATTTTTATGCACACATTTAGTTGTCACAACGCGGCATCTCTATGAACATACATGGTTATACCTTAAACTTGAAAATATTTATTTATATGGCTGACCGATCATGCGATTAAATCAGAAGATCGCTAAAACTGTATATATAGCCGTACTGAATATGTAACCCCAAACTGCACGTGGTTTTACATGCACGTAGCCAGTTTTTCACATTTAAGATATCAAACCATATCTACAAAGTGACTTTGTATTATGCATGAGGGCCAATTTACAACATCTCAGTTGTTTTCCGTATTTAATTTATTAATTTTTTTTTAACACATACAATCACAACAATGTCTAGGTCCCAACCTAAGCATTAGCTTGTATTTTGGGTACCAAGCGAAGACAACACATACATATAACAACCAAGACCCGGTGCTAGTATTAATATTCATCATATAAATACTGACCCGACCTGGGATTCGAACCCAGGACCTCCAGCTTCATAGGCCCACTGCCCACTAGGCTAAGCGGTCGACTTTTATTAGTGAAGTCAATGCACTGAGCTTAATTTTGATAAAACTGAAATACTCGTACTGTGATAAAATACTTCTCCTTAAAAAAATGTCAACCAAACAAATTTTTTGTGATATTTTGGTCAAAAAACAATATATTATTTATTGTAAAACCCATGTTTTTTTTAATAACATTACTGAGAACTATTATTTGATTGGCCCTCATAAAACAGTTGGCTAGCCCTGCCTGTTACGATTAGAGTGCTATGCTTAAATTGGTTGAGTCATACAAACTATGTTCAATTCTTAATATCGAAAATCGGAATCCTTTCATTAAAAAAAAAAGACATGTCATAGAAAATGAGATAATATGTACCAGTCATCATAATGGTACTTGATAATGTAGAATCAAGCATAAACTTAAATATTCAATAATAATAAGAACATAACTTTACCTGCACGAATTGGAATCATCTGCTTCATAATTAATTTCATTTCCTGTTATTTTGTTTGTAATTTTACATTGTGGCGTTTGCTGCTTATCTTCTATCTTTTTCTTAGGTGCTGTTGTCTTGGGATCAGGCCTATTTCGGAAAATATATCAAACTTTAATTGATAATAGGCATACATTAAATGATTTAGAATACAAGAAGATTTATTATTGTGTTGCTTTCACATCCTATTTGGTAAATGTATTTTATTATTTAATAATTTCTTCTTTACAAATTATTGTCACATAATTTCAGTAGATTAAAACAAATATTGTAAGTACCTTAAAATCAATTCAATATCTTTTGTGCAATTCTAAAACAGGGTTAGATAGAGTTTGCCAAAGGGTCGCGTCGTCGTGTAGGTTCACAATAGCAAATTATAGGTATCAGCGGGGGTAAGTGGGGTGCTATAGCGCCTCAAACTCCCGCCCGTCTCATGTTCAAATCGGTCATAAAGTTTGGCTTGATCGCCGAATAATATAAATTGTTTACATTTTTAACAAGATATTATGATTAGAAATTGTAATAATATTAATTTATTAAACAATAAACACTAAACAATACAATATATTTTTTCTACAAGCAGAATCAATATAGTAATATCGTTTGTTACCTTAGATAGCGCTAGTGGTTGGTATCAAAAATCAAAAATAAAAATGATCATAATAAGTAGCCATGTCAAAATTTTAAAAATATCGAACATCCCAAAAACTGTGAGGTTTTTACTAAGGTCATTTCGTAATATTTTTTTTGTATTAAATGGGTAGGTACCAGAACTCCAAAATTTTTGAAAGGTTTACTGGATCCTTACGTATTTCCTTCCTAGATCCTTACGGATTCACTGGAATAGATTTTTTGGTGTCGTGATAGCCCAGAGCGCAACGAACCTGTCTCAAATTTATAAGGCCCCATAGGGCCATGGTTCGAATCCGGGCGTGTACCAATGAGTTTTTCTGACTTAAGTACACAATATCACTGACACCGTGCTTCGGAGGGCACGTTAAGCAGTCGGTCCCGGACGCTGTCAATAGATGGCGGTCGTTACAGTTCCCAACCCGCAGTGGAGCAGCGTGGTGGACTTAAGCTCCAAGCCCCCTCCTCACCCTGTGGGAGGCCTAAGCCCCTGCAGTGGGGTAAAAACGGGCTGATGATGATGATGATGATGATTACTGGATCCCTATATAAAAAAATATTTGTTTTATGTCAAGCAAATAACATAACATTGTCTTCAACTGACTACTGAAGCGCGAAATACTAACAAATTGTCTGTTTTTTCCCTTTTTAGGATGGCGTTTAAGAAAAAAGCTGCACTATCAATACACGATGACTAGTTTATTCTTAAAATGTATTTTACTTACCATTTTTTTTTATGCGGAAACATTGAAAATATATATAGTGAAAGTTTTTTATATTTCTTGGTGTGCTTTAGCAACCTTTGACACAAAGTGCACGGAGAAATATCCCCCTTTTCTTGGTATAACTTTTCTAATTCAGACAGTAGATCTAGTTTTGTTTTTCTTACCATCACTTCTTCCTGTAAAAAAAAAATTGTAAAGGGACAAATTTTAATCTTTTAAGATGAAAAAATAAGAGCATTTTCGGATGAGTTTTAGAAAGTTTAAAAAGTTCAGTTTATAATATATAAAAGTTCAGTTTATTCTATAATTGTACATACAATTTTATAAAGGTGAAAGAATGCCCGCCAAAACTGCCTAGAAAAATCGAGTGTAAACGGGATAGTCACGGCGATGCTTAATTTTCGGTAAACGAGTTATGTACATGATAACAACAAATACAATCACAATTTTGATTTCTACAATGGGGTTTCTTTAATAATTGCCATGTCAATCATCAACGATGAATTTAATCTTTTTTTACTTCAAATATCTATAAAACCCCACATTATATATTGTTATTATAATTAAATTATTTCTTTATAAGAACCAAGTTTATACACGCATCAGTCGGTCCATCGCCCTCACTAACCATCGAACCCGTCATTGAACCATTTTGACAAGGCAAAAGTAATATTGAAGGTGGCTCTCATTCTTTACATACTATTTGTTCGTACACGCAAAATTTCATTAATTCCACATTCTGTTTTCATTATAAATAAAAAATTCTTTAAAAATGATCCATATATAACATACAGATCATCAGAAAATCAATGGTACAGTTCCAATCAACCTTTATGGCGGATGTGAACATAGGCACAAGTCGCGTCACAGTAACCAGTTTTAGGTGTAGCGGGACGCAGTGGAGCGAGGGGCATATGACTGCACCTGCGAAAGCATCCATAAAGCGTTGTACTCCGATCCGCCATAAAGTTTAATTGGAACTATACCCATAAGTTTGGAGGTTCAAGGTATCTCTTTAGAATAAAAGTCTACATGTAAGATTCCAACTTTCTATGCCTTTCTTCAAAAACTTTTTGAAATGCTTCAAACAGTGAATGATTTCAAAATTTCTCGGATAAACCTTGATAGTAACTAATTCTATAATACTTGAGATATCTCACAGATAGTGATCTAATCCCAAACTAGGCAGAGCCCGTATTATGGGTACTAGGTAATTGATATACAGTACGGCTAAAGATATAATGCGCATAGAAATCTTCGCCTTATTTTGGCAAAGGTCGTATTTTCGAGCAGTCGAAAAGCGATATCTTTATAAGAGCGGTTAAAATCCACAACGAAACAAGGAATGTTTGATACATTAAACGTTTTTTATTAACCAATATTTCAGTACAAATAAACAAATTAAAACTATAATAAAATCACTTACAGTAAAGTTAAGCATTACCCATAAGATCTATGCTACGGGTTTTGCACAGTCTAAATATTATACGCATTAAATAAAACTAGTTGCATTGTAATTATTTAGTAATTCTAGGGTAAAAAAAATAAATTATTATTTATTATTAAAATATTGAAAGTTAAAATTCGACTTAAAAACAAAACGAAAGACGGTGTTAATAACAGTTCTATAGAATTTTGTAGCAAGAAATGCACGTGTCCAGTTAGCAACATGGCTTGTATTTACCAAATCGTAAAACGATCTTGAACTTTAAATTCTTTGCAATAAGGTTTAAAATGCGAGTGTTTTATTTAGGGCCCTTACGTTTTGTGATTCGTTTTTTGTCGGAAATACGAAGTGTGACGAAGATTTCTATGCGCATTATAACTTTAGCCGTACTATCAATGCTTATTTTTTTTTATACATACACATAAGTACTATACATATATTACACCCAGAACGGCCCTAATAAACATGTTCATGCACATAAATATTTGTCCCGGACGGGAATCGAACCCGCTACCTTTGGTTTTGCAGTTAGGGTCACTAACGACTCGACCATTCTGTCAGTCAAATATATACAGGATGGATAATTATTCAAATATAAATAACCTCAATTCTGGCAATCAGAGGAGATAATTTAGTCAGCACAAAGTAGTCTTTAAACCTGTCCACTTTCAATGCTTGTTCAGGTGTCAGGAATCGTAAAAATTCATTCGCCAAATCCAACAATCCCTCGAGTCGCAAAAATTGCTCAATTTGGTTAAATAAATAAGCGGGACAGTCAGTTTCAACATCAAATTTCGATAAAGTATTCAACATTTGCGTTTTCAAGTTTCTCTTGTTACTGTTGCTTACGAGGAATTTCAACATGAATAAGGTGCCGGATGCTAAAAAAGATGATTTTTTAAATTAGTATTTTAGTTCAATGAATTATTGAAAAATCTAATCTATAAAAAAAATTACGAACTATAGACAATATATACTTTGTTTTTGGGTACCTTATGTTGCGGATGACATACAAATATGTTTATCTTTCTTTGTAATTGCTCTTTTGTTGATTTGAATGATGATGAATGAATTGTAAATGGTATATGTCATTGTCTAAAAGAATAATTTAATTATACCATACCTAAATCTTTTAACGTATCACAACTTAAGGATGTACAGCCACAGTTTTCATTTCTTGAAGTTACCAAATTGTGAACTTTTTCCGTTGATTTCTGCAAATAACAAATACAAATAATTTTCAACACATTTTATATTTCAACATCTACGATCAATTTATTTCGCCAGTCAGTTTCCCTGACTCAACAATTTCTTTGTATCACATGTTTCATTAACTGGTCAGTTTTCGTCACTGGTCGGTTCCTGTAACTCGTTGACTCATTATTGATAATACAGACGTGGACAAATATAATGCTTATTTCAATTCTTAGAGATAAGCACTGTTATAACGAACGATTGTAGCCATTATACACCACTTCCTGATTTCTGAGTGAAGTTATGGACCTTTCACAAGTAATTTTTTTATACATACTATATAATTACAATAAATTATAATAAAATTATGAATAAACAATTATACAAAGAAATCGTCATATCAGGGAAATTGTTTCAATATGGAAAACTGACCAGTGCGGTCCTGGTTCAAAAGATTGACGCCCATTTTGTTCTTAGGAAATTAAATATTCCTGAATCCCTCCTTCTCAGTCAAATTTTCATTTGACGACTAGACTTTATGAAGGAACTTATGTAGTATATTAATTATATTAAGAAACAAAACACATAATCATATCTAATGAAATGAAATTTATTTATTTAACCATCATGCTTATACAATTTTACCAATAACCCCCACAGTAGGCTAGGCCTGTCCTGTGCGAGTCAATAATCAAATTGACAATTGACAAATGCACGGAAAAGATGTGGCTAAATAAATAATAAGTGGCCAATAAATATATATTAAATTACAACTTAAAGGACCTCCTGTACCGCAAGTGGACAAGAAAAGCTGCAGTTCCAAAGACGTTACATGTACATGTGAAGGAGTGAAATGATGGATGAGGGTGTTTGTGTATGTATACATGTGTGCACGTGTGTTTTGCGCGCGCGTGTGTCTGTATGTGCGAGCATGCGTGTTTGTATGTGCGAGCATGCGTGTTTGTAAGTGCGTACATACATGTTATAAGTGCCTGCATATACCTATCGTAAGGTTGCGCATGCGAGGATATGAAAGCTCCAAAAGATATGAAAACTCCGAAACAACTTCAAGAACCAGTGATTTTGAGAATGTTTTCAAACTCTTCGCAGTTCCAGCATAACAGTTCCTTTTTAATTACGATTTTGGCTTCATAAACCGGGCTGCACTTGAGTCATGCATGTTATAAAAAAAATATTTGATGACATTTATACTCATTTAAACGGAAGAGTACGCACGTGTGCGTTGGTCTACGTGGACTGCGCTATTCAATCAGAACTTAACATTGGCGGTTGCATAATCCTTCGCGGTTTTTCAATTACCAATATATACTTTAAAAAATCTTTTCTGTATACATTGCACACCCTGCTGTAGTGTGCTTTATGAAAAGTGTTCTTCACTTCACCAGCCCATTTTTTCCCCACTGCAGGGGCTTAGGCCTCCCCCAGGATGAGGAGGGGGGCTCGGAGCTTAAATCCACCACGCTGCTCTACTGCGGGTTAGGGACTGTAACGACCGCCATCTATTGACAGCGTCCGGGACCGACTGCTTAACGTGCCCTCCGAAGCACGGAGTCAGTGATAGTTGTGTAATTAAGTCAGAAAAACTCATTGGTACACGCCCGGATTCGAACTATGGCCCTATGGCGCCTTATAAATTTGAGACAGGTTCGTTGCGCTTTGGGCTATTTTTTTTTATCGTATTTTTTGCTGTATCGTTACGTAAATAGATGTTAGAAATGAAAAGTGTTAATTAATATAATATTATACATTTATTTTCGAGCAGTTTTTAGTGCAATATGATTGTAGGTTCGTCGTTATTATCCTTCCTAAAAGAATGTGTACCTATGTGTAATATGTGGCAAATAAAAACACGACAAAGACAAAAAACAACAGAACTATAAATTGTAAAAAAATATTCAAATGTTCAGGGGTTTACCTTTGACAAATCTTTGTCTGACTTTGGACAGGAGCGAGCGCACGGGCACAGTATAAAGATAATTATAACTCTATGAGCAGTATTATTTCGTCATAACAACGGCTACGGTCATAAATTTTGAAAAAGGAACGTATTTCGCCGACGCACGCTCACAGCACAGTGTTCTGAATTCAAACATGGAAGAACGAGTTGTAAAAATGAAGATCACTCTGGGCGGCTTCACACTGCAGCACAGACCAGTCAACCTATAGACCACGCTTTAATAAACGTCAGTATGAAAACGAAATCGCCAAAAAGTGGCGGGGTGCGGGGAGAAGTCGGCTAGTTTTTATTGGCTCGTTCAAAATTGACAATTTAATGGCTTCCGACCTGCTTCCAACTGACCGCTCACAAGAGACGTAGTTATGTAGTGTCACTACATAGTCTTGGCGAATGCTACTCCCTGTCAAAGCGTGGTCTATAAGGTTGACTTGTCTGTGCACTGCAGTTACCGAACAAACAGTGACCGTCGCCAGCTCGGCTCGTCACGCTACTCGAGACAGAAGCCAACGGGCTGCTAACAGAGCGACACCGTGGTAGATCGTTTGGGTATTTCGCATGACTTGGAAGGCCGACATGGACTTTTGCAGATCAGGTTGTCACTAACAGCATCTGAACGTTTAGGTGAACTCGACGCCGATTAACAGTTGGTTGAACTTAAATTAAAGGCGGGAATTCTTAGTGTAACAATTTTCTTCATCTTCAAAGTGCCGGTGAATCGATGCATTCATTCACACTTTGTGTTCATCATAAAAACGAATTTTGTAATTATAAATAAAATCAATCAATCTACACACCGGTATCGGACAACGGACAGTTGGTCCAGACTCGATCACAACAACAGCCAATTTTGGAGTAGTCCTTCGGGCATGCAAACAAAGTGTCGAGAACATATATCTACAGGTCAGTACTGACTTCTACAACACTTATTCCTAAAAATACTCAACAATAACATCGAATATTGTGTGACCTAGTTTGGTAAACACAAAAATACTTGAGTTATGTAAAAAATTATATACCTTCGCATCGGATTCCAAAAGGTGTGATGTCAAATCGGAGATTTTAGCCGCGACATGATGCCACACCGTAGACGAACGTTTCTTATAATTTCGTATAAGCAATTTCAGTTCGTTCGTTATCTTGGGCATCTCCGCGCGTTGTTTTTCACATGGACACATTATTGGGTCTGCATTCAAGTTTTTAGTGCTACTAGGTTTGAAGAATTCCTTTATAGTTGTTTGGCGTTTGTCTAAACGTCTCATTATATTACAACAATTACAATGATTGTTATTCCAAGACACAATAACATTATCATCATCTGGTACGTTTGCTTCATCATCGGAGAACTGTATAGTTGATGTTACTATTGAATTATTATGGCACTCATCATCTGACAAACTATTCGGTACTGTTTTATCTTGGCTGGTTGCTGATATAGGTGTTTGAACACTGTTCACTAGTGTTGTACCTTGTTGAAACATATTTACAGGTATGAGATAGGCCCCAGCTGATGTTTGGACAACGTTGTAAAAATTGTTTACAACATTTTGCATTGTCTTTGTATTTGTGTCGACATCATTTGTGCTTGTCGTACTTGCAGTTGTAGTTATATTAACGTTTATTTCGATTTGTTGAGGTTTAGGAGCTAAAGGTATTAGTTTGTAGTTCTCATCGCGCTTAAATTGTTTCGTGAACGAGTTAGGTAGCGGTTCTTTCTGAGGCGCTTTGACTTGTTCGCCTAAATTAACTTCGACTCCTTGCGGTTCGAAGCCTGATATTTTCGCCCGACCCATCACGAAACGCTGCAATAAGGGCATAATTTAAAATTATACAACATGGTCCAAAAAAATCGTATTTATAGGAATAGGTGTCTTTATTTAACAGAAAAAATATAGATTTTTTTTTGAGGCGTAATAACAGAAATATAAAAAGAAAACTTGAAACAATAATGTGACGTCACGAATACATGCGGTAGTTAACAGCCATGCAAACGTTTGAATTATGTAGAGCACCGTAGCTAAGTATAACTAGTAGCAGTGACGTCACCAGTTATCAATTTTTAACAATGAATTATCTCATGAAAATCCATATATAAATATAAAAAAAAAACTCCCAAATTATGTGTATTTTCATAAAAAACATTCAAATTTAATGTTTAAATCTTTAGTCAATGGCCATTGTGCCGTGTTGGAACAAGAATACATCCCTTACTCATTCATACAAAAACGTTTGAAAATCTGAAAAGAAATCTGTGGGTAGATATGAATTAGAATGTACAATCAAAATTGTTTCTAGTAAATTCAAAACATTAGTTTTCGGATTAATTGAAAACAACCGTTAAGACTACATGCATATCTGCGTTACTAATTGAATACGGAACGCTACCTTGACCGTATTTTTTTTTTTTTAATCATCTTCACAAAGATTACAGATCAATTGATTAAAATATCTTTAACATTACTAGTGTCATTTAGTATTTAATTACATCTTTCGCGTATATAAAATCGAATAACCATTCGGGTGTATGGCCGTGAGCTTAAAGCTAGTATAATATAATGATGCGTTGCATACCTTATTCTTTGACATATTCGTGATGTACCGAAGCCATAATATAGGCATCTCGTGCGGAGGTTGATCGTAGAGTGTTAAATTCGGATTGAACGACAAAAGCTTGTGCTTCACCGGTACTATTTCACGTTTTTGGAAGAACAGCTGGAAAATTAGTTAAATAAATTAAAATTCCTATTGGCATTTCTTTTTTCTCTGCACCTGAAATGTAATCTACGCTATATATTATAATAGTACTAGCGACCCGCCCCGGCTTCGCATGGGTAGTAAAGCATATTTATGCCATAGTGTTTTTTTCTATCGTAGTGTTGTATCAGCTTGTTGCGTCGAACATGTGGATTAGATTCAATTAGATTTAAATGTAACGTAAGTTCATCCTACTTGGAGTATTTTTAATGTATTTTATTTCCGATTCTGTGAATATTCGAAAAAATAAAGAATATACAGGGTGTTTGGTGCATCGTGTGCCAAATCGAATTTGATGACTGGAGGGGTCTTTGGCTACCTCTTCAGCCCCCATAAAAAATTTCTTGCTCAAACGGATTTTTTTAGAATGATTTTAAATTGTTTTGGGTGAAAATTTATAAAAGTCTGCATTTAAATTTTAATAAAAAAAAAAGTTGTCAGGGGTTACTAAATTTTCTTTTTAATCTTTGATTTGTAACATATTACGCTTCTTTTGAAACTAAAATTACTCACCAGCGACATCTAGTTTTTTTTTTACAGCTCAGAAAAAATTTTTTTACTTAAAAAAATAGGCTTGTACCTAAACTTTCCATTTTAATAAAAAAAAAACTAAAAGTAATCATGTTCTTCCAATTTTTTAAAAACATCTCTGGGCTATACCCTTTCTAATGGTGTGCAATATGCCATTAAAAGTAATCAGTAACATCACTAATTTTAAAATTTTCTAAACTTAGTCGTAATTTTCTAATATTCCACAGGTGAAATAAAAACAAGTTTTTAATAAAACTCACAAGCAAATAAGAATTTTAAATTTCGTAGGTTTCACTTGAAATAAAAAAAAATGCATTTTAAACATTTATTTCGTAATTTTTACAAATCTAGCTCAAATTGTTCACCTCTTTTGCGAATGCAGGCACGACATCTTTCACGTATTTTTACAGTTGTAGTCCGAAGCCGCATTTCGTTCTTAATTGTATTAAAGGCCGCTTCTATGCGTTGTATTAGTACCTCTCTCGTTGGGACTTCTGTGGCGTATACTAGCTCTTTGGCACGTCCCCAGACATAATAGTCTAACGGAGTTAAGTCTGGGGAACGTGGCGGCCATGCAATAGGCCCATCGCGCCCAATCCACGAATTGGGGGAACACATTGTCAAGGTATTCCCTCACAGTTCAACGCCAATGCGCGGGACAGCCGTCGTTTTGAAAGACTATGGGCACATCTTCATTAAACACGGGCACCTCGGCCAACAATTCCGGCAGATCATTTTGCAGGAATTCCAAATAATTATTGCCATTAATGTTATCAGGCAGGTAATGCGGTCCAATTACCTGACTCCCAATCACTCCCGACCAAACGTTCACACTAAATCGTCTTTGAAAAGATTTCTGTCTTTTGGCATGTGGGTTTTCCCGTTTCGGTGCCCAGTGGTGTAAATTGTGTAAGTTGATAATTCCTTCTCTGGTAAATTTGGATTCGTCCGTCCACAGTATACTTTTTAAAAAATCAGGATTATCCACATCTGAGTGTAATAAAAACCGACAAAAGTGCACTCGTCTGGCAAAGTTTATTGGCAAAATTTATGCAAAAACTTGTTTTTATTTCACCTGTGGAATATTAGAAAATTACGACAAGTTTAGAAAATTTTAAAATTAGTGATGTTACTGATTACTTTTAATGGCACATTGCACACCATTAGAAAGGGTATAGCCCAGAGATGTTTTTAAAAAAATTGGAAGAACATGAGTACTTTTAGTTTTTTTTTTTATTAAAATGGAAAGTTTAGGTACAAGCCTACTTTTTTAAGTAAAAAAATTTTTTCTGAGCTGTAAAAAAAAACTAGATGTCGCTGGTGAGTAATTTTAGTTTCAAAAGAAGCGTAATATGTTACAAATTAAAGATTAAAAAGAAAATTTAGTAACCCTTGACAACTTTTTTTTTTATTAAAATTTAAATGCAGACTTTTATAAATTTTCACCCAAAACAATTTAAAATCATTCTAAAAAAATCCGTTTGAGCAAGATTTTTTTATGGGAGCTGAAGAGGTAGCCAAAGACCCCTCCAGTCATCAAATTCGATTTGGCACACGATGCACCAAACACCCGGTATATATAAAAACAAACTAAAATATTTCTTTGTATGCAACATTGATAACTTCTGCATAACTTTATATCACGCGTTTCGCGTCGGTTTGGGGTCGCCGGCCGCCCGGCCGTTTGTCGCGCGATAGTTTTTATTTCGCGAAACATCCTGAGATATTAGTTGCAAATTTTTAGGGTAAAGGGCAATCATAATGTGCATGAAATGCTGAAGGTAAATAACATGTTTAATTTGATAATGAATAATATTGTAAGCGTATAAATTGCTTTCCAATTACCACATAATATGACAAAACAATTTTAAACAAAAAAAAAATAAAAAAAAAATAGGTATAGCATGCTATCCATAAAAGATACATATGGCATCAATGACTTTTATTTCTTATATATTCTATTATTATTATATTCTATAAAAGGGGAACAATTCTTCCATACATTGTTTTGTTATATCTCAAAGGAATTGGGCAGCGTTTTCGATGAAAGCTCCTAGTCGGCTTGATTTTTTGTGACGTTTTCAACGATAACCGTCATATTTCAACTAATTTGCACATAACATTAATGAATTGTACAGATTAACCTTCCTCTTAAATCACTCCATCCATTGGTGTCAACCATATGAAAACACTTTAGTAGTTTTTGAGTTTATCGCGTTCAGACAGACTGACAGACGTGGGGTGGGGGGGGGGGGGGGGGGGGACTTTAATTTATAATATGTAGTGATGTAAGAAATACGTAGCAAAAAAATTAGTGTCCTAAACAAGACAAAACAGGTTGAGAATTTTTCTTGTCATTACGGATCTTTGTAAGACTTTTGATCTTTGTAAGAAAACTAAAATAAAAAGGTTTGTCGTGACACCAACTCATTTCACCAGTGGCGTCAGTAGGCAATTCAAGACCTGCACATGCTTCTGATATAGATTGAAATTATAGGTTCTATTACTAATTATAATAAAAATATTTGAACTGAAATTAATAGGAATTATAACAAAAAAACTTAACGCTTTTCCTCTATTGCCAGGAGAAACGGTGCAGTTAGGAATGCATATAAAAATAATGTTCAGGTTTATCAAAAGTAAAGGGTTTTATGAAATATGTGACGAATTCTGTGTCTTTAGTGAATACGAGTAAGAAAAGGTAACTCATTCATTACATGATGAAACTTTCAGGAAATTAGTGTTTACAGTGGTCACTAACTGTAACAACCACAAAAGATCAAATCTGTTGGCGGGGGACCCCGGGATCTTCTAAATATCAAAGCTCCAAAAGCAAATTGCAAAGTTAAAAAATTTTATCGAGAAAATATAAAAATAGAAATTAAATAACAAAATTTATAAATCAAATTATATTCGGTTAAAGATAAACTTTTGGTTACTAATAAACTTTTTTGATTTTGATCCAAAGATTTAACTTTTTGATCTAAAGATTTAACTTATAAGCTATTAAAATGTTGTCTTTTTCTTGCAAAACGAAATTGAACATTATTTTAAATGGCCTGACATCACACCGTGCGGTATTGCCCTCTCTGTCTAAAAGGATATTTTAAACATTTATAACTTTGTTAACAATGATTTATTCTTTAAAATTATTTCTCTATGATATATTTAGAAAACTTTTTCATATAAAATAATAGAAAAATAAAAAAAAATAGTTGACTACCCTATTCTAATACATATATCGAATTGCTTTTGTAAATTTTAACCAAACCCATTGGCAACTTAATTTTTTTTGTTCAGTAAATTGTGATCTTTCCATTCAAAGCTGAAATCCTCTAACAATGGAAAAAATAAGTTGCCATTTTTCCAATTAATCACATTATCTAGCAACCTATTTTTAGAACTACTACACGGGCAACCTGTTGACGGATTATGTTTTAAATGGGGTGCCGCTGACAGCCCCGTGAATGACTATTGTCACGATAAATGCTACATATTTTTCATCTTTTACAATATCAATATGTTAACATCGGGGTTTCATTCCATTCCATCAGCCCTTTTTATACCTCACTGCACGGATTAGGCCTCCCTTCTAGATGAGGAAACTTGGAGCTTAAATCCACCACGCTGCTCCAATGCGGGACGATAGATTGTAACAACCGCCATCTATTGACAGCAACCAGGACCGACTGCTTAACGTACGATTTCGATTCGAACCACAGTTACATGGCCTTATAAATTTGAAACAGATTCGCTGCGGCTCGAGCTATCACGACACGAATTATTAGTCTCGGGGCTCGAATTATTAGATCTTATTCTCACATTGATCGGATTCGGATTCCCATATCTTCGTACTTGACTAATGTGCGAGCTCATTGTCTTTTGCGTCACCCAGGGCATCATGTGACGGCATATTAACTCAATCACAAATGATAATCCAAATCGCTTATTAGGTAACTGTTGAGCGGGTCGTTTATATAACTGCGGGTTGTCTTCAACGTACTGCCAGAATTGGTCCAAACCCATGGCTATTAACCTGAAAAAGAGAAAAAAAAGTACTGAAAACAGATAAACAATATACTCTAAACATGACAAACGGGAATCGGAAAATAGAATATAATTTTTGTGGTAGCTTCGGTAATCGTTGTATTAAGCAAGAAAGAGGAAACACATGCAAACAAATAAACAGACATAATGCGTACATGACAATTAAAAACCATAACATAATTTTGTATGTTTGTGATTCTGATGATGATCTGGACTACTGAGCTTATTCCCCTCTGCTTTCCACATTAAAAATCAAAAGTTAACAGTAATTATAAAACAATTAGGTTAGTAACTATCTCATATTATGAAATTGTAATCCTCATGAATCGATCCAAATATTATGATCTCAGTAATCTCAGATAAAACAAATAAATATTTGTCCAGGTCCATACAAGAAAAATTTTGGTCCAAGCCCATTTAAATGGACCATGTATTAACAATTACAACAATAAGGATATTTACAGCTATTACGAATGCAGAATACAATATAAAGTGAATGACTTCGTACCGACCGACGGTTTCATAAACTATATGCTGCCCTTTAATGCTCTTATTTAAAAATATTATTTTTCACTTTTGAATTTAAGTTTGTATATATAGATAAAGTTTCAAAGTCGGTTTTTTTTTCGTAAAAATATAAGAATTGTAATATCTTGATAATGATTAATTAAATTCAGTTTAATAATATCAAATTTTAAAAATTTTATGTATGGATGGTCAAGAACCAAATCATCCTATCTAGAAAAACATAACTCTACAGGGGAGACAAAAACCATTTTATTCCACTTTTGCGATAATTAAGACCGTAAGTAAGTAGTATTTCTTAAGCAAGTTAATAAGAACCTGTAACTTACAATAAAGTATATCCATTAATTTAATCTACACCTTTTGAGACGCCATCAAAGCACTCAGACAAAAAAACCACAAAGAAAACCGCCGCACGTTCCGGCCGTCCCAAAGAAACCGACGGTGTGCGCGTGCGGCGTACAGTTTCAGCGGAAACTTATCAGTTTTTATCGACGCTTCACGGAGTAAGTAAATGACAAAATAGAACGTTTTATTATAAACACAGGTGGTGATTCGAAGGATACGTCGAGTGATGAAGAATGTCATAAGTTCTTGTTTCGTGCGCAGCGAATGTGATAAGATTTTGTTTCCTCTAAATAAATATATTTTAATTTGTCTATTTCGTTCCTGCTTTGCCTTTTGGGGTACCGAGGTCTAATACAACGGATAGACTTTATTTTGAAATTACTTGATAACTCATGCGTAAACCAAATTCGCTCCTAACTACATTCAAAGCTCAAAATCGCAAAAATTTAAGTTAGGAGGGTTTGATTCATAATAAAGTATTCATAAGAAGTCGATTCTGAATAAAGTACTTTCTACTTTCTAATTAATTCTGTTACAGGTTGTATATTAACAACAATTAGGTGCCGTTAGTGTTGATCAGCTTACGTAATCTATGAATTTACGACACTACGAATAAATGACAAATTAGTATTATGTATATATTGACATAAGTAATAAATTTTGATACTACAGAATGGACAGACAGACTACATGATATATGAATTGACCATTCCCAAATTTATGAACTAAAGTCTGTTACATTTTATTTCGACAGAATATGCAATTTTAAAAAACAATTTGGAGAACATATTTCTTAGATCGGTATTTATGTAGATATTGAAAATTCTTATAGCGTGACGTCACCAAGTGGAATTATAAGTTAAGTCATTGTCGTTGCATATTTATAAAAACAATGTCAGTCTCAGAAATGTCAATAATAATAATAGTTTAATTTTTTTATAAATATGCAACGGCAATGGCTAAACTTATAATTCCTGGCGATGACGTCACGATATGAGAATTTTAAATATAATATGTCTACGTAAATACCGATCTAAAAATTTTTTTTCCATAATTGCTTCTTAAAATTGCCTATTTTTTCGAAATAAAATATAACGGACTTCAGTTCAAAAATTTGGGAACGGTCAATTGTTAAAAAAAAAAAACATAACTTACTCATCTTCAGACGGAATATACGTGCTCCTACGGGAAACCTCAGATCGGTACGGCATCGGCGGTAATAAATAGGGGTACAAGAAGACGTGACTTTTCGCTATCGTTTCTAGATATCTAGGATGGAAATGGCTGATGTACAAAGAGTTTTGAGAGGCCCGACGGTTACTGAAAAAAAAACTTTTTATCTGTAATACAATAAGCGACTAAAATACATACATACATAGACGTCATTCAAATAACATGTAAGCAACGAATGGGCGGAGGTTCTTGGTTTCTTCATTGTTGATAAGGGGAGCAGGAATTTGAATGTTAAGTGTCAGCAAACAAGTGATTTGCTAAGAGGTACATTGCCTTCTATAGTTACAAACCATGCTATTAGATTTAGCAACGTCGCATTATCTGTTACATGTAGACCGATTTACTTCGTCAGCTGACATGATTTAATAATTGTCGTCAGATGTCGTGATTTAATAATTAAAAATATGGGATTTAAATAACTAAATATGAAATTATAGATAGTATTTAGTAGCACCTGCCCGCGACTTCGTTCGCGTATAAGTGGATATTATGAATACAATATAATTAATGTTTATTATATCTCATTACGGTTAGTGTTATTATGGTTTTGTGCATTTGTCACAGGCTACCTATATCTTACAAGCTAGTTTTATTTTATAATGTTCTACGGGGGTGTACCGTTCCCTTGTAGTTTCTTCTTCTCCCTGGGTTCTACGTAATCAATCTCGCCGGACCTGCTGGTGGCTAGCATGCGGTTAAAGTGACTATGACAGATATAAATATATTTCCGTGGGATTCTCCAAACTCTACATTCTCGAACCTACTCGAAAAATTATAAAAAATCACTGAATATCCACCCAAACGTGTCAAAATTTTGACGTGAAACGAAAAACGATTATGGTGATAATATCAACTTACCTTGCTAATTACGAATAAACACGATCCAACAAGTAGTTTCTAACACTAACCTATTATTTTCAATGATTACCTGTGTTTACATAATGTTTAAATGGAAGAAAACGCCAACTAATACTAAGCCTCGGTCTACACACAATGTTGTTAAATTTCAATAGCACAACTTGTAACTATAGAAGGTAGTGGCTAATATAATGGTCCTCGTTAAAAATTATCATGCACAAAAATTCTCGAAAATAATGAGTGACCTGGATTTGGAAGATAATAATAATACACGTAACTTCCCACACAGCGCTATCTAGTCCCAAAGTAAGCAAGTATAATACATGTGTTATGGGTTACTGGTCACCACTGATATACATACTTAAATATTCATTATAATATATACATATATAAATATTTTTGCGAAGACACCACATACATATAACAACCAAGACCCGGTACCAGTATCAATATTCATCATATTAATACGGACCTGACCTTGGATTCGAACCCAGGACCTCCAGCTTCGTAGGTAGGGTCGCTGCCCACTAGGCTAAGCGGTCATCAAGATGTCAAAACCACAGAAAAATGCACGACATCGAACGTATCGACAATATATAGTCATTGTATACAGTATCATGGAGTGAAAACTATTGATAAATAATTTTTCAAAAAAAAAAATGTCAAGTTATTACAACGAAAAAACGAAAGTTTTTTCGTTGTAATAACTTGACATTAATAACAATAAAACTTAATTATGAATGCTCATCCAGTCCAAGCAGATAATACAAAATAACTATAAATAGCGGCAACTGCCCCCCGCTGTCTTACGTATTCATTTTTATATTTCCGTCACGATTACACGTCTCGCGTTATATCAAAACGTCGCCATTTATAATTATTTTCGTTCCCTCTTCATAAATTTGCAATAAAACATGTTCACATTATAATCACCCGCATTTAAAAAATCTATAAAGTCATATTTGTTTACCTAAGCGTATAGGAGGGAATATGAGCTTTGTTTACTTTTGCTGACAGGGCGCAATGGTAAGGGAAAAGCGATTATGGTTAAAGTTTTGTTTACGTAATACTTGACAATCATGCATAAACTCATGATAGGCCGAGCGTAGCAATCCTGCTTCAAATTTATAAGACCGTGAGGCCGTGGTTCGAATCCGGGCATGTACCAATGAGTTTTGGGCAGGGCAATCATGGTTAGATTTTTTGAGTTCAACAGCGTGCGGAAAGTCAGAATCACACAAATGCTAGATGTAATTAAAGTTAATGTATTAATTGAACGAACTTCTTGGTGTATTGTTTTCCCCGTCTAGCCCTGCCACCTCACACAAACGGCGACGCTGGTACACGTGTAAGTTATACCCAATGAAATAGATCAATATTATCTGTCATCATGACACAAGGCAGAATGTTACTATAATAATATAATACCTGGGACAACCCACACAGCGCTATCTAGTCCTAAAGTAAGAAAGTATTACGCTTGTATTATGGGTACCACACAACTGATATACATATTTAAATATTCTTTATAACATATACTTATATAGATATTTTACACCCAAACATGGAACGAATAGACAAGTTAATGCACAGAAATATTTGTCCCGGATGGGATTCGACCCCGCGACTTTTGACTTCATATTGTGTCATTATCGCCACTAGGTTTTGATGACCACATGCAAGGCCAATCGACGACAGATAGACAGCTTAATACGTAGCGTTTAGTACAGCCAGTGTACACACGTGGTGAATTTTAAAACTTAGAATTAAAAATTTATTGAAATAAACTCACGTTTTCTCTACTTCTTTCTCTATGAACCTGAAATGAAATGAAATGAAATGAAACAAAACAAATACAAATAAATACTCTTACTTCTTGCATCTCGGTGGCTTCTTTCAAGGTCATTGATGATAACTACTAGTATTAGGTGTTTTAATTATTTTGATTATCTTGTGTTTAGCCGTAATTTTAATGGCTCTAGTCAAGAGTTTCAAAGAAGCAAAACATTTTCCTCGGGAGTATTCGACCAGCATTTGAGAAGCTTTATGTGAATGTCAAACAGAGGTCGAGGAGAGGAGATTTTAACTCTATCCTTGTAAAAGGCATTGACCGAAAATTTTACCATTACCTATGAACCCTTTTGTATAAAAATATTTGATAGCTGATAATGTCATTACGACAATTATAGATACGACGTTCTACATATTGTACTTGTTTGTATGGCCATCGACCGTTGCATGTATATAGTTTCACGTTTTATTTTTAAGTTTCTGTTATTACGCTTCCAAAACGTTTCATGTTTTTCCTGTTAAATAAGAATGCCTGTTCACAAAATTTTTCTGACCTTGGAAGATTGTGTTGTGATCTGTAAAATTCTAATTGAGCTTATCATTCTGTGACCGATGTCCAAGTCAAACCAAATCTTATCAAATCTTTGTACTATCGACTATGTTATGCCTTGGATCAAAATCTCTTTTTTCACAATTTTACTAGTATAAACTACTATTATATGAGTTTGCTACTTAAAAAATACATAAAGCATTCTTGTCCAAAAAAAGTTGTGCGGCTGCAAAAGTTGCAGTCCAATGTCTAAGCCTCAAATGGTTATTCTGGACTTGACATTTAAGACTATTTTGACAGATGTTTACATATAGGTTGTTGTTTTGGCATGTGGCAAAATCGAGATTATACCCGCGCCATCGTGCGAAATATCATTTTATGATGGTTTGTTGTTTGCGGGAATCGGCCGTGAATATTTCATGTTGTAAATTAATTTTAAATTATTTTTTCAAAATGGTGTATGTAACTTTTGAAGGCACTTTAAAAATATTCCATATTAACAGTACAATGTTGTCTTTTTTATTAAGCATATTAATAAAATTAATCTAATAAAAATAGTTAATTTTGACATTGACAAAATTATTAAAAACAAGATAGTTGCCAAAGGTAAAAGAAGAAGAACAAAGTCAATAAAAATTCAAAGAACATGTCAAAACTAATAAGAAATTGTTAATCCAAAAGCACATCCAAGTGCCAAAAGTTCTATTTCAGACTGTACATATTTTTCATTATTAATGTACATATAAGAATTAATATTGTGATCTATTAACAACTAAGGAAATATAGTTACAGTGTTCACTTCATAGACACAGTTTAAGGTTTCCAATGGTTAGGCCATTTGGAAATAATTCTTTGTCTGGCTATGTAAACTTTTTTATTTGGACTAACAATGTACAGGATGTGCTTGATGTCTTTTCGTCTTTTTGTAGATTAGTTTGGACAAATTATTATTATTTTATTTTATTAAAAAAGTCAATCATTTACTTCCTTCTAGATAACCTTCGGCACTGCATTGGATAATGGTGAATGAATCAGTCAGTCTTTCATACGTAGATATGGTACAGTACTACGCACGGATCTTTGCCGCTCTAAGTTGCCTGCGAATGACTCAATGCGCAGGTACAACCGCGCGGGCAGCGAGGGGTAGTAGTGGGAGGCAGACGCTGTGCGCGTGAGTAGCGCGAGCTATCCGACCTCTCCTTCTCCGCGCTGCTATTTTCTGCTACTGCGACGCTTTCTGTAAATAACTTCAGAGCGGGAAAAATCCGTGCGTAATACTATATACAGTAAGAATATTTTTCACTTACTTGATCATTTTTAAATTTTCTGGCGTATCTCCTGATGCGGAAGCTTTCCAGGAATTTACCAGTTCCATGGCAGGCACCAAATTGCAAACTCCGGTTACTGATTTAGGGTTTTCCTTCCAAATTGTATGTAAAGTATCCTACAAAAAAAAAAACATAAGTTATGAAAGGAAAAGGTAATTTGATACTTTTCAACTCAATAATTTTCGCACTACTGTTATCAGTGTTCATAATATTGGCAGCTTTTAAGATTTTCCCGAAAGCAACAGGGTGGAGTGTATTACCAGAGAAAGGAGATTGTTCTATTTGTTGCAAAATGATGTAGCCAATATTGAGAATATGAATTAGATAAATATTAAAAAAAAATTGGAACAGAGAGGTGATTTGTGTAGTGATTACGACCGGGTGGAAGCCATTTACAGAAGATACTGGTATGGATATGGTATAAAAAAGGGCTTGCATGGACTGGGATTGGATTTGGCTTGGAAGGACTCGTTTCTTCAAAAGAAGCAGTTTTTGATATCATTGGTTCCTTATGACTGAGGCGTTCGACAACATTGTTTGAAATGCGGCAGGGAATGGTGGGGGCTGCCTTGTGTTATCAGCGTTATCGTTTTTAGATTGAAAAACCGTGGAAGGAAAACAGTAGCCAATGAGCACTACAAGTACAGTATTGTAAAAAAACTGGCCAAGTCCAAGTGGAACTTATGTTCTGAGTGTTCCGTACTATTGTATAATTATTCATCATCACTCAATGCCACATGGCACGAAAACGCATGTAAATAAAAATATGCAGCATAAAGGCCGTATTTTTTGATTGTGTTAATTTATCTTAAAATTTGGATTTTTTTATACTCGGAACTATAAACCTACATATTTGATAATAATTTCACCTTCACACCCCCATGCGTTCCTGAGAAAAAGGGTCTTGAATTACATGTACCCAGTACCTGCGCCCAGTACCAGTTGCCCATAGCAACTTCTATAATAAGCTTCGCCTTTTGTTTCCCATTCTCCACACAGATTGTGTAACTACGTATAATAAATAAAAATAAACCACTTACAATATATTCTTCATATTTTGGAGCAAGTTTCCAATGTGCTGGGTGAACATATAGTTGGAGGAAGTTAGAGGCCGCCAACTGAATATGTTGACGCAGTTGCTGCTGAAGTATCTCCACTTGCTCTGGCAATATCTGTGGGTCACATTACGTAAACCATATCAAATATTATTTAGTAATGAATATTTACTAGTTATTCCATAAGGATAGATAATAATTTTTTTATTTTATTTATTTAATAAAATCTACAGCCAAAAACACAAACAGTTAAGATTTTAAATATATCACAGAGAAAAGGCCATTTACAGATTTTACTTAAAATTAAGAAATGAATTTTTTAGCAAAAAAAAAAACAGACTTATTTTCTATACACATAGTGATATAAGTAATTTAGATGTAATAATAAAATACAAATATTCTATCTATATAAATATACACAAATACGTATATATACATACATATACATACATATATACATAATAAACAATAAACATATGTATACAATTCATTTAATATATATTAAATAATATATACATTCAATATATTTATATGCAACGAGAGTATATGAGTAAGTACACATTAAATACATAGATACAAATATACATGTATTTACAAGTAGATAATACTATTATTGGATCTCAAGAGCATAAACAGTCCCACAGATCTTTTTTGTACGCCTGCCTCGATTTCTGGAATGGATCTAGATGTCTAAACATTTTATTATAATTAATAGGAATTCGATACATTGTTGAGCTACGGGCATAACGTGTGCTGGACTGGGGTACGTAAAGTAGTTGCGAGTGGCGGGTGCGACGGCGAGGAGTATTATAAGTGAGTGCAGCCACCAAAGATGGACAGTCTACGCGACTATTACAGATATCATATAAAAGAAGCATGTCCATAAAATGACGTCTTTGTTCCAGTGTTAATATTTTGTAACTTCGACAGGCATCATCATATGTATTGAAGTGTTGCTTAGTTCGGAAATTTAAGTTTTTGATGAATAAAGATTGGATTTTTTCTATCTTGTTTTTATGAATGATGTAATCTGGAGACCATACAGGGCATGCATATTCTAGTGTACTCCTGACATACGCATAGTAAAGAATTTTTAAACAATTAATATTACTGAAAGGTTCGGTTACACGCAGAATGAAGCCTAAATTTTTATATGCTTTATTAGAAACTGTATCTATATGATTAATCATGGTTAACTTACTGTCTAACATTACACCCAAATCGCGAATTGTGTTTTCTTTAGCAATAAGGCTACCTTCTAACGTATAATTAAATATGATAGGGTGTGTATTGCGAGTGAAAGTTATTTGACTGCATTTTTTTAAATTAACATTAATACGATTATTAAAATAGTAATCAAAAAGCCTGTCTAGATCGTTTTGTAAATTAGCACAATCAGATGTATTGCCAATACGCATGTAAATTTTTTTGTCGTCTGCATACATCAGATGTTCTGAATGTCTAAAACAATAGTTAATATCAAATAAGTAAGCTATGTAAAGTAAAGGTCCTAAATGTGATCCTTGTGGTACACCCGACAAGATGTTAACAAAATCTGATTTATGATTTCCAACAACAACAGCTTGACTCCTATTAGAAACATATGAAGTAATCCATCTAAATAAATCACCACTGATTCCAATAAACTTCAACTTAGAGAGAAGTATGAAATGGTCCACACGATCAAATGCCTTCTCAAAATCTGTATAGATCACATCTACCTGAATACGTTTGTCCATCGATTCAAATAAATAGTTAGTAAATAATGTTAAGTTTGTAATTGTGGAACGCCCTTTTAGAAAACCATGTTGACGATTACCAACGGAACTAGAGACTATAGGATACAAGAGCTCATATACCAGTTTTTCCAATAATTTGCTTATAACATTTAATTTAGATATAGGCCTGTAATTCTCTATTAGTTGTTTTGGACCTTTTTTGTGAATTGGAGTTACCAGAGCACTATCTAACTAACTACACAGAAACGACACCGACGTCAATAGCCATTACCTACTGTATTTCGTTTCTCGCCAAACCAACAAACTCAACTAGCAGAAAAGTTAAGAACTGCACAATGGATCTATAACAGCCGTATAACTCCATTTGGGCACGAGTTTGGCAGCCGTTATTAATATACCTATACAGTAGCTGCATTTGATTAGAGCAAAGAGGTTGTAGGTACGCCAAATTCGAACACTTTGCAAGGGAACATCTTTAAGTCTTCCATCAAAGTTCTCTGTAAAGACCGCCGATTGATGCTCAATTGCGTGGCACGGCGTCTGGTCGATACTATGGAGCCTCTGCAACATCTTCAGCCACCGTCGCGATACTCTTCAAGCCGAGCGGCTAAACGCAGTAGTGTTTGCCCAGTTGATATCAGACGACCGGGAAATCCGCGCCGAAATTCACACTGCGCGTACATCATCATCATTATCATCAGCCCATTTTTACCCCACTGCAGGGGCTTAGGCCTCCCCCAGGGTGAGGAGGGGGGCTTGGAGCTTAAGTCCACCACGCTGCTCCACTGCGGGTTGGGAACTGTAACGACCGCCATCTATTGACAGCGTCCGGGACTGCGCGTACACCACCGACAAATTATTCCGCAAAATAATCGAACCAATTATTCACCATTTTTCAGGTGTGCAGCGATCCATGTCTTGTTGACACGTATTTTGTATCTGTTTACTTCACGAATGTCAAAGCAAAATTGATATTTGCTGCGATTTGCAAAAATTATAGCATCTTCCGATAGGGTGATGACTTTTGCGTCACCTTGTATGTATCCTATTTTTTTAGCACGCTCTGTAAGCCTACACGGCTTTATGAATTCGAAAATATAAGGTGGCGTTCGATTCGTCCTAATTGTCGTACTGACAATTAGGACGTTAATTATCGTGTCATATTTCAATATGGCGTCTGGGAATCAAAAAAGAGAGGGGAGAATAAGTTTTTTTTTGTTTCTATTAACTGAAAAGAAAAGAACAAAAAAAAATTGCATGTCTACGTTGTTCAAAGCAAATTTTATAGAATATAGTTTGTTTTTCACTTTTCAGTTAATCTTTTTCTTTCCATCTTTTTTCATTTTATGTATCTCTCAAGTGTGTAAACAGACTTGGCCTGCAAGCTGTTTCGGCGGGCATTTTTTAGGTAAATAACAACTGCAGTTGACTTTTTCACTTGTTAGGGAGTCAGATTCGCACGTTTATGGAGCGAGCAGTTATAGTTCCAATCAACCTTTATGGCGGATGTGAACATAGGCACAAGTCGCGTCGCAGTAACCAGTTTTAGGTGTAGCGGGACGCAGTGGAGCGAGGGGCATATGACTGAACCTGCGCAAGCATGCATAAAGCGTTGTATTCCAATCCGCCATAAAGTTTGAATGGAACTATACTTCATATCAGCAAATAAAAAAGTGCATCTTTGCACCAAGGTCATACTATAGTTACTGTTCTGGACGTATTTCTTGCATGCGGGCGTCAATGGAAATAAAAGAGAGCGCTATCATTAACACTTACGTAATTATTAGACAAAGGATCCAGTCTTATTTCTATTCTTTGGTTTACGATAGAGTCATCTAGAGATTTCTGGATTAAAGGTGGTACAGGCGCCGCTTCTTCTGAAGGAGGAACTACTTTTGTATTATGTTGTAGTACATTGATCTGCACCACACCACTCCGATTTGATGTTCTGAAATCATTCATAGTAGATTAATATATTTTTAGTCAAATGGATACTAATAACCATGGCATTACATATGTATTAAAAAAATTGAGTGGTGGCATTTCAGAGGACGAGGACATATTCACATTTTTACCTTCGCCAAGCCATAGGCGAAATGGGAACTGGTATCACAGTTCAAACAATTACCTAATAATCATAACGAAAAAAAAAAAACAGATTTTTTAAATGAAATACAAGAATTGGGAAAAATCGCAGAGAAAAACTGGCGAGCACAATGTATCTATATTCATTCACAAGAATATTTATAATAATTTTTCAACCATAAATAGCAATCGAGGATTGTTTACTTGAAAATAAGACTGAAGTGAAACACATGAAATCATAATATTTGGGGATTCAAACCAAAAAGAAAGTACTCTCTAAATTGTACAAGTAACCAATACATTCTAATAAGGCAAAATGTCCATCAAATGGATTTAAACACAGTCATCATGTAACTACTGGACTTATATAATCTAACTATAATATGTAAAAAAAAAACATAATTATTAACTCTTACTAATCATATAATATTAACAATAAATAATTATTGTGTAAATGTAATAGATATAACTTACATTAGTCGTTTCTTTTTATTTTTCTTGGATGAGATAGTTTCTGTGTTCGATAATTGTGAAGTAGTTTCATTTGTTGAAGCTTTTACTTTTGGATTATCTGTTTCTGCTTCCCTTGCTTCATTTTCTGAACAGCCAGTATGTGACAGTTCTTCGTCTGACAGCGGTTCCATTTTTCCGACAGAGACACAAGAATTTCTTCTAAATGTAACTGTCTCACTTGTTACCTCTTTGTTTTTTTCCACAGTTAAATTGTCAGTCTCCTCATCTGTTATGAGTTCCTGTTTTCCCTCCCATTTCGCGGATTGTGTGAGATTTGTATTATTCTGAACAGAATTGACACACTGTGTATTTTCGCTTTGAATTTCTAGCTCTCCTTCTGGTATTAGATGCATCAATTCTGACATGAGATCAGTGAGCTCTTTTCGAGAAATTTTGATCAAACTATTCTCTAAAGTCTCCTCGTCTTCATCGTCTGTAAATATATATATATATATATATTTAAATATATTTGGTAATTATTTGAACTGCCATAGTCAGATCAAATTGTTTGGTTAAATACATAGATAGGCCATGTAAAGGCGCTTATAGAGAATAACAATAATAATATCTGGGACATCCCACATAGCAACATCTAGTCCCAAAGTAAGCAAGTATTATGCTTGTATTATGGGGTACCAGTATACATAGATATATATAGATACTCCTCTATACATATATAGAATGAATAGAATCTACGCTTTTGAAAATGGCACTGCTGGGAAACAGCACTAAAAAGCTCAACAGATCTCTAAAAAAATTTATAGTTTTGAAAAATATATTTAGATTACCAACTAAAATATGTGAGAGTACCAATTTCTTCAAACTTTCCTTATAAGAAAGAAAGAGTGATTTAAAAAAAATAAATTATATGTTACTCTAGTAGTACAAGCTTATTAGAGATATATAGCTAAAACTGCATGGATATCTTAGTAGTGAAGCTCTTTGGAAAGATAGGGATCAAATTGGATAAGAACAAGAGTTTGTGATTTGTAATCTTATTTTCTGTGGTTCATCTATTATCTAATATCACTCACGAGCATCAGGATCTGCTGCAACATTATACTCAGGGTCCGCATCATCATCATCTTCATTCCTAGAAGTTTGTGCCGGGTTCAGACATTCTTCTAAAAACTGGTTCCACACTTCATCGACAACAGTGGCAGGGGGCTCATCTGGTGGTACGAATGACCGTTCTATATGCTCTATGGGAGTTTCTGATAGACTTAATTTTGATCGAGTTCTAAGGGCTATTGTGGCTTCTTCTTCAATTTGAAGACGTCTTTTCACAGAGGGTTTTAATTCCTGGAAAATGTTTGAAAAATCGAAGGATAGCAATCTATCAAAATAAACATAGTTTTAATAATAAATTACCAAGTAGGAGTCACACATGGACTCACATAGTAAACTTCTTGTCTATGTTTCAAGTATACAAATTTTTAGCTTAAATATTCAGAGGTTAGATTTAGGCTGAAGTTAAAAAAGATCTTGCGATTGTTTCAAATTATGCATACTTTATTGTTTTCTACCTGTGGAACTTTGAAAGGGCCATCTGTAACACAGGGTTTTGGACTGGTTGCCGGCAAACTCCGCGGTGTTGCAGGCGTTCTCGGCTGAGAATCTACATCACTGCAAGACTCAAGCGTTTGATCGTCATCACTCTAAAATAATACAAGTGATAACTTGTTAAAATTAAAACACTCATATGATCACAATGAAAAATTTAATGATTTTTAATAGCTATTGATTTCTGATTGAAATAATAATAAATATTTTTCATATGCAATGAAAAATGATGAATATACATAGAATGTCATACACATCATCACTGCAAAAGAATTATAAAAATATTACTTTGTTTGAAGAAAAACATATGTACATACAGGTACATCGTCATTAGTTGGTTCATATTCTTCATCTGATTCATCTGGCAACTCTTGAGCGATCAAAGCCTCAACTTCAGGCCGAGTTTTTACAGGGATGTGCTTGATTGGTGTTAATTCCCAGGTCGGAGAAGACTTCTTCAATTGTCTATAGATAATACATTTTTATTTATTAGATATTTTATTCATATTATATATTATCTTCTTTCTTTATAGTCTGAGTGATAGTTTTAGTTTATTAATATAAGCTACATTGTTATGGACTATTGTCCATATAAAATAAATACTTAATGAAAGATTTGTAAAGATAGTCGGAAAAGTGGATATATTTTTGAATTTTCAAAATGGCGTATGAGTAGTGCCGTAGTTCTTGATGGCATTTTGAAAAAAAAAAACTGTAATAACCATACAATGTTGCCTTTTTTATTGTTTCCAAATAAAAATAGTTTTAATTCTATGTTGATCCCGTAAATTGACAAACAATGAACCAGTAGTACAAAATTGAACAATCCCCAATTTTTTAACTAAAAACCGTTAAAATTAATCTCAGAACTGTCAAAAGTTTGTAAAGATATGCAATGACAATGGCTAAACTTATAATTCCACCTGGTCACGTCATGCTATAAGAATTTTTAATATTATATATCTACATAAATACCGATCTAAAAAAATTTTTTTTCAAATTAGTTTCTTCTATCGCTCATTGTTTCAAAATAAAATATAACTAACTTTAGTTCAAAAATTTGGGAATGGTCAATTGACCATCACAATATTTCATAATTGGCACAATGGTGTCATCTCTAAACAGTCGTTTTTGTCTTCCACCATTGCTAAGTGGTTGCACCGGTAGCGTAAAAGATGGACGTATGCTGTGGAATTTTAGTATTTTGGCTTTCAACGTAAATATTTTTCGGATTTCTGGGAATTTTTATGTTCATATTTACTATTTCGATACTTAGTTTACATATTTCACCTTATTTCTTAGTAAAAAAGTTTTATGTAACCGATTATAATAAAATACAGGTATTTTTGTTAAAAATATTAGTAAAGTACACAATGAAACGTGAGTTACTGCATATAGTTCGCTCTGAAATTGACGTAGACGCGTTTTGCACAATGAGGGGCGCGCTCTCGACCATTTTTTTTAATATCCATTATTCCTACTGCGTCAGTACTCGCCTCGAATTAAGACCGAACTAGACATTTGGCGCGAGCTGTACCATATTCTTGTAATATGTAATGAGTTGTCCTGATATTTCATTATTTTTTTTCATAAGGTATATAAAGGAGGAATATATATTTTTTTATTATTATTAAACAAACGTTAATAATACATACAATAAAGTGGTTAATTTTTAAAAATGATCTGGTTCATTGTGTACATACACTAATTACAAAATGATTCAAATTCCATTTTGAAAAAAAAAATACAAATTGGGATTATTGTGTTTAAATTATTAACAGGTAATCTGAACAAAATGTGGGCAGCTAAATTCATTAGCACCGTGCCAAGATCCAAATAAATTCTTTGAAATTTGACGAAAGTACAGAGCTTTGAATTTTTCGTGGTTCATTGTTGAACACCCTACCCTACATAATGTATTTTTGCCTGTTAATTTGTATGAACACGATAAACTTAAAACACTACTGAAACAATTGTTAAGAAACTTTTTGCAACTTATTAATCATAACTTAAGATGTAATCTAAGATATTATGTATTTGGTTCGTTTATCTGTTCGTTTGTATGAACATAAACTCAAAAAATACCAAACCAATTACGAAGAATTTCTTTTGTATTCGTTAACTGTAACTCGGGATCTAATCTAAGGTACATTTTATTATGCTCATGCTTTGTTATTTAGAAAAACAGGGAACAATTTTCTCAACAATTTTCAAGGCATGGTGGGAACTGAGTATTAGATAAATCCTCTAGTTC
Organism: Luffia ferchaultella; assembly: GCA_949709985.1. Taxonomy (NCBI): domain Eukaryota; kingdom Metazoa; phylum Arthropoda; class Insecta; order Lepidoptera; family Psychidae; genus Luffia; species Luffia ferchaultella. Next base: position 13,377,065 of record OX453255.1, read on the forward strand.
ATGCAGACAACGCAGTGGGCAGCAGCTAGTACTATAATAAAAATGTGAAGGAGTGATGTTTGTAGATGGATAGTGATAGACTATATAAATAATAATACCTGAACCCAAAAACATTTTTCATTTTCAATAAACTTGCATGTAACAAATTTTGATGAAACTTTGAAATTATCTTGGTGCTATAGGTATAGATAAGCATCATCACATTGTAGTTTTGTCACATTTATTTACAAAAAATGTAACTAGACGTAGACCAAAATTTGAGATGTAAGAAAGGCAGGGAATTATTATTTTATTTATTAAATACTAAAAGATATAGTTACTTTGCTTTTGATCGGGTTAATTTAACACTTAAACTGTCATCTTCATCCTCTGACTCCTCTTCCTCCTCTTGTAATTTAACATAAGCAAGTACATGATCATTTAACACAACTTTCTGTAACCAAGAATAATAATTAATTAGACAAAACAACACATATTTTAATTATAACCTTTACTATTAAAAGATCAAATTGCACCTTAAGAATTTTTTTCACGCTTTCATCATCAAGATTATTTTTTGCAGCAGTAGCTTGAAGACTCTTTTCAAATTCCAAAGTATTATCTGGCAGTACACTCATCTCATCGTTACTACTTTCGCTGGATTTTCTAGAAAAGAATATGCATAAGCATTTTATAAATGAGGATTTTATAATATTTTATGGCATTATATTTGATAGTTATCAAAGTTATGCCTGAAAAATTCACTGTAAGTAAATCATAGGGTGACAAACTGTTCCTTTTTTCCAAACTTAAATGGGACTGACGTGGCGGTATTACCTTATACAATAAAAAAAGAATCATCTAAATCGGACCGTGAAAAGTATATCATGTACAATAATGATTTATTTTCATGTGTAATGGTGTATAGTTCCATCAAAAACAAATTTACCCACAAACAGTGTCTAGTTTTTTTTAATGGCTCGCAAAGTTTCTAGAAGAAGTAAAAATAAATTTCAATAATAATAATCCATTAGAAGAAGAATAAATAAAATATCTCTTATAACTATGTTTGGTACATACAATGGGCGGTCTTATCGCTAAAAGGAATCTCTTCCATGCAACCTTTGGATGGATTAGTATGTACAACTATATATCTACAAGTCAATTCTTCTTTAAATTATTAGAATTGGACCTTTCTTTACAATTTGCAACGGGCATAAATATGCCAAAAGAAAAACGCTGTGGTGTGAGCAAACAGCCCTATGCTTAGTCTGTTAGTTACCTACACATTTTATTTTTTGTAAACTAGGAACAATTGAATAATAGTTCATAATTTTAATATTTTTTATTAACTTTTCGCTCGTGGCTCCACTCGCATGGACTTCACATTGGAGTAGTACCGGGACGCCTTCTTTTTGGGATATTATCTTATTTGATTGGGGTGGGCTGCACTGCGACATATTTAGATCTATTGTGTCCCCATCCTTTGACCTTACTAATTGTCATTTTCAAATATGCATTTTTTTTGGGATAAAAAGTAGCCTATGTCATTTTTCAGCTTATAAATTATTCTATGTCTACGTAAAAAATTATAGCGATCTCGGTAGTTCACTGTGTAGTTCACGCAGCCAGAGCCACGGGCGGAAAGCTATATTGAATAAAGCTATATCTTGAGGTTGGTCTATTTTAAATTTTAAAAAAGTAGCACCTCTAAGGGTGGAAAAAAAGGGGGTGAATCTCGTTTATTGATTTTCGGCATTGTCACATTAACTGATTTTAATAAAACTTGCATATAGGTGTAGTTCCATCACTAGGTAACCTAGAGCTGATCTGATGATGGAAAGGGTAGGCAGTCAAATGGAACTCCTCAATGATGTATAGCAGCCACTTCATGTTTGAGCTCATATGATTCGATGAGGACTTTCATCTGTGTTTTGACCATCATCGAGGAGGCTGCAGCTATGAACACAGTGAAAGCAGGGTGGCCTAGTAAAAAAGACAGTATATATTTTTACGGAGTTGTCATTTGTTTCTACTACTGCCCGCTTATACTGCATTCACGGCTGCAGCCAAGAACCCAACCTGCAAATAATTGCATTTATTTCCCTATTTTTTTTTTAAATGATCTTCCCTTTCATCTCCAGTTTCCTCCAAATAGGGTGATCTTAATTGAACAGCACATTAGACGGAATGACAATAACGAAAAAGTAATTTTGAATAGTAATATGTAAACCAACAGCTCTGGCAACTTAAAACCATAAACTAATCTAAGAACCTGCTCTGAATGCAAATAACCACATCTAAATCAGCCCAACTGTTTTAAAGAAACACATCTATTACAGCGCCTTCTGTTAGCCTATAACTGGTAAAAATGAACCTAGTCTGAAGTGATACCTAAAAAAAAATTTCAATCAATTGCAGCACCTACTGAAGGCCAGCATCAACCAGCAAACATATCTAAGAATTTTGTTTGAAGTGATACAAATGTAAAACAAAAAACTGCATCTAAATTAGACACGCAATCTACTGAAGTGCTCTTGGAGGCCCCCAACTATGAAAAATGTCTCAGAACTAGTTCTAAGGTAATATCTACATTATGTGAAAAACCGCATCAAAATCGATTTACCTAATAGTTTTTGAAGAAAATTGTAACAGGCATACACACAACCCTTTAGCTCAAATGCCCATACAGTCGCCACCCTGTTGTGGGTAAAATTAAAAAGACAAACCATTTTAAAATTCAAAGTTTTTGAATACTGCTACTTTGTATATTAGCAAGGAGTATGGTACCAATCAGTCAACTATATCTTGGAGTTTGGTAAGAGAGCAGTGTGCAAGTAAAAAATTACAGAACTTAAAGTGGTTTCCTAAAAGCGGCTATTAGTTTTACACAGTAAAAAAAGAGTGCCAAGCCCTAACAATCTGATACTGACTAACCGCTAACTGTGAATGAGCACTGTCAACAGTATCATTTACGAACAATCTTTTTTTTAGAAACTCATGCTAGTAATTTCAAACAAACAATAACAGATAAGTTATTATATAAACTTTATATTGGTGACCATAAAACTTGGCAAGAATATTAATGAGTGTAGATAACAAAAAAATAAATAAATAACATTAGCTGAATTGAGAACCCCCTTCTTTTTGGTGTCGGTTAAAACAATAGGGTCCACTTCGATGAAATATATTGTACAGAAAACGTACCGATTTTGCCTGTGATGTTCTGAATAAAGTCTATATAACTATTTTCCCAATATTCACCTTTTTCTTTTTTTTCCTCTTCTTATGAGTTTACTTTTCGGATTGTCCGGATTCGTTTTTCGTAGGGGTTCATGTAAATCTTTGTTTACTTCCATCGTCGCTCAAATGAACAGATGTTTATTAGCCACATTTATAACATTCACTCCATATTCACTCACAAAATTGTGATCACCAATAAGCACCTGCACTTGAAAATCCTATCATGAAATAACAGAAAATTTGAAGAGCTCGTAAATCCAACAGTAAGCCCTGTGAAAGTCAGTGAAAACGTGATAACCTCTACGGTTGCTTTACGGTGAAAACTATAACTCAAACTCACAGATTATAACCAGATATAACTTCATTTAACTTTAAGGTGAAAGAGTGAAAATGCAACATGCAACTCTCATTCTTCTTCTTTCTGCTCATTCTCATCTTCATTGATCTTCACGTCATAAGTCATGATCGTCACGATCACAGGCTGTGATCACAGGTCAATCACCAATCAATCGAACGATAAAATCTGGGTTTTTTCTGTCAATGGGCGTTTTTCTTCCAAAAAATGACACCAGGTGGCGGATGGTCGTCCCGGTCCTAAATGTTGATGTTGAACGTCAAATTTAGTACAAAAACAATGTAATTTCAGTTACTTGCAGCAATTTTCAGATGTTCTGATGATTTCGTCATTTTTTTTTATCTTTTGTAGGTTCCTGTATAGAAATGTCAGGAAAATATTGTTGTGTACCTTTGTGTAACAATAGGGGAGGTCATCAATTTCCCAACAATATTGTCGTACTTTGCGGCAAAAATGGTTGGCGGCTACTAAGCCCACTAAGCCCGCGCCAGATATCTGATCAAATGTTTAAGAAAACTTTTCTCAAACTTTGCACACATATTTGTTGCATTTGTGCGCCTGCCAGACTTGCTTTGCAAATAAATGCTCTACATTTATTGCAAAGATGGATGACGACGATTTTGTGAAAACAGTTTTTCTGTTTTATTTAAGTAACTTTAATTACTTATTTCATGTAACTTCTCATAATATTCCTTGATTACTTATATAAACTTTGCGCAAGTGGGGCAAGCTACGCAAAGTTTGAGCTTTGAACGTTTATTGATGATCGTAAAAACCGACGACACATGGCAAACTTCAAATGTGTGATCAAACTTTCAACAAATGCTCGAATTCCCGTGCCACACTTCGAAACTTGGTAGGTATTTGTGTATTTGACATTGAAGTAGGTTTAAGAAGCTTGGTCTGACGCTGGCTTAAGACGCGATAATTGGCATCCTTCTGAATATTCTTTAGTGTTTTAATAATTTTAAACCTGATGATTACATACAGGGTAACAACACGAGGTAAAGTTATAACCTTATATTATTTTCAGCGTTATTGTGGACATCTTAACTCCAGTAACAACACTAAATATTTGCATCTCTTTTACGCGACTCCAGTTTCAGTGCCTTATCGAACTACGTGCCGTTAGTTTTTTTTTTCGGTTTTTACTGTGAGTTTCATTTACACTGTTTACATAACACAATAAAACTTAATATTTTCACCTTTCACCTTATTTCGCAAAGTTTGAGAAATTAAAATAAAATTATTAAAAAACGCTTCTGACAGGAACGGTTTTGGCTGTGCTGCCATCTAGTGTATGCTTGTAAAACGGTCAAGAAAAACTCATAATGGTTATAATAAGTAACTAAATAACTACGACCGCATAGCCTAGTGGGTAGCGACCCTGCCTACGAAGCTGGAGGTCCCGGGTTTGAATCCCAGGTCGGGTCAGTATTTATATGATGAATATTGATACTGGTACCGGGTCTTGGTTGTTATATGTATGTGGTGTCTTCGCTTGGTACCCAAAATACAAGCTAATGCTTAGTTTGGGGCCTAGACGTTGTTGTCATGTATACGTTATTATTTATTATTATTATTAACTAAAAAAGAATTTTTTAAACCTTATTTATTTTGCATCAAACTTCTTTTTACTTACAAGATATATATAGTGTTGAACTAATCTCCAAAATGGCTGAACAGAATTAGATGAAACTTAAGAGAAATGAAAAAGAGGTGATTGAAAATGACATACGCTACTTTTTGTCTTTATATACGTCTGTTTGTCTATTCGCGCTAATCTCCAAAACGGCTGAAGATATTTTAATGAAACTTCACAAGTATGAAAAGGAGGTTGTCGAAAATTACATACACTACCTAATTTATTGCTTCCAAAATCGAGACCTAACAGTCCGCGTGGACTCCGAACCCGAACATGATTCTGTGATCAAAATTGAAAAAAAGGCCACCATTTTGAAATTTTTATTTACTGGACTGATTGCTTTCAAAATCGATATCTAACGGTCCGCGTGGACTCCGAACACGAATCTGTGATCAAAATATAAAAAAAAAATGGTCGCCATTTTGAACTTTGCACATCAATACGCATCTCTGACTAACTTTTACGGGTTACTTTGACGGGTCTTAATTAATTTAACAGCGATTGCTGTTGCGGTATGAATCATAATGTCAAAGTGGTCATTATGCTCGCTTCCGACTAACTTTAGAGTTCTAAGTTAAAAATAATGATTTCGAAATCCAAGATGGCGCCATCGATTTGATCGATCACAATTAGGTCTATGACAAGTAATTTCAGAAATATGAGCTTTTGTAAAATTTGGTCATGAAGTCACAAGATCTCGCTAAAACATGAAGTTTGAGTACAATAACACGATAAATCTACTAATAATTTCAAAAATATGTGCTTTTCACAATTTGGTCATGGGATCACATAGATCTCGCTAAAACATGAAGTTTGAGTACCAACACCATAGGTCTGTGACTACTAATTTCAAAAATATGTGATTTTAAAAATTTTGTCATGGGGTCAAATAGATCTCGCTAAAGCATGAATTTTGAATATCAACACCATAGGTCTGTAACTAGTAATTTCAAATGTGCTTTTCAAAATTTGGTCACATGGTCACATAGATCTCGTTAAAACATGAAGTTTGAGCACAGAAACGATACGTCTGTGACTAATAGTTTCAAAAATATGTGCTTTTTAAAATTTGGTTACTGGGTCACATAGGTCTCGCTAAAACATGAAGTTTGAGTACCGACACCATAGGTCTGTGACTGATACTTTCAAGAATATGTGCTTATCAAAATTTGGTCACGGGGCCAAATAGATCTCGTTAAAACATGAAGTTTGAGCACAGAAACGATACGTCTGTGAATACCTAATAGTTTCAAAAAGATGTGCTTTTTAAAATTTGGTCACTGGGCCACATAGATCTCGCTAAAACATGAAGTTTGAGTACCAACACCATAGGTCAGTGACTAATAATTTCGAAAATATGTGCTTTTCAAAATTTGGTCACGGGGTCACATAGATCTCGCTAAGACATGAAGTTTGAGTACAAACACGATAGGTCTGTGACTAGTAATTTCAAACACACGTGCTTTTCAAAATTTGGTCACATGATCACATACCTAGATCACATGACGTTAGAATAATTAATTTTAGTACCAAAATAAAATTTTGGTTCCTAGTTTCGGAAATAGGAATATAAATGTTATACAATAGTTTTATTTTAGTTTTTTTTTAATAATAATAATTATTATTATTATGGAAAATATTTTGTGATATTGGCCCTGACGACCGACGTAGGTATTTTCTGGGTTAGGAAATGCATCATTCTACTATTTATGGTATTTCTCCTATGGTAGAAGTTATCTCGAATCACTAAAGTTCGATTATGCTAGATCGATCTCTCGTCAAGTTCCATTAGATCAGTGGTGGCCAAACTTTTTTTACAGTGGGCCACTTTCATGTAATTAGCTTGTGCAGGCGGGCCACAACACTAATACTTTAATGATAACACCTCGTTTCCACCAAGTATAATACACTGTATGATACAGTGATACAGTATGGATATGACAGTTTAATACAGTGTATTATACTTGGTGGAAACGAGGTGTTAGATACATGAATTTGTTTTGATTTACAAAGCTTTTCTAAATCTAAATTTTTGAATCAAGTTTTGAACACAATAGCTGTCAAAAACAATGTGAATGACAATTTGTTTTTTGCACGCGATTAATAAGCGTGGTATTGCAAAACTAGAGATTTACCGTTAATGTTGCCACAAAAAAAAAAAAAATCTCACAGTGTCGTGTACTTTCTCTACGCTACGCTATGACCATATGACCACAATCCACATAATCTTTGTGCGACGCAACGCCCGCTGACGACTCCGGGGCGGGCCACAAGAAATTTGCTGGCGGGCCGCGTAATGGCCATTGCTGCATTAGATGATTCCAAAGTTAAAGATCAGCAGCACCCAGCAATACAACCTCTGATTACTAGGTAGTATAAAATATAATTAAAAAATATTTTTACATTCATTTTAACTCTACCTTCAAGGAAATATTGGATTTGAATACTAGCAACACTTAGATAGTGTAGGCTTATGATCAGAACTAACCCCCAAATTAATTTCAACTTCTTTAAACAATGGAGGTAAATTCAAATAATTTGATGCAAACGTTCATCTGACTAGTCAGACTAATGTTATTGAGAAAGGGGTACAAGCAGGTTGAAGCAAACCTCATATATATACTTACATCTTATTCACTCACACTGAAATTCACCATGTGAAAAATGAAACAAATATATATAAATATAAGAATATCTTCTATGACTAGGTAATTGTGCTGAAGCTGAAACCCTCTGTTAAGTTAAAAAAAGTAATTTCAAACATGGTGTAGGTGTTAAATTATTTTAGAAAGAAAACATTGAGTGACATTAATATATGTATTGAATTTTGAAAACTTTTAACTCAATGAAGGTGACTATATTTTATAAATTTATATTGCTTTCATAATTCCATCCTGAGTCCATCTCACATTTTTTGTTTAATATGGTGGAGTTATGCATAGCGTCATGACCAAATAACTATTAAGACCATAGACATATATATACTAGCGTAGGAGACCAACTGACATCTAAACATCGCATGACCGAAACGGAAATGAGTATGTGTGCAAAATTCACATGTGGTTGAGCCAGTTTTAGTGTTGTGCATAGGTGTTTTTTATATTATCGATAGCACGTAGTACTTTCATGATAATGTGTCGTTGAAATTACCGCGTTATCATAAGTCGAAATCGGCAATCCTATTTATTATTTTGAATCTGCTATACTACATAATTTTTGTTTTGAGTTACTTTTCCTAACTTTTAGTTTTTGAAAATGACAAATCATCAATCAGTCAATTCAAATGCCATTTCCTTTACTCCAATAAATATTTTTTTTTGTTAACAGTTGATAATAAAAAATTTGCAGAAGTAAAGAAAGCGTTAACATCATTATGGAAATTTTAATATTTAGCTGAATACAAGCCAAGTAATAAATAAAACAATATAAATAAACGATTTTTATTTTTAATGACAATACGTCACGTTGCAACGCATAACAACAAAATTTTAACTCTTTGTAAACAAAAAAATGAGAATGTACAAAACAAAAACATTTACAATGGAGAAGTTCATGATGTTCAAAATATACAATTTAACTCGATAGAATTGAAAGATAAACCAAAACTAATAAAACAGTGAAGGTTTTTTTTTAAAATTCGTCAATAAATGACTGAGAAATAAATTATTGATATATATTAATTTGATGACCGCTTAGCCTAGTGGGTAGCGACCCTGCCTACGAAGCTGGAGGTCCCGGGTTCGAATCCTAGGTCGGGTCAGTATTTATATGATGAATATCGATACTGATACCGGGTCTTGGTTGTTATATGTATGTGGTGTCTTCGCTTGGTACGCAAAACACAAGCTAATGCTTAGTTTGGGGCCACGACGTTGTAATGTGCACGTCATTTTTATTATTATTATTATTATGTATTTTCGTGCGGTTTGACTGGTGGATTCTTACTGCCCATGAGGTCACATTGTCTACTCGATTGAGTGTCGCGTCGTCTCACTACACCACAAATTATGCCTTGGATGCCTTGGACTAGTCTATAATATCTTTTGTTTCTTTGTGTAATAGGTAATTAAGTTTTATTTGAATATAAAGGAACAAGTTTTTGTAAAAGACAAAGTGATAATTTGCCTAAAATTGATATTTTCACTGTGATGGACTTTTTCTTCAAATCCATTTTATATTAGTGCTGAAATAAAGGTTTAGGCTCTAAAGTTGAAGGTCCTGGTGATATATCCCGGTAAACGTACGCTGACACCGATCGCTTGGTCTTCAGATTGACCTGTACAGAAATTACAGTTGGCATAAATGCTCTGACTTTGGATATTAAGTATTATTAGTATATTACTTAATATACTTAGTAAGCACATATGAAAAAAAAAGAAACCCCTAACGGCACAAATTCAGTAGGTATAGATCCTTTCTTCAAAAGTCGTCGGTGATTTAGTTAGACAAAACAGCTATCCGTAAAATGTCTACTGCAAACCAAAGAATGTTTTCGAGGAGTCCCACCTGTTCTATTTAACATTTTTTTCCATTGTTCTATGCTAACCGTGTTTACAGGAAACCTGGATATTATGAAATAGTCATCATTATCAGGAAGCATTTTTTAACACCGCAGTTTCTTGGAAGAAAATGAGGTTAAACTATTGTATACAGTAGTTTTGTCATTCAAAGTTAAATTATTTACGACGTTCATAATCAGAGAACAGATAGAACGTCAGACTTTAAATCATAAATAAATAACGATTAAAATTAAATAGAGCATCAGATTTTAAATCATAAATAAATAACGATTAAAATTAATTGTGTATATATCTTATATTTTCATTTGAAAAAGTCTTGTATTTACATATATACCCTATGTGTAGTATTTATGTATAGATGTCATACTTTCCCTTACAATGTGCTGCCAGGCTAAATAAACCTCACAATATGTTTAAAAACAGTTAACGACATCATTCCAGTGGAACAGGTGCAATTAGGTAATATCAAATTTACAAAATATTTATATTTGAAAATATCGACATATCGATACATTTTGTGCAATCCCTATGCTTCATTGTTTGATTGTAATTTTACACAATATTTTTGTATCGTACACATAATTGTTTAAAATAACAAATTATTTACAAAATAAAGTATTTACCGTATACTACTGATGTATAACCAAGTAAATTTAGGATCGCTTTTTATAAAAATAAGCATTAAGATAACAATATGTTATTGGCAGTATTTACCGGTGAAATGTCTCTTTATTTGGATTATTAACATATGTTACAGTGCAATTTAAAACTGAACACTACACCATTTTTATCACAAGAATTAATTTTTGTAGAATTCAAAACGATTATAACACAAAATAGAAAACAAAGCTGGACCTTATTTTGACAAGTGAGTAATGAAGACTAAATGTGTTCAAAGAGGTTTTATGTCAGATTTTCTTGCATTTCTTTCTCGCATGTAGGATTTCCGCAAAGAGCTGAATGTCATTCGCACACTGTGTTCCTCTCTTACGCTAGTATATATACCTTTATGATTAAGACAGCTTGAGACTACATCCGGGTAACAGTTAGGCTACTTATAAATCTAGGTCGTGTGACCATCGACAAATATATTTATCAATCCAGAAATATATTACATCCATGCCTATGAACTATAAAGTCAAAATTTCAATCCTTTTCGTGAATATCAGTACTAAAATGAATAATTTAAAACTGTTTTGACAAGTTTTTCTGTTCTGTATAAAAAAACATTTTCAAAATTGTGCAATTGCACAGCATATTTTTGTGAATAAATAAAACAAACAATTTAACTCAATTTTCTTTAATTCATCAATTAACAATAATATTCAAGGAGCCAACAAACATGATTTATATGAATTTGATGTAGGTACTTAATGTAATTCCAGGATCTTTATTCGTTTACCAGTGTATGAACTACCACAGCAAAGAAAGAAACACACAAGCAAAAATAACCTGTCACTCCTGACAACCTCTTTTTCATGTCTGCAAAGTTTTATTGAAATCAGTTCAGTTGTTTTGGAGATTAGCCCGGACAGACAGATGAATACGCAGACAAAAAGTAGCCTATGTCACTTCTGACAACCCCCTTTTCATGTCTGTAAAGTTCTATTTTTATTTTCTTAGTTTATATTTATGTGGTACTTATATCACGATTTAATTGTTAGCTCCTCATTTAGTACACACTTCATTTACACAAGCAATTATATTTAGTATCAAAACAGTAATTACATTTTAAGGGCTTCTCCATAAAAGTCTGCAAGCAATTGCTTCATATCATCAAATCCAGCAATTTCTTGAGCATCTTTCAATTGTAACCATTTAAAATCTTGATGTTCATCAGATAATTTAACTGTTAAATTTGGAGTTTTTAGTTTGGCCAACCAATATACTACAACTTTAGATTTACCTTCCACATTGTACGTAAGTGTTTTTGAAATGTCTTGATATATCTGCAACAGAATGTTTTTGACGTGACAACATCTAATAATTCGATGAAGCCGGCTGCACGCGCGAAAAAACATGACGCATGCGGCGTTACCTCGCTCTGAGGCGTTCCATGTAAAACAATTGCTCAATGCACATTCATTCTTGTAAAAACTATGAACATTGTAAAAAAAAAATTGACAATTGTATTAATGCGTACAAATAAATATAACTTAATCAATTTAATTGTGATTTTCATTTACCTCCTTCTTTATATCCAAACAAAATATCTATCAAACAAATAAAATTAAAATTTTCTTTTGAAAAATGCAACCATTCCATCAGTATTTTCTTATGATGTTGTCACGTTCAACTATCATCAGTAAACTGACTTTACAGACAACCAATTTTTTGATTAACAGTTAACATTACAATTCAATATAAATAACCATAACAAATTATGTCATGTGAAGAGAAATTTGGTTCTTATATAGGAATCATCTCAAAACAAGTTCATAGACAAAATTTGGAGTTATAGGCCACCATGAGGCGCTACAGAAAACCGTCTTTCTTTGAAACGGTTTAGCCATGGTTGATTTGATATTTTTATAATATATGTTGCTACTTCAGATCAGATTCTTGGACAAGTTTAACGGATATAGGCTACCAGGAGCTGCTGCAATAGATATGGCTTTCTGAAATGACGGGGATAATCTTGATGCGGTTTATTGTGTTACATAGGATCAGTTTTATAAAATGGCAAAATTAATTTTGATGAGATTTTTGCATTACATTAGGTATCACCTAAGAGCAAATTCTTAGGTTTAATGGTTATTGGCTACCAAACAGCGCTGTAGTAGATAATTTTCATTAAAATGGCTACATCAATGTTAATTTGGTTTTTGCATTACATAAGAAGGGTATCACTTCAAAGCAGGTTCTCAGCAATATTTGCGAATAGAGGCTACCAAGGGGCGGTTAAGTATATGTTTTTTTTAAATAGCTACATAAACTTTTATGCTGTTCTTTGCATTACATAAGTATCAGCTCAGAGCAGATTCTTAGATAAGTTATAGCCCAACAGGAGGCATTGCAGCGTTTTTTAGAAGTCTTTTAACGGCTGGGGTGATGATTATGGATAGCATTGTCTGTCTCCACATGGCACAGTGTGCAGACAGACAATTTTTTGTTGTGCCCACAAATTAATAGAATTTAGTATACCTAATGCATGATTAATATTGCCGCATGCCAATTCGCTCTGGATTAAGAGATACACCAAAATTTGCATTTTACTAGTTACAAAAATGAAATAAATTATTTCTCTCAAACCATTAATCAAAACACTCCTTTGGGTCATTTACCAGATAATTTATGAAGTGGACTTATTTCATCCTTCTTATTCAATATTAAGTGACACAATTTTTTTTCAGTACCTAAATAACAAATATATATACATTTATTGATTAGGTTTAATTACGATATATGTAGATATGTAGTACACGCGAGCGAAGCCGCGGGCGGTCGCTAGTCTAAAATAAGTCTCAAAGCATTTTGCTTAATAGAATCTACAGCAGCTAGCTGGTACTTAGCAGACACATCCCATAAGTGAGAACAGTATTCTATGCACTATCGAACTTGAGCTTGATATATCTATAATTTCAGACCACTACTAAATTGTCTAAAGATTACTAAACTAAATTGCATTGATATGTGATTACCCTAAATCACTTTAAATATGTGAAATGGTAATTATTTCTTTTCTTTTTTCGTAGTTCAACAGGGTTTGCCTCTGATTTTTTTTATAGTATTATATAGACGCCGACGCTTATTTCAAAGAAAAAATTTGTTGGTAATATGGCAATCCTCTTGAGAAAATAAATAAATAAAATGTAATATACTAACAAAAAAAAATAAAGTCTAGCTAACCATTAAATTGCAAAGATTGGAACAGTATTATGCACAGATCTTTGCCGCTTTGAGTTGCCTGCGAAAGACTCAAAGTGCAGGTACAGCCGCGCGGGCAGTGAGGGGTAGTAGTGAGAGGAGGACCCCACGCGCGCGAACGAGTAGCACAAGCTAGCCGACCTTTCCTTCTTCCCCTATGCGCTTCCATTTTATACTGTTGCGACGCTTTCTGTAAATAACTCCACAGCAGCAAAGATCAGTGTGTAATACTGTACAAAGCACAAAGTTAGTTCATTTTATAGATTTAAGAATGTTTCAACTAATGGTTGGAGCAGACGCGTGTGTCTCCATAAGCCAAAAACTCACTCATACCTGAATTTTTTAAAAACTAATGCCGAAAAATGCAAGGGTGTTAGTGAGAGTATTTGAATTTCCCATGCGCTCATATATTCAAATTTCTGCACTAATTCTGACTCGTCCTCTCACTGAATGTAAAACTTTCCAAATTGACCTTATCAAGAATTTGCCCCATCAAACACCACTGGATTAGGAAAAAATAATTTATTCATTTTCATAACTGCAACTGAAGAAAGAAAAGAAAGAAAACTGTAAACATTGATGTATTTCTATTAATCTAAAACTAATTGACCTGTGGCAGTTTTACTCATGCATTAGGAACACTTGGACAGAACAAATAATATCTACTCTCATGTTTTTTCCGCACACTGTGCATGAGTATCTTCTCAGAGCAGATTCTTAAATCAATTTGCAGTTATAAGGCGCCAGAGATATGCTACGGCCCTGCATGAGATGTTTGTTCAAAACAGCCTTTTCACCATTATCAGTCTACATCGTTGAGCACACAAGCATACTGCTTTTTAAAAAGTACCTGATAAATTTAAAAAAAAAAGAATAAAACCTCTAAATCATTCTCTGTCAAACCTGCTTCTTCCTTGGTTTCTCTAAGTGCTGTTATCCAGTCCGATTCACCAGGATCCACATGACCTGCATTAAAATAGATTCACACTGAAAGTTATGCCAGAGATAAGTAGCACATAAAAATGTTTTTTTTTGTTACCTTTCGGAGGTGTCCAATGGTGCACTCCATATGATGTTTGTAAAAGCAGAAATTCTACGTCATTTAATTTTCTAAATATCACTAACCCAGCTGCGCGTTTTACAGCCATAAGTATATCAGAGGCCTAACGTTTTATGTTTACTATTGAGGAAAAATGAATGTTTTAAATTAAGTTAGTAAATTAAGGTCAATTTTCAGTAATGTATTGTACATATAACTAACACTTGTCATCTCATATTATTACAATTGTGTAAAACAATCACAAAAAACAAAATATACTTACCACAGTGTTTAATCTGGTTTTATAATTACATATATGATTTTTACGTTTTGTATTGATTAATTTGTAATGAAAAATTAATTAATTATATATATCTGTGGAAACAACAAACTTAATGTTTCTCGTTTTGCTGTATTTGTTATTATTTTTTTATTAAAATGTATTTGCTTTTATTGCTTCTTCGCTTGCTTGTTCATTGTTGTTCATTGTCATACCACAAACTAGTCATACCATACTTACTATGACATTGTATGACATTCATAGTTGATGATGATTGACATGATGACTATTATATATTTTTTTGACCATGGTTCAAGAACCGATAGCATTCATTAACTTAAATGTTTACGAAAATGTCAAAGAAACCCCATTGTAAAAATCAAAACTGTAATTGTATTATTTATTGTTACCAAGTATATACCTCTTTTATCTCAAATTTATCATTGCCGTCACAACCCGTTCACACTTGATTTTCCGAGCAGCGTTGGCGGTCATTCTTTTATTATTCAACGAGATTCTACTCTAAAAGACACGTGAAATTCTATTTCGCCCTCACTTTTCATGTACGGGAGGCATCCTAGGATTATTTTTAATATATATATATATATCGATATTATCGGTTTCGAAGTATTTCGAACGGCCAATATATCGAACATATTTGCCTGGTTTCGATATTTATATCGATATATATATCGATATTAAATATTTCTTGCATCCCTAGGCGTAATACTAGTTCACTTGTTCAGGACTACAGGTTCAGGACAGTGCACTCGTCTATGCGAAACGAGGAGATGAAGTAGCGAGGTCCAAGCATAAAGGTATATATACTAGCGTAAGAGAGGGACACAATGTGCGAATGACATCCAGCTCTTTGCGGAAATCCTACATGCGAGAAAGAAATGCAAGAGAATCTGTCATAAAACTTTGAACACATTTAGTCTTCATTAGTCACTTGTCAAAATAAGGTCCAGCTTTGTTTTATATTTTGTGTTATAATCGTTTTGAATTCTACAAAAAATAATTATTGTGATAAAAATGGTGTCGTGTTCAGGTTTAAATTGCTCTGTAACATATGGTAATAATCCAAATAAAGAGACATTTCACCGGTAAGTACTGCCAATAACATATTGTTATCATAATGCTTATTTTTATAAAAAGCGATCCTAAATTTACTTGGTTATACATCAGTAGTATACGGTAAATACTTTATTTTGTAAATAATTTGCTATTTAAAACAATTATGTGTACGATACAAAAATATTGTGTAAAATTACAATCAAACAATTTAGCATAGGGATTGCACAAAATCTATCGATATGTCGATATTTACAATTATAAATATTTTGTATATTTAATATTACCTATTTGCACCAGTTCCACTGGAAGGATGTCATTACTATTTTTAAACATATTGGGAGGTTTATTTAGCCTGGCAGCACATTGTAAGAGAAAGTATGACATATACATATATACTACACATAGGATATATATAAATACAAGAATTGCTCATATGAAAATATAAGATATAAACACAAATAATTTTAATCGTTATTTATTTATGATTTAAAGCCTGACGTTCTATCTGCTCTCTGATTAAGAACGTCGTAAATAATTTAACTTTGAATGACGGAAGTTACTGTATACAATAATTTAACCTCATTTTCCTCCAGGAAACTGCGGTGTTAAAAAATGCTTCCTGATAATGATGACTATTTCATAATATCCAGGTTTCCTGTAAACGCGGTTAGCAGAGAACAATGGAAAAGAATGTTAAATAGAGCAGGTGGGACGCCTCGAAAACATTCTTTAGTTTCATTCATTCGCAGTAGACATTTTACGGATAACTGTTTTGTCTAACTAAATTACCGACGACTTTTGAAGAAAGGATCTATACCTACTGAATTTGTGCCGATAGGGGTTTCTTTCTTTTTCATATGTGCTTACTTAGTATATTAAGTAATATACTAATGCCGCAGTATTTACTTAATATCTTAAGTCAGAGCATTTATGCCAACTGTAATTTCTGTACAGGTCAATCTGAAGACCAAGCGATCGGTGTCAGCGTACGTTTACCGGGATATATCACCAGAACCTTCAACTTTAAAGCCTAAACCTTTATTTCAGCATTAATATAAAACGGATTTGAAGAAAAAAGTCCATCACAGTGAAAATATCAATTTTAGGCAAATTATCACTTTGTCTTTTACAAAAACTTATTCCTTTATAATCAAATAAAACTTAACTACCTATTATAAAAAGAAACAAAAGATATTATAGACTTGGAGGAAATATAGGAATTTCATCCAAGACATAATTTGTGGTGAAGTGAGACGACGCGACACTCAATCGAGTAGGCAATGTGACGGCACGGGCAGTAAGAAGCCACCATTCAAACCGCACGAAATTACATAAATATCAAAAATTTATTTCTCAGTCATTTATTGACGTATTAAAAAAAAACTTTCACTGTTTTATTAGTTTTGGTTTATCTTTCAATTCTATCGAGTTAAATACCATATTAATCATGAAACTTCTAAATTGTTTTTGTTTTGTACATTCTCAATTTTTTGTTTACAGTGTTAAATAGTTTGTTGTTATGCGTTGCAACATGACGTATTATCATTAAAAATAAAAATGGTTAATTTGTATTGTTTTATTTATTACTTGGCTTGTATTCAACTAAATATAAAAATTTCCATAATGATATTAACGCTTTCTTTTCTTCTTTATGCAAATTTTTTATTATCAACTGTTAACAAAAAAATATATATATTTATTGGAGTAAAGGAAATAGCATTTGAATTGACTGTTTGATGATTTGTCATTTTAAAAAACTAAAAGTTAGGAAAAGTAACTCAAAACAAAAATTTTGTAGTATAGCAGATTCAAAATAATAAATAGGATTGCTGATTTCGACTTATGATAACGCGGTAATTTCAACGACACATTATCATGAAAGTACTACGTGCTATCGATAATATAAAAATCACCCATGCACATCACTAAAACTGGCTCAACCACATGTGAATTTTGCACACATACTCATTTTCGTTTCGGTCATGCGATGTTTATATGTCAGTTGGTCTCCTACGCTAGTATATGTATGTCTATGGGTCCAAGTCTGTTTGTCTCTTTTATTCTAGGGTGACAATAATTTATTTTTATTTTTTTCTTCTCTCATCTTGACTTTTGTTGCTAATGCTCTATAATTACAAGTTTACTTAAAAATAACTAATAAATTAGAAATGATGACAAAAATCTGAATGGCGGATGTGCGTGATGGAAAAATTGGCAACTTAAGAAAGATTTTTAAAGATTAAAAAAAAGTTAAAAGAAAAATTCAAATTAAAATCAAATTGCCGACACCTTAAAAAACTGCTAAAGAACAACAATTGCATGTCGAGTCACGTTGTTTCTTAGTCATACCGATAATAAAAATTAATCACAAAGATATCAAAAAGTGCATCAAGTCAAGTACGTAATCCAGAAAATAATCAGAAATCAAAAACTATGATCAAACTTATGATTTTGGTTCGTCATAAGTCTTTGTGTATAGTATTTATGCTATCTTCTATTATTATTAGGAAACTGTTTTATATTTTTTAAAACATAGTTTAAGAAAGTTAGGTACTAAAAGTGACAACCCGTATTAAATTATAATTCGTGGGTGGAGGATTATCACTTTCAAATTAAATTGTGAAACAGTTAGAACTCTTAAAAGTCAAAGCTTTAAAGATAATAATACTATAAATAATAATACTATAATTATAATATGAAGTAACTTTATCACCTTAAAAAATTAGCGACAGGCTCCGCTTAAATACAATACTGCTTTGAATATAAATCACTGATTCGATTACAGAAATAAAAGTACCTAGATTGTGATTTATAATAAGATAGCTGACCGCCTCTATTTACAAATTAATTAAGTCCCACGTGCGTAAGAGGGCAAGCACGATAAGTTATTTATTTTTGCACGCCCGGGTCCCCAGGATCCATTACTTAGGAAATAGCTCGTTAAAAGGATCCCATTGTGCCTAAACACGCTGCACAGAAGATTGGGAATTTTCTAAATATCAATGTTTAAAATATATTTATCATAAATTTTGTCACGCTTTACTGCTTTATGCGAACGTGGGAGCTTAATATTATAACTTTGTAAAGGTGACCAGCTCCTTTTCTTTTCAAAAAAACCAACAATCCCAAAAATCCCCAATAATCCGGTAGATAAAAACCAATTTAAAATATTCAAACTTCCGAAACAGTATTTCTAGGGCCAAAATGTCTTATACTTGAGCGCTGGTGTGGAAGTCAGAGATAAGAAATATTGGTTAGGTGGGAAAAGTAGTTTCGTGATAAAAAGTAGCCGATGTCACTTCTGACAACGGGCAATTTAAATCGGATCAGCCGTTTCGTAGATTAGCGGGAACAGACAAATAGACAATACGATTTTATTTATATGGAAGATGGATTTATCACTTATCTTGCATTTAAATACGGGAAAATACAGTTTTCGTAATGACGTTAATACTTTTATTTTATAAATTACAAGCAAATCGCAATTTGTTATTAGAAACCTGTCAAAAACTTGTTGTTTGTGCTCTCCTCGGGACTGCTTTAAATTCCACAATGTAAGATTTATTTCTGACCATTTTTTTGATACTATATTTGAAGTTACTTGTGAAAAAATTTGCCACAGCCACCCACTGATTCCACAGTATCTTATACAACACTTTTTAACCATTTTTTAATGGAGATATGAAGAATATATTAAAAACTTAAAATAAAAAACCAATGCAGGAGAAATTTTCATAAACCCAGTAATTTCAATTGACAAGTTGATTTTAGCTTACTAACTAATAAAACCAAAAGTAACACTTTTTAATGGTAGTACTAACGTGATAATGTTTTAGACCACATTCGGGACGGTGAAAGTTCCATCCATCCATCGTCATCGTACGATATCAATATAATAAGACAAATCGCATACTATATATATAACAACCGTAATCAATTTCGTGACGAGAAACAAATCATACTACATGCCGCGATCGGTCGAATGATCATCGTCCTGTTTACGGTAGGTCATCTATCTATATAATGAATGTTGCTTTGTATTTTTATTATCTATGTGTTTCTATATCATCCTACGCTGAAACATTTGCCTATGCTGGACTGATTCCTGCTGCTGATTCCTTTTCGCACTCACGTAATTAGACATTTTAGATTTCCCGTCTGATGCACCATTGGTATTTTTGTACGTAAGTACTATGCTATGACGTCTATAAATTTAAACATATTTTTTACTATATATCAGAATATTTTTATTTTTTACATAGTATTTTAAATTTGCACCGCAAAATAAAAACTGGAAATTTTGAACCCATTATCTGTTTAATTTTAGTAAAGAACTATTAACTTAAGAAAATATTATGGTCACCTTATCAAATTTTTAATAATTTGATGCAACCGTCAGTATGACGTTCGTCTGACTAGTCAGACTAATGCCCCTGAGAAAGGGGTACAAGATGGGTACAAGCAGGTTGAAGCAAACCGCATAATATGCTTACATCTTTTTCACTCGCACTGAAATTCTCCATGTGGAAAACATGTGAAAAATGAAACAAATATTTGTAAATACAAGACTGCCTTCCTACCCGAGCGGTGGCGAAGTCAGAGACAGCGCTATGGCGGGTAAAAGAGGAGAGGGTGACTTAGGGTCGGGGCATAGACATATATATACTAGCGTAGGAGACCAACTGACATCTAAACATCGCATGACCGAAACGGAAATGAGTATGTGTGCAAAATTCACATGTGGTTGAGCCAGTTTTAGTGATGTGCATGGGTGTTTTTTATATTATCGATAGCACGTAGTACTTTCATGATAATGTGTCGTTGAAATTACCGCGATATCATAAGTCGAAATCGGCAATCCTATTTATTATTTTGAATCTGCTATACTACATAATTTTTGTTTTGAGTTACTTTTCCTAACTTTTAGTTTTTTAAAATGACAAATCATCAATCAGTCAATTCAAATGCCATTTCCTTTACTCCAATAAATATTTTTTTTTGTTAATAGTTGATAATAAAAAATTTGCAGAAGAAAAGAAAGCGTTTACATCATTATGTAAATTTTAATATTTAGTTGAATACAAGCCAAGTAATAAATAAAACAATATAAATAAACTATTTTTATTTTTAATTACAATACGTCACGTTGCAACGCATAACAACAAAATTTTAACTCTTTGTAAACAAAAAAATTAGAATGTACAAAACGAAAACATTTACAATAGAGAAGTTCATGATGTTCAAAATATACAATTTAACTCGATAGAATTGAAAGATAAACCAAAACTAATAAAACAGTGAAAGTTTTTTTAAATTCGTCAATAAATGACTGAGAAATAAATTATTGATATTTATTAATTTGACGACCGCTTAGCCTAGTGGGTAGCGACCCTGCCTACGAAGCTGGAGGTCCCGGGTTCGAATCCCAGGTCGGGTCAGTATTTATATGATGAATATCGATACTGGTACCGGGTCTTGGTTGTTATATGTATGTGATGTCTTCGCTTGGTACGCAAAACACAAGCTAATGCTTAGTTTGGGGCCACGACGTTGTAATGTGCACGTTATTATTATTATTATGTATTTTCGTGCGGTTTGACTGGTGGATTCTTACTGCCCATGACGTCACATTGTCTACTCGATTGAGTGTCGCGTCGTCTCACTACACCACAAATTATGCCTTGGATGCCTTGGACTAGTCTATAATATCTTTTGTTTCTTTGTGTAATAGGTAATTAAGTTTTATTTGAATATAAAGGAACAAGTTTTTGTAAAAGACAAAGTGATTATTTACCTAAAATTGATATTTTCACTGTGATGGACTTTTCTTCAAATCCATTTTATATTAGTGCTGAAATAAAGGTTTAGGCTCTAAAGTTGAAGGTCCTGGTGATATATCCCGGTAAACGTACGCTGACACCGATCGCTTGGTCTTCAGATTGACCTGTATAGAAATTACAGTTGGCATAAATGCTCTGACTTTAGATATTAAGTATTATTAGTATATTACTTAATATACTTAGTAAGCACATATGAAAAAAAAGAAACCCCTAAAGGCACAAATTCAGTAGGTATAGATCCTTTCTTCAAAAGTCGTCGGTGATTTAGTTAGACAAAACAGTTATCCGTAAAATGTCTACTGCAAACCAAAGAATGTTTTCGAGGAGTCCCACCTGTTCTATTTAACATTTTTTTCCATTGTTCTATGCTAACCGTGTTTACAGGAAACCTGGATATTATGAAATAGTCATAATTATCAGGAAGCATTTTTTAACACCGCAGTTTCTTGGAGGAAAATGAGGTTAAACTATTGTATACAGTAGTTTTGCAATTCAAAGTTTAATTATTTACGACGTTCATAATCAGAGAACAGATAGAACGTCAGACTTTAAATCATAAATAAATAACGATTATAATTAAATAGAGCATCAGATTTTAAATCATAAATAAATAACGATTAAAATTAATTGTGTATATATCTTATATTTTTATTTGAAAAAGTCTTGTATTTACATATATACCCTATGTGTAGTATATATGTATAGATGTCATACTTTCCCTTACAATGTGCTGCCAGGCTAAATAAACCTCACAATATGTTTAAAAACAGTTAACGACATCATTCCAGTGGAACAGGTGCAATTAGATAATATCAAATTTACAAAATATTTATATTTGAAAATATCGACATATCGATACATTTTGTGCAATCCCTATGCTTCATTGTTTGAATGTAATTTTACACAATATTTTTGTATCGTACACATAATTGTTTAAAATAACAAATTATTTACAAAATAAAGTATTTACCGTATACTACTGATGTATAACCAAGTAAATTTAGGATCGCTTTTTATAAAAATAAGCATTAAGATAACAATATGTTATTGGCAGTACTTACCGGTGAAATGTCTCTTTATTTGGATTATTAACATATGTTACAGTGCAATTTAAAACTGAACACTACACCATTTTTATCACAAGAATTAATTTTTGTAGAATTCAAAACGATTATAACACAAAATAGAAAACAAAGCTGGACCTTATTTTGACAAGTGAGTAAAGAAGACTAAATGTGTTCAAAGAGGTTTTATGTCAGATTTTCTTGCATTTCTTTCTCGCATGTAGGATTTCCGCAAAGAGCTGGATGTCATTCGCACACTGTGTTCCTCTGTTACGCTAGTATATATACCTTTATGGGTCGGGGTGTCCAGCGTGGCGTGGCGTGAAATAGCAACTCGGATATGGAACGGTTAAAGTGGCGAGTTAGACCAGGTGTTCACTAGATTTAAATTTAAACAAAAAAACTTCAATAAAAACAAAATACCGGGTTCAAAGAAGTCGTTTGTTTGTCGTTGTTTTTGTAGAGTTTTTAAAGAACTTTATTTTTGCAATTCTGAATAAATATTTTAGACTAGAAAAACATTTTTTTTTATAAATTTATCATTTATTTAGGGTCTTTTAGAAGTAACTTAAATATCTTACGGTAAGATACTTATTTAAAGAGAGTCCTTACTGCAGAATTTATTAAACTTAAAACAGCGAATTAGTTTCTTTTAAGTAATATTTTGAACCTTTTTTTAATAGAAAATCTAAATACTTCTAAAAACTCGTGATTTGGGGTACATGTTCACGTAGAACCATAGAACTATACATCCATGAGCTAGCTTGAGACCACTTGAGACAAAAAGGTTGATATGACAACATTCACTCCTTTCACTTCACTTGAAAAAAAATAATAATTCAAATTACAACTGTCATAACCGGCAACGACCAACTGTCGTTTTTTTATGAGAATCTGAAAACAATCTGCTCATAAACTGTTACCTACTTTATTTTAATTATACTTTCGCAAATTCTGTGTGTTTGAAACAAATAATTGACGTTTATTTTGGTTTTATTTACAATATCTGCGAATAAACTAACCGCCGCGTTGTTTGTTATGTATGATGTTGGCCCAAAAATGGAAAGATATATTAACAAATTGGGTAAGTAATTGTATTTTAAATTAATTAATTAATTTATAACGTTTAATACGTGAAATAGTCAGTAAATACCTATGTCGATATAGTGCATAACTTAAATCTCTTTTCCAATATGTCCAGTAAGTAGTGCTATATCAAAAGTAGTAAAGTGGTTTAGTATTAATAACTTAATATTAAATGGGAAAGAGACTAAATGTATTAAATTTATTAAACCTAATGTAATACAGACCAAAACAGGTGTAGTGATTGGTGATGAGAAATTGGATAGTATGGTTGATACTGTGGTTTTATAGGTATAATGTTAGATGTCAAGCTCCAATGGGGTCCTCATACAGTTAATCTTTCAAATAAATTTGGTCCTGCAGTTTATGCAGTAAAAAAATTCATCAATAAGCGTGTCCTCTTCAACAAAATTATGGAATATACACTATTTCACACGCAAGAGTATGACAAACTGATGACTATACTTTTTGAATTAATTTTTATTTGAATGTAACTGTGCGAGGTCATATCACAATTTACTTTAAAAATTTGTATCTTCGACATTTTTGTAGATATCAATAAAATTCTTGCACTTATTAGTTTTTCTTAATAAATATAGTATATTTCTATAAAATGCAAATTGACAAGACTCGCTCATTGACAGACATAGTCACAGCGTGCTTAGTTTATTTCAGTTACTTCCACAGTATTATGTCATATGGTACTTTGTTGTGGGGTAGAGCTGTCAACATCAATAATATTTTTGTAAAAAAGGGCTGTTCATGATATTATTAAAATGGACCCTAGAGATACACTTGGAGATAAATTCAAAGTAATTAATATAATGAGTGCCTTGTCAGTATAGTCATGAAAATATATGTTAATAAAAATAACACCAAATTTAAAAAGATAAGTCATACACAATGTTAATACTAGGAATAAACAAATTTGCAGTACCCACTGTTAGGCTCCATAAAGTAAGTAATTCATTCAAAGGTTGTGTAAGATTTTATAATAAACATCCAAGCAATATCATAGATTTGTCAATAAATAAATTCAAGAATTATGTAAAATGACACCTTACCTATGTCTAAAGCTTTAACATACATTACAATTTAAAAAAATATGTGAATGATGAAAATGCTTGGGATTAAAAAGCTCTAATCCACTTAGTTTTTAAGACAAGGATTGTATTGCTGTCACTAAAAAAAAAATTGAGTTTCTTGCAGTATTCTACTTATATTTTAGCTATTATAATAAAGTAAAGTACAATTAAATTGGTGTTTTAATGCATCCTATACAAGGTGTTACAAAACTACCCGTAAAGCCGAAAGGAAGTTAAATGGGGCCTTATAACGAGATCATTCACAATATTTAAGAACCGTAGTAACGCTGTATAACATACCCCAAAAAAATTAAGAAATATTATTTTCACTGATGTGCAAACCCTATTTCAGTAAAATTAAAGAGTAAACTACGCAGAATGTACCTACATTTCTACCTAATTCGCGGAATGACAAAAATTTTAAAAGACCTAATGTAATGAAACAACTTAAACACTTTTTCATAATAAACGTCGAATTTACAGAAACCGCTCAAAGTGTACTCCGCCTTGCTCAATACACAACCTCGCTCGTCGGGATATGGCTTGTGTGACATTTCGCATGATCGTCGGTGTTATTGATATGAAAACCAATCTAACACGCTGTTCCATCTCGGCAACCATTGGACAATCAGAGAAATACACTCTGTCCTTCACATAACTCTACAAAAAGAAGTCCAAGGGTGTGAGGTCCGGAGAACAAGCAGGCCATAGCACTGATAGTTATAGGATAGTTGTAGGATATCGATTAGAAGATTTGAAATTGACATTTTTTTTTCTAACTCGACATTTTTTGAACCCAGTACTTGAGTATAATGACATCCTTGTATTAAGCTGGCCAACATTTATGAATGAAAAATAGAAAAACTACTGAAGTAGACAATTATTAGGTAAAATAGGTACGTAGGCCTTTCTGTTATATAATCTGGTTCCCTGACATGACAGCTTACTAGGGTTGACAAAATTTTTAGCTTTGATAATTAATTATATTTTTTTACAGGGTATTTTGTAACACGTCATATACCTCGACCTATAGCTCGGAACAATATTTAGATTATTATATTACCTACTATTAGATATCTATATAAGCAAGTAATAAATATACTATAATATCAATATATTTTAAAGTATTGCAGGAACAAAACAATAACCAAAATATGTCTGAGGTTCAAGTGCAAATCTATTTTAATTTTTACAACAAATATGTATTATAAATTTTATTTGTCCCTGCCTGCAATACTTTATAGCATTTAAGTTATAATAGTGTACCTACCTACTTATTATATTATTCGCTAAAGTAGGCATCATTATTACAACTGTGGAGGATGATGTTTTTCTTACATGGTGCATTCTATATTACTCAAACAAAATTCTATAGTTTATAGCGTTTATCTCGTCTTATAAATTTTTTTTATGCCGTCTGGTTTCTTTTCTTTAATTTTGTCACCCAATTTATAGAAAAAAAAAACCAAAAAAAAATTCTACTGTACTTGTTCAATATATACTTACTAACATTCACTAATTAATTTGTTTGCAGATAAATTGTTATTCAGACAATCAAGAACCTCAACAAATTGTTAATTTTGAGTCTTTACTACGTGTCATCAGCCATTTACATGAAAATTTTTGTCTGGATGAATCAAAGTCTTCACTGTTAGAATCTTATACATTAGAAGGATTCCTTGCAGAAAAATACCCAGAATTTACTTTTGAAAATGGCTCCGGAGAAGTCACAAATGAAGATGAAATATATTATGTGGCATCTTTGTTACTTCTTTTTGTTTGCGTAAACTCAAAAAATATTAACATAAAAAATGCCATGTGCAAAAAACTTGACGATGAACAACAAGAAATCATTTTAAAATTCAATAAATGTCTTATGGAATGCTCAAAAATTACTTATACAGATGTGGAAACAGCTATCACAGGTAAAGTATGCTATTTATGATCTGAATTTATTTAATAATATTATAATGTCTTTATATAAGTATTATATAGCACTGAAGCTTCTATGCTTTTCATGAACTGAAGAGTTGGCATAAAATATAGAAGAGAAGTGACATGATAAAATTTTATTTACCTATCATGAATCTATGAATATGACATGTTTGGCTGAATTTATTGTTAATAATATTATCTAACAGTAGTCTGTTAGATAACTTTTACAGTCATGAACCTCAAGAGACTCTATTAGTAGATTTGTTTTTTTTAACGGTTAGGCCGATTTTGGTGTGGTTTTTTTCATTATATAGGTAAAACGACCTTTTCATCATTATCATTAGCCTATATAGCAGGGCACGGTCTACTAATTTTTTGAAAGTAATAACTAAAAAAGGTAAAATTTCTGTTAAATCCACTATGAAAAAAACATTAAGTACGACATTATTAAAATGGTACTCTGTAATATTTCAAAATGTTTTAGACAATTCTACAATGCCCTGGAACAGTACGTCCCTTCAGCAATTCTGGTACAAATGTGTAATCCACGAACAAAGCCGTAGGCAGAAAACTAGTCTACTATATA
Source organism: Luffia ferchaultella (assembly GCA_949709985.1). Lineage (NCBI taxonomy): Eukaryota > Metazoa > Arthropoda > Insecta > Lepidoptera > Psychidae > Luffia > Luffia ferchaultella. Next base: position 13,404,663 of record OX453255.1, read on the forward strand.
AGTACCTACTCTAATTTAACAATAAGTACTGTGATGATAATTTAATGTTTATGAAATGCTCCGCCTCCGATGCGCGGCGAGATTAAGTGAGCTGAGGGTAGCAATGACTTGGCTTCAGTAGCGTTGTATGTGTTGTAGGATGATTTGATAATTCAGGGATATTGCGAAAACACGAACAATTAGACAGTGGTTATTGTTTTTCAAAACATATAACGCGAAAACGCGAGTCGCTTTAGTAACATTGAACATTCTTAACATTGATTGGCTTGATTTTTGCTTGCTGGCCAACTCTTACTCTGATTGGTTCCTAGCTTTTCCCATGTAGCTTTGAGGTATTATATCATAGAGTTATAAAGGGTAAGAAATGACAATGCCTATTCATAGGAACTTTACTTTTTATTTATCACGTTTTTGGTAAAATAATTATCAATCAATTATACACATTAAATATATTAAAACTGCTGGTTCGCTTACAAAAACACAACCAGAAACAAAACAACGTGCGACAATGAAGTGACATTTAAGTTGTTAACCAATCAGAGAAAATGTTTTTGCAGGGCGCTCAAACTGGCTAATCGGTTTTCTTTTTTCATAATAACTAACGATTCTTTTCGTAATCTTACTAATGCGACTCGCGTTTTCGCGAAAACACTACCTTTTTTTCAGTAAGATTGTAAAATCCATCGTCTAATTATCCGTGTTTTCGCAATATCCCTAGAATTTTCGTGATAATTCGAATTATCAAACCATCTTACGACATTTGTATTCCATAATTTTAGCAGAGATAGTCCGGTAATTATTAATTTATGCAGCAATGGATTACGCTCTCATTTGTTAATGCTGAGGCAAGTAAATTTCTGACCTCGCTGCGCCTCCGCCCTCGTCATTTCCGAAATACTCCTGGTTTGTTTTATTTGGTTATATTTTTGTAAAGATTAAGTTTGATTGTCGATTTCATACCTATAAAAATAAAATATTTACCAGCCACATATATTATTTTATTATTTATTCCACCGAAAACGAAACGAAAAAAATTACCATCACTGCTCTATATACCTAGCTTCACTACAAAATATGTCCCAAAGCTGCTACTGTTTGTGACACATTGTTACCTGTTGTAACTAATAAATAATATCTGTGGACATTGCAGAAGCCTGTAGAAAAGACAACAATATTGCTATAGCGCCTCCAGTGTCAGTAGCAGAGACACCTCCAGTTTTGCGTTCACTTCACACTGAAGTACAACGATTGCGAGCAGCGCTTGATGCAGAACGTTTCGATAAAAATTATCTGCAAGATGAACTTGCACGAACCAATTCGAAATTGGAGAAAATAGGTAAGTTCTGTATTTATAGTTAAAGAAATTATATTAATTTAAAAAAAAAACCTCATTTGTGTATAGTTATTTATGTACGTGTATTAGGAGTTATCTTCTTGAAAGTGGTTAAAAAACTTAAATATAACATACCCAGTGGCGTGCATTTAAGTTTTTCATAAGGTAGACAGTCTGAAAAAAATTAAAAGGTACAACCACACTGCACTTCCTTTCTCGCGTTTTTTTTTCTAATTCCCTTGAAATTTGTTTGCTACAGAGCCTTATAGAGATCTTCAGGAACAGACAAGTAATTATTGGATAAGTTCGCAAAGTAAAATTATATTAATGCATGCACATATGCAATTAAAATTATATTTTTACATAGGTACCATGGGTATTTGTTCGGCTTGTTCTTTTGTTTTCTTGGCAAGTATGCAAGTCATGCTGAATCCTTTGCTAGCCACCTTATATATCCAGCAATCAAGTGATACATTATTAAACAAATCAATTACCAGATAACCAAAGTGGCCTCATAAAGGCCGGCACTTTGATGAAATCACTTTGGTCTCAGTAGAAAAACTCAATGAAACTATCAGTTGGTAACAAAATTGTATGCTTAATGAAAGTACTTGTTTATTAATAAATGAAGAACTAAAAACTATATTGTCTGTTTTATTTATATGTTAAATCGATACGCTTATCTTTTTTTAAATATGACTTTATTATTATTAAATTTTCTCATTACCATGCCTGTCTTTTGGATTAAATTTAAATTAGGTACTGGTTGACAGTCAACAATTTTCAATTTATTTGTATAACAAAACATATTGAATTTGTCTGCACTATTTACTTTCATTAAACAAACAGATCCGTTACAAACCTCACATGTGAAACTTTCCATCATTTTTGCATTAAAACAATAATGATTCAAACAAACAATAATTAATAAGCAATAATGACACAATAGGTAATAATCTGTAATTCCGTAGAAGTAGTTATGAAGAATGACAGATTATCCGACCGTCTTAAGAATCACAATCATTAACACAATAGATTGCGCCTTACTGTGCAAAAACCGGCCATTTGTAAAAACCTCGTATTTCCTATCTGATAGCAAGTGATATGCGACCATCAGTAATACTTAGTATTTGACAAGTTGTTGTTGCATGTGTGCGTGAAGAGACATGTAAGTGTTAATAAAATCGAAATATTCTTAGACTTATGGCGAATCGTACAACTCGCCGCTAGATGGCGCTATCGAGTGTTTTCCCGCTCGGTGCGAAATACGAGAAATTGAAATATTAATTACCAGGGTCGGCAGTGCCTTTATGTTTCTATGGTATGCATGCCCCTCAACATACCTACCGGCCTAAAATTAATATTAACAGTCATATCAATTTTAATTTTATGAGGTGTATGGATGGATGTTTAGGTGCACTATACATTTTATTAACTAGAAAATGTAATCAAATGTCAACGATCGCATTTGCGCACCTTAATCAGTTTTTCTGTAGCAAACTCGGCTTGTTTTTACAGTAGAATTATTTATTAAATTTTATTATGAGTTTTGAATTCAATATCTACATTTCAGTGCATGAGAGAGATAAATACAAAGGAGAGGTGACAACTTTGAATTTAAGAATTTCGACCTGTGTTATTGAAGAGAATAAACAACAGGATCAAAGTTGTAAAGATCCAACCAATATCAAGTTGACAAGACAACTGAATGACTTAGAAACAAGATTGGTTGACACGAGGACACTATTGGCAGAAATTCAAACTGAACGAGATACATATAAAGCTAAGGTATGCTGTTCGATGAGTTTGAACCTATAAATTAATCATAGAATTAATTCATATTTTTAAGTACAATATAATAACAAATGGGAAAGGTGTTAAAGAAGTGGGTTCGGAAAAGGGGATAGAAAAAAAAGTAAAAGTAGACAGGGGGAAAAGCAATGGGTTTGAAAACTTGCAATGGATTGTGTTGCACGATATTATGTTTAGGTGACATGCAGATAAAAAATTACACTAATGTTGTATGTCCTCATATTGATTTGGATTAATGCTGAAATTAAATGAAATTTGGGAGGTCTATGGCTACTCAGTAAACCGGTATTGGCAAGGGGCCGCTCCAATTCCTTGCCATCAGATATGTTGAAGCGCATTAAGTAATCATATATGGTAAATATGGTCAAATATGTCAAAGAAAAAAAAAATTATATGAATATTCAACACATTTTTTTAAATAGGTTTATTTAAACAGATCTAAAACCATAACATAATAATTAAATAAATAGAGAAAAAGAACATTAATATGCGTCGAGTGTTATAAACCCACATTTAGTAGCTTTCCTATTTAAGGGGCACATTAGATATTCGAATATGGCATATCTAGTAGTGTATAAGGTTTTGATAAATCTGACTGCGTTCAGATTGCAGGTCCAGGTCCGACGCCCGGAACTGGACCTGTTGAATCCGACATATGCAATGACTCTGACGATGAATCTGCATGAGTTATTAGGTTTATTTCACCGAAAACGAAACGAAAAAAATTACCATCACGGCCCTATATACCTAGCTTCACTACAAAATATGTCCCAAAGCTGCCACCTGATGTAGACTTGTAAAATAAATGAAATATGTTATAGGGATTTATAAAAACAATATAAAATAGGTCGGTCGGCACCAAAATCATCATAGATAATAAAATGAAAATTACCCAGTTCCCAATTATCATTTACGATTAACAAGAAAATCAATTTTTGTTAAAATTTTAAAATTTTAATTTCTTTTTAGACAAATCACGAAGTCAGTTATTTAGTTTTTGTTGAGGACCTACATAATAGTTTCCATGAATATTGAATATATTTCGAAAAATATTGTTATTTCATTTATGATACATTCGTTTTTTCCAATCTATAATACATCTGAGCAAAACACAAAGTGCGTTTCCAGTCCGATGTAATAATACTAGCAAATGACTGAATATTGGAATATCGCTGAAGGGGCATTTAACAATATTCCAGTATTCAATCGTTGTATTCACTGGAATTAACAGCTTCGTGAAACCCGCGAAATGAGACTGCTTCGCTCATATGGAGCTGGAGTTGATATCCAGCTCCATGGCTGGGTTCAGAGTTGGATTTACAGGTGCTTAGAATTGTTGGGATTATCTAAGGCTAGCAGCGAGGCTGCCGCATATTTTCTAATGATCTGTGGATTATACACAATCGGCCACTTTAGCCACATATTCAGTTTTCAATAAAATACCATTATGTAAATAAATAATTTCCAGGTGGAGGAGTTGAGAATTGAACGTGATAAGTGGGTTGCTTTTGGCGAGCAAGAGAGCGACCGAGTGCGAAATTTAATAGATCAGTTGGAGACCGAGAAATTAGAAAGAGAATCCTTGATGCAGTTAGTTGCGGAACTGAGGCAACATAACAAACAGAATGGATTAGATTCCAGCCAATTAGAGTGTGATGACCCTGACGTCAGCATACAGTCTATGGCTCCTAATTTATGTATGTTTAAATACAAAATTTAAAAAAAATTACCGTAGCTATAGAGAAAATAGATTATGTAAGTTTATTAAATTATATGACACTAAGTGTACCATATTTTAAAATTAAATTCTAGGTATTTTATTAATTACATAAAGGTACTTACATAATTACAGGTGAAACGAAATATCACGAAATATCCCTTTTCCCTCGATAAACTACTTTTAAAGAGTTCTTATAGTTAATTGTGATGCAATGGACATTTTTTGTATTTTCCACTGGTATGTTTCCACAGAAACGGTTTTAAAAGTTGGAGGATTGCTCCTCACAACCTCAAGCATACATAGTATGTTTACATGCCTTATCTCTTACACATTATATTTGTGGAGTTTAAAAATATCAGAAAGCGTAGGCATGGCATTAGCCACTACCTTCTATAGTTACAAGCCGTGCTATTATAATTTGGCAATGTTGCGTGTAGTCCGAGCCGTGATATTAGTCATGCTATTAGTTGGCGTTTCTTCCATTTAAACGTTATGTAAACAGAGATATTAATTGAAAATAAAGTCAGTGTTAAAAATTACTTGTTGGATCGAGGTAAGTTTATATTTTCACCATAATTTTATTTCCAATTCTATAAATATTTGAAAAAGTAAATAAATATATAAAAACAAACTATTATATTTCTTTGTATACAGTATGGATAACTTCTGCCTAATTTTACACCACGCGAGTCGGGTCGGCGGGGGCCCCCGTCCGCCCAGCCCGGTCACTTGTCGCGCTATAGTTTTTATTTCGCAATAACTCCGAAGATATTAATTTAAGGACGTATGCACAAAAAGTGACAGCTCGAAAATAGGTTTTACTTGACAGCTTGCTTACTACTACACGCGCATCTGCACCAGAGGCAACACATACTTGGCTCTATACCAGAACTAATTAGTCTTGATCATTATTATTTTTATTTATTTAAAAATTAGTTTTCTTTTATGTCAGGTTTTTAATGTTGCTTTATTTTATATAATAACTAGCGATCCGCCCCGGTTTCGCACGGGTAGCAGAGCCATAATGTTTTTACGGTCGTAGTGTCGTATCAGCTTGTGTCGAACATGTGGACTGGATTTCATTAGATTTAAATGTAATGCAAGTTCGTCCAACTTGGATTATTTTTAATGTATTTTATTTCGAATTCTATAAATATATGAAAAAGTAAAGAATAAATACCTAAAAACAAACTAAAATATTTCTTTGTATACAACATTGATAACTTCAGCCTAACCACGCGTGTCGCGTCGTCCGGTATGGCTCCTAAGATATTGATTTAAATTGTAGAACACAAACGGCGATCATAATGTTCATGAAATGCTGAAGGTAAATATCGTATTTAATTTGATAAGGATTAATACCATATCCGTATAAATTGTTTTCCAATCACCTCATCATATTACATCATAAAAATAGTATAGTAAGCTATCCATAAAAGATAGACTTAAGCTATCGTGGAGTTTTCTTTAGTTCTATAAAAGAGATACAATTCCTCCATACATTATTTTGTTATATCTCAAAAGGATTAGGTCGCATTTTCGATGAAAGTTCCCCACCAGCTTGATTTTTTTCCGACTTCTTCAACAATAATCGTCATATTTCAACAAATTTTCTCTTGAATCACTCTGTCCATTGATGTCAATAATATGCCAATCCGTTCGGTACTTTTTGAGTTTGTCCCGTTCAGACAAACAGACAGACGCGGCGGGAGACTTTATTTTATAATATGTAGTGATAACAATAATACCTGGGACATCCCACACAGCGCTGTCTAGTCCCAAACTAAGCAAAGCTTGTGTTATGGGTGTGGGTTACGATGTCTTTTAAAGTTCCATAAAAAAAAAATTATTAGACAATACTATACTGTGCCACAGTTATCGTATGAGGAGTTTTGCAATACGAGTGCATTTTGTTTGTGATACGTGGCGATGGCGAAACTGAGGTCCCATTGAATGAGGTGACCTTTTCATTTCCCATTTCGTCAAATTCTACTATTTTTGATTCTGGACCGATTGTTTTCAAAATCAATGTGTAAGAGTCTGTATGGTCTTCGATTACGAATCTGTGCTCAGAACTAAAAAAAATTACTGCCTTTGAATCTGTTATATTTTTTGAACTGCTTGCTTTCAAAATCGATATCTATGGATCCATGTGGTCTCCCTTCACAAATCTGCGGTTAAAACTGAAAATAGTGTCTGCCATTTTGAACTTCTTTCTTTCTGGGCCTAACACTACTAAAATAAAGTCTGTTTCGTATAGATTAAAATTTTATTATTATTTGGTCTACATTACAAAAAAAAAAAAACAAGTCTGTATGCGTTATTACAACAACGATTAATACTTTTGTCAATACAGTTACTATTAATACGTTCTTTATGACATCGAAACTTGTACCGCAATGTTGTATTTTACAGTACTATGGCTTACCTTAGACCAATCACAAACGAGCATTCTGTTTGCACCGCATGCGTAAACCGCGAAAAGCAACCCGCTCGCGCCCTTAGCTCCCACCATTATTTATTTCTATAAATTGCGGAACCGCGCGAACACCCCTGTTTTGACTAACTTGCCCTTCAAATTTCACGATCATTCAGACCGCCTTCTACAAACATTATAGTTTAAAAAAACTAAGAAACTTGCACTTTAATACCAAATCTATCTAAAAAGGAGAAAATAACTTTTAGAATACGAATAAAGTGTTTAATGAGGAAAAATAATGTTATTGTGACAAAACGTGGGGTGCCCGATATCAGTTGTTTTAAATATTTCATTGCACTCCACGATTTTTTACAATAACATTAATTTTCTATTTTTTTTCTACTTATTTTCTTTTTTAAAGTTCGATTGTCTATCAAAGTCGTATCAAAGTGTAATTTATAAATTTTTTTTAATATTTTATTTTTTATCTTTTTTTAGTCTTAATATTTTTTAAACTACATTCCATTAAAATTTACAAACATAAAGGTGGAACTCACAATTACCTATAAAACGATGAAATGATACAAACCGTCACAAAGCTTCATGTCGGTGCTAATCTAACCACTGAGGAGTTCCCTTGTAAACAAATTATCGTGGTGCATCATCAGTTTATAGTGAAAATCATGGATAACTATCGAAATTCAACCTACATACAAAGTTTCGTGTTCGTGCTATTAACCGGTCAAGAGTATCCTTATGAGGAAACAATCCTGGCTGCAACATCAAGTTATGTTTATCATTTTAGTGCATTGTCATCGAAGTTGTGGAAGTAGGTGACAATCGCGTTTAAAGATTCTATTAGATACAAAAAAACATACAGGTGGAACTTATAAAAGCGTATTAAAATTAAAATAATTACACCATTCCAAGAGGACACCACTTTTTACATATGTTTTAATTTAATATTTTTATCATAAAAAATTTATTAGTTAGTCAACTCGGTAATCTATATATTATGTACATTGTATATATAGTGTAAGATTTTTATTTTAAGTTTAATAGCTTTCCGCCTTGGAAAAAAAAATTCAAACTAATTCAATTCATAAAATATTATAAATTTACTTTCACCCACGTCTCAAGATTGATTGAGTTCAACTTTACCATATGTACAGCATTTGATCGGAGAGAAACAAAGACGTACACCCAACCTTTCAATAGCGCTCCTCGGAGCGGTCTGAAACACGATGCCGTGTGCGCTTGGTTATAAGCTGTCAATGTGCTGTCAGTTCATACAAAATAGTATGGCGAAATTTCGGTGAAATTGCATATTATTGATATTTTTTTTCTGCTACTTTTCCGTTTATTATCAAAATTTCCTCTAACAGAAAGAAAGGATGAAGTATTAACTATACTTAAATGATTTTTTAATCTCAAAAAACCTTGTGATGATGGTGTAATATGTACCGAAAAATGTTAATTTTCCGCGATTTCGGCAAAAGTGGGTTACAAAATAATATTTTTTCAGTGTGAAAGAGTGTAAAATATGCAAATGTTTTCTAACACAATTGTAAATTAAGAACTGATCTTTATTTTAGAATACATCCTAAAAATGTACCTAAACATGCCGTTTTTTTGTAATTGCCCCCTTAAATTGTATGCTGTAAAGAGTAATTATAATGTGCATGAAATACTAAAGGTAAATAAAGAATTTAATTTGATTAGAATTAATACTCCGCATAAATCCACATAAATTGCTTTCCAATCACATCATCATATGACACCATTCTTTTAAACATAAAAATAAGTATAGTGAACTATCCATAAAAGATAGACATATGCCATCATGGACTTTTCTTTAGTCCTATGAAAGAGGAATAATTCCTCCATACATTATCTTTTTTTTTGTATCCCGAAGGGATTAGGCAGCGTTTTCGATGAAAGCTCCCAGTCGTCTAAATTTTTTCCGACGTTTTCAACAATAAACATTATATTTGAACTTATTTGTACAAAACATTAATAAATTATACACATAAACCTTCATCTTGAATCACTCTGTCCATTAGTGTCAACCATACGCCAATCCATTCTGTAGTTTTTGAGTTTATCGTAGTTTTTGAGTTTATCGCATTCAGACAGACAGAAAGAAAGACGTGGCAGGGGACTTTATTTTATAATATGTAGTGATGCTATCTATAATTTCATATTTAGTTATTTAAATCCCATATTTTCAATTATTAAATCATGACATCTTATCAGCTGACGAAGTAAATCGGACTACATATGACCGATAATGCGACGTTGCCAATTCTAATAGCACGGCTTGTAACTACAGAAGGTAGTGCATTAGCAAATAAAATATTTTACTCGAATGTTCTATCATAAGTGGAGAATGAGTGGTGTGGTTTAGGGGCGCATGGTGGGATCATGGCTTTGCTGCAAACAGGAGCAGAATGTGATAGATTTCAGGGGAATATATGCATTTATTCAGCTGTGGTTGCAGTTATTACCAATTGGCTTTGAATTTCATAATTAATACTATTTGTACGAAAATAATAGTTCTGTCACCGAATTGAAGTCAGTCAATGATACCAAAATTGATCCATAAAAAATAATATGTAATCATAGAGAAATATTTTCAAATATCAAGTAATGTGTTTAAAATATGACAGCATAAGGTTGGCCTTCCATTGAGAACATCTCACACCGCCGCTAAATGGATTGCTCCGTTTCGTACAGTAAATGTCTTACCGTGTCTAGTAGAAAGGCGGCGGGGCGCTTCGCTATCCCTATGGGCAACACATAAGCATTGCCATACAGCGAGGAGGTAATGCCACCAGCATTCTGCCGCACGGCACATTTAGATGATGTTTTTTATTTGTAGGTATTTGTACTATTCAAGAACGCGCTGGCCGCGTGAATGCCCATACAAACGCTCTTAAACAATTACGACCTTAATACGCATTTTAATCTTTAATTGGTTACAATTATAGTCTCACTTGAGTTAGAACTAGGTTTGTATAGAACCAAAACTTCGAAATTTCTATAGACATCCTAGTTACAGAAATTTCATATATTTATATAACTATTACGAAATTTGTATAAGATGTTTACGAAAAATTTCGAAGTTTTGGCTCTATATAAACCCAGTTCTAACTCAAATGAGACTATAATTCAAAACAAACCACGATTGAATTGTGTATTAAGGTCGTGATCGTTTAAAAGCGTTTGTATGTGCGTACACGGGTCCGCCCCCCTACTCAATCAGTTTTTAATTTGGTACCTACTAGCTTTTGTTTTTATGTAGGTTTATAATTAATAGCAACTCGTCTGCAGTTTCGCTCGCGTGGAATTAGTTTTTTATAAGAATATTTTTTTAAATCTCGGTCATACCTCATTCCTGTTCTTCCCTTTTCCATTATCGTTCCCGTCACCAAATATTCTATTGTTTACGTTCCTGACCCTGGTCCCATCCCGCCTGTTTTCGTTTCCATTTTCATTAACTAGTGGGCAGGGATAGGTGCATGTAGGCTTACACAACACCAATTCTCTGGTTTGTATACAAATATTACAAAATCTGAAACTACGCAGGCGAAGCTGGAGGCAAAAGCTAGCGTTTTATACATATAAACATGCCAGATTTTTTTCTATATTAATGTGAAAACTGTATAAAAATCTATGTCCAAAAATCAACGTAACTAAATAAATAAATTAAAAAAATATTTTTTATTAAATAAGCTAACCTACAGAAATTTTTCCTGAATGTGATTTCAGCGTACCTACCGGGTGTAACTGTAATGAAGTTAAATATATATGATAGAATAATTTCTATCAAACCAAAAATAATTTTAAAAAAACCATCTAATTGAAATCTTAAACCATTCTCATATCTACTTGAACACACACAAAAATTTCATCAAAATCGGTCCAGTTTAGGAAGAGTTTAATTACACACGCACGGAACATATACAATTATATTGATTTGGTTACACAACTACTATCCTAAAAACGAAACAATTGATTTTTTGATAGGCCTATTATTTTGAGAACGAAGCTTTTAGTGGATAATTTGTAGTCACCTAGTATTTATCATTATATCATTTTGACATTAGATAGTATTCATACTTGTGAACACATGCGAGAGTAACAATATATCTTGAGGACAAATTGTTTATTTAGAGGATATGAGTTGATGACAAATAAAAAGTTTGATGTCGGATAATATATTGTCTTTATATTTTACGCTTTCATCTCCTATGTCCCTGTAAAAATTTTGTTCAAGTTTTAGAATTTTATTGCAAACTTTCCAATTAACAATTACAGAAATTCCAAACAAACAGATACAACCGGCGAAATTATTTGTACTGAGATATATGATTATAATATGATTTGATTTTTACAGCCATTTGCAATGAAGTGTGTGCAAACGTAGTTGAGGTACAGCTTGGTGAAGAACGTGCTCGTATTGCTGAATTAACGCAACAATTGCATATTCTGCAAGTATGTAGATAATTGTATTTATTAAATGACACTAGTATAATAGTGAAAAGCCCATGTTTCCATCGATTTAACCTACTGGTAGGACAACGCTATATCACTATGTACCCGTGGTCCAACTGAACCTAAATCTGAGCATAAAATGATTTTGAATATGTTCAATTTCAAAGTGAATTTTCATTTAAATGAAGAAAATATGTTAGTTTTAATTATTTACTTAATAAAAATATAGATGAATATCAATACTATTTAATCATTCCTAGTCCATTAGGAGCACGGGTACATAGTGGTATACCATGGTCCTACCAGTAGGTTAAATCAGTGAGACCATGGACCCTTCACCAGTATAATAAATATTTGTACTAAAATGGATTTGTGTTATGTCATTTAAACTTTTTAGACGCAAATGAAATCACTGAAAGACGCAGGTGTTGCTGAGAAATCTATACTAGAAGCAAAATTATCGGAAAAAAATGCTGAAATTGGAAATCTCAAATATGAAATAGATATGCAAATTGAAGAGAAAATTAAACTCACAGAACACAGTAATGATGAAATGAGTAAATTAAATAATCAGTTAAATGAAATGGATCAAAAAATGCAAGAAAATCTTGAAAATTACACCTGTGATATAGAAAATAAAATAAAAGAAATACAAACATTACAAGAAGAGAAAATGACTTTGATCCAAACTTTTACTATTGAAATCGCAAAAATGGAAACAATTATCAGTGATAGAGACAATGTAATACATAACATTAAAGTCGATTTAGATACTGAAAAAAATTCAAAATTGAAATTAAAGGAAGGTTATGACAAACATATTGCCCAAATTAATGAAAAATTATTGAACAGAAACAATGAAATTGTTGAGTTACAAAATAGTTTGTTACAGAGAAGTGATGAAATAGAGAACACAAGCAGATCTTTACAACAACAAACAAAAACGTGCAAAGAAATGGAGACTGTTTATTCGGCTTATAAATTACAAGCAGAAGAAACCCAAAATAAATTAGAAACACAACTCCATACAAAAATTGAAGAACTACGGCAGCTTGAACATCAATTGAAAGAAAAATCAGATACTGTAGAATATGTCAATAAAGCACTAAATGACACTAAGCAAAATATTTGTCAGTTAACGAACAATTGTGATAAGTTAACCGAAACAAATGTAAAATTGCTGAAAGAACTTGATGTGACAAATGCACAATATAACGCTATAGAAGTAGAATTAAATAATCTACGAAGTACTTTCTCTGATGAAAGACATGAATTAGAAATGAGTTTGTCTCAAAAAGACGCGGCTTTGGCTGTGATGTCACTAGATTTAGAAAACGAATTTAGTCATACAAAAGATCTGTTAAAAAAACTTTCAAAATTGGAACGTAAAATTCACTTTGTTTGTAAAGAAAATGATGACAAAAGTAAGGAGCTGGAGAAAGTTAAAAGCGAATTAGATGATATGAACAAGGAAGTCGACAATGTTATTCGTACCAATGAAAACTTGCAGCAGACAATTATATCCCTTGATAAAGATAAACAAGAACTTTTAATTAAAGTAAATGAAAAAAGTGATGAAATATTACTATTGGTAGCTAACAACGAAGCTCTTATAAAGGAGCTTGAAGACACCAAAGCAGGTATAATTATTCTAAGACTGTAAATAAAAATAAACATCTTGATTAGAAGAAAATTCACATTTTTTTTAAACTGATTTCTCAAAACGACTCAGATGCTTTATTTTTATGTACTTATGTTCACTGATTTCCCTGAAATGGCGATATTGATAGCAAAACCAACGTTTCTAAAAAATTATTCTTTGTAGATATTAGTAGTATCTACAATTAACGAAAATTCCCACTTGTAGAAAGTGCCTTTAAGTAGATACTGCCTTGTCCAGAAAACTATATTCTAAAATATTGGTTTGAAATTTTAGACAAATAGACAAAATAATTACTGAAAAAATTCTGATTCTAATTTTGATATATTATGGCGTTTTAGTTATTAATGTAAATATTAGTTATTATATTTTGAAGTCAACCCCACATAGGAGTGCACTAGTTTGTGTATGAACTTGTAAAGTGAAAAGTGAACTTAAGGTAAACATTTCTTATTTTAGATCATCTGAACTGGTCGAATGACAAAACAGATGAATTTTATGTGATGGTTTATAAAATGGCCAAGATTTTACACCAGGCGGGCGTCACGTTAAAATATCTTTTGATGACAATTTGGTCAAATTTTAATGGCTTGACCTGATTCTCTATCTTTACAATTGAAAAATTTATTATGAAATAACTAGTATTTTAAAAATTTTATTTATTTAACAGACAAAATATTTCATTTATCATTTTGTGATGTAGAGACAAAGTTAATTACAGCAAATGGCCAGTTGATTAGTTTATTATTATAGGCAAGGTAACAAGACACGATAAAAGTTGTACACAAACAAAAGCTGTATCGCTATGGTACTGTCCATGACCGGAATAACCTTCTAGCTTATAGAGTCTGATTTGAATCTGCTTAAAGTGTAACTACCAATTTGAAAATGAATTACTTATGAATAATTAATTCATCACAATTAATTAATTACTGGTACTACAGGCGGAGGGAGGTAAATAGGCGAGAGTGAGTTGTCGACACTCTTGTAAAAGTGGTAATATCGGTAAATATGCACTGCCATAAAGCACATAAAAACAAACTCCCTCCTGCCTTCTTAGCCTCCGATTCTACGGAACTTGCGCGCAAATAATAGTTTAGGCCACCTACGCTCCAATTCGACATTGGCGTGTAATAATTACCAGTTTATTTATAACATAGTTGTTCGACTGAAAATCATATACTAAGTCAGCATGACTTTAAATATATAAAACAAATTAAGTAATTATTAGACATTTTAATTTACTATAAATTTAACTTATATAGATTAAGAACAATAATCTACCAAGTCAGTTATGTGAAGCTAGCGACAATAGCTATGCATATGCGAGCGCTCTGTTATTGGAGTGTAAACCCGTCTCGCGACCTGAGCCCGCTTATTGGCCGTAACCGTTTTCTGTTTAGCACGCGCGTGGCGATGCTGCTGAACGTGTAGACGCCTGTGCTCACACGCTTACGTAGAATAGGCTGCATATAATGCGAAAAAAATGTAAGATGTCTTAGACTTCAGTCATCTGTCTTATATATTTTCAGTCAATCAACTATTACGTTGCGAAAATTGATTCAATTGCTATCACAAATAAAAAATATATAAATAGGTAATGAATGAACATTGTGATTTCCTTTCTCATACTATACATGAGTATATTTTCAAGGGTATATTTTCTCATACTATACATGAGTATATTTTTATATTTTTCATTTTTTATAATTTTTACCTTAAATATAGGTAGGATGTGAGATGCCTCACATCTAAGATGGTGGTCATGATAATAAATAATGAATTTATCCCATTTTTGTTGGTGATGGGTACCGAACCTCACACATGACGCCTATTATATTGTTTATATTAAAACTTTAATTTTGTTGCTGACAAATATTCATGTTTTCAGAACTAAAAAATACAAAACAGCAACATGAGAAAGATGTATGTAATTTAAAATTAGAAATGGAAAAAAAATTACAAGAGCAGATCAGTGACTTAAAAATTGTCAACGCAGAAAAATTAAATGCAGAGATTTTGTATAAGGAAGCTTTGAATAACAATGTGAAGTTGAAAGAGACATTGGAAAATAAAATATGTAGACTAATGGATGATATCAATATCTTAAATAATGAGAAGCTGGAATTACAGAAACATTACAAAGAAGAAAATCTATTAAAAGAAAAAGTAGAATGCACATTACAGAACACTGTTAGAGATTTTGAAACGGAAAGAAACCACAATATACTTCTAAAAAAAAAACTTCAAAGTAAAATACATGAATTATCCCAAAATTTAGAAGTAGCCATGTTATCTAAATCTGAAATCGAAATTTTATATAAAGAAGCAATGCAAAACAATGTCTATTTAAGAGAAACATTCGAAGAAACAATACGTACACTACGAAATGATTTTGAAACTGTTAGTGTTGACAAAATGAATTTAGAGAAAAATTCAAATGAATTGCACTTATTAAATGACCAACTCAAAATTGAAATACATAATACAATAAAGGAATTGCAATTAACTATTAAAGATAAACAGGCAACTGAAGAAAAGTATGAATTAGAAAAAGCAAATAACGCTCATTTACAAGAACAAATTATCAGTAAAGAAGAGAAATGGGTTAGAGATAAAGAAAATTATAAAATTGGCAAGTCTGAAATGGAAAAGCTTTATAAAGACGCGTTACATAAAAATAAGGTATTAAAAGAAACATTTGAAAAACAAATAAGTACTCTTACTAACGATTTGGAAAATATCAATAAAGACAAATTTGAACTTGAAGAAAAATATAGATTAGAGAAGAAAAGTACGACAGCGTTAAGAAAAAAAATTGAAAGTGAAATAAACGAATTGACTCAAAATTTAAAAGAAGCTATGTCTTCTAAATCTGATATTGAAATTTTACATAAGGAAGCAATGCGTAATAATGAATATTTAAAAGAAGCATTCGAGGAAACAATACATAAACTGAAAAATGAATTGGAGATAATAAGCATTGACAAAATAAGTTTAGAGAAAAGTCTTGGAGAGTTACAGTTATTTAATGAACAACTCAAAAATGAAATACAAAATACAAATAAAAAATTGCTATCAGCCAATAAAGACAAACAGACATGTGAAGATAAGTATGAACTAGAAAAAGTAAATAACTTAGTATTGAAAGAAACATTTGAAAAACAAATAAGTACTCTCACTAAAGATTTGGAAAATGCCATTAAAGACAAAACTGAATTCGAAGAAAAGTATAGATTAGAGAAGGACAGTAAAAGAGTATTAAAAGTAGAATGTGAAAGTGAAATAAACAAATTAACACAAAATTTAGAAGTGACGATGTTATCTAAATCCGAACTCGACATTTTATATAAAGATGCATTACGAAACAATGACCATTTAAAAGAAACGTTCGAAGAAACAGTACATAAACTGAAAAACGATTTTGAAACTGTGAGTGTTGATAATATAAGTTTAAAGAAAAATGTTGAAGATTTACAGTTATTAAATGAACAACTCAAAAATGAAATACAAAATACAACTAGAGAATTCCACTTAATCATTAAAGATAAACAGACAACTGAAGAAAAGTATGAATTAGAAAAAGCAATTAACGCACATTTACAAGAACAAATTACCATTGAAGAAGAGAAGTGGGTTAGAGATGTAGAAAAAGTTAAAATGGGCAAGACAGAAGTGGAAAAACTTTACAAAGAAGCTTTAAATAATAACAAGGTATTAAAAAAAACATTTGAAGATCAAATAAGTAAACTCACTAAAGATTTAGAAAATACCTTTAAAGATAAAACAGCATTCGAAGAAAAATATAAATTGGGAAAAGAAAGCGTGAAAGTATTAAAAGAAAAACTTGAAAGTGAAATAAATACATTAACTGAAAAATTAGAAATAGCCATATTATCTAAATCCGAAATCGAAATTTCATATAAGGATGCAATACGAAACAATGATTATTTGAAAGAAACTTTCGAGGAAACACTACATAAACTAAAAAATGATCTAGAAATTGTCACTGTTGACAAAATAAATTTAGAGAAAAACTTGAAAGAATTACAGTCATTAAATGAACAACTCGAAATAGAAGTGAAAAATACAGCAAAGCATATGCAATTAATCATTCAAGACAAACAGACAGCTGAAGAAAAATATGAACTAGAAAAAGCAAATAACACACGTTTACAAGAAGAAATTACCATTGAAAAAGAAAAATGGGTAAGAGATGTAGAAAATGTTACAATTAGCAAGTCAGAAATGGAAAAACTTTACAAAGAAGCTTTGGATGATAACAAGGTACTAAAAGAAACATTTGAAAATCAAATAAGTACGCTCACTAAAGATTTACAAAGTACCATTAAAAACAAAACTGAATTTGAAGAAAAATATAATTTAGAAAAGCGAAGTTCGATAATATTAAGAGAAGACCTTGAAGGTGAAATAAATAAATTGACTCAAAATTTAGAAGTAGCAATGTTATCTAAATCCGAACTCGAAATTTTATATAAGGATGCCATACTAAACAATGATTACTTGAAAAAAACTTTCGAGGAAACAGTACATAAACTAAAAAACGATCTAGAGACTGTGACTGTTGACAAAATAAATTCAGAGAAAAACTTGAAAGAATTACAGTTATTAAACGAACAACTTCAAATAGATATACAAAATACAAGAAAAGATATGCAACTAATTATTCAAGACAAACAGACAGCTGAAGAAAAATATGAACTAGAAAAAGCAAATAACACACGTTTACACGAAGAAATTACCATTGAAAAAGAAAAGTGGGTAAGAGATGTAGAAAATATTACAATTAGCAAGTCCGAAATGGAAAAACTTTACGAAGAAGCTTTGGATAATAACGAGGTACTTAAAGAAACATTTGAAAATCAAATAAGTACACTCACTAAAGATTTGGAAAACACAGTCATAGCCAAGACTGAAATTGAACAAAAATATAGATTCGAGAAGGAAAGTTCGATACTATTAAGGGAAGAACTTAAAAGTGAAATAAGTAAATTAACTGAAAAATTAGAAATAGCCATATTATCTAAATCCGAAATCGAAATTTTATATAAGGATGCAATACGAAACAATGATTATTTGAAAGAAACTTTCGAGGAAACACTACATAAACTAAAAAATGATCTAGAAATTGTCACTGTTGACAAAATAAATTTAGAGAAAAACTTGAAAGAATTACAGTCATTAAATGAACAACTTGAAATAGAAATGAAAAATACAACAAAGCATATGCAATTAATCATTCAAGATAAGCAGACAGTTGAAGAAAAATATGAACTAGAAAAAGCAAATAACACACGTTTACAAGAAGAAATTACAATTGAAAAAGAAAAATGGGTAAGAGATATGGAAAATGTTACAATTAGCAAGTCAGAAATAGAAAAACTTTACAAAGAAGCTTTGGATAATAACAAGGTACTTAAGGAAACATTTGACAATCAAATAAGTACACTCACAAAAGATTTGGAAAATACCATTAAAGCCAAAACTGAATTTGAAGAAAAATATAATTTAGAAAAGCGAAGTTCGATAATATTAAAAGAAGACCTTGAAGGGGAAATAAGTAAATTGACTCAAAATTTAGAAGTAGCAATGTTATCTAAATCCGAACTCGAAATTTTATATAAGGATGCCATACTAAACAATGATTATTTGAAAAAAACTTTCGAGGAAACAGTACATAAACTAAAAAACGATCTAGAGACTGTGACTGTTGACAAAATAAATTTAGAGAAAAACTTGAAAGAATTACAGTTATTAAACGAACAACTTGAAATAGATATACAAAATACAAGAAAAGATATGCAACTAATCATTCAAGACAAACAGACAGCTGAAGAAAAATATGAACTAGAAAAAGCAAATAACACACGTTTACACGAAGAAATTACCATTGAAAAAGAAAAATGGGTAAGAGATGTAGAAAATATTACAATTAGCAAGTCAGAAATGGAAAAACTTTACAATGAAGCGTTGGATAATAACAAGCTACTTAAAGAAACATTTGAAAATCAAATAAGTACACTCACGAAAGATTTGAAAAATACCATTAAAGACAAAACTGAATTTGAAGAAAAATATAGATTGGAAATGGAAAGTAATAAAGCTTTAAAAGAAGAACTTGAAAGTGAAATAAAGAAATTGAGTCAAAATTTAGCTACTGCCGTTTTAAGTAAATCTGAATTTGAAGCACTCTATAAGGAAGTAATACTAAATAATCAATCATCAACACAAAGGTTTGAAAGTCAAATACACAGACTTAATGAAGAGTTAGACGTTTTGCGTAATGATAAAGTAAGATTACAGAAAGATTACGTGGAAGTATTGAAACTAAAAGAAAAGTTAGAATTTGATGTAAAGAAATTAATGAACGAATTGGAAGTTGCCGTTAATGATCGACTCAAAGTTGAAGAAAGATGCAATTTAGACAAAAACAATAGTCCACCTTTGCAAGAACAGGTAGATACAAATTTCATAAATTGGCATAAGAATTAATGACTTAATTATTAAGTGCGATTTGTTTTAACTATTCTATTGTTAAAGTTAAACTTATGATAATTAAACCTCTGTTTTAATCAGGTTAGTATTGTTTTAATCAAAAAGTATTTGATATTTTATCTAAGTTACATTTAAATCTTTAAAACACTCGAGTGAAGGAAATTTAATCCATGATTAATCTGATTATGGCGGATTTTAAAAATATGTTAACTTTGACTATAGGTAGGTAGTTAAACAACTCGCTCTAAATATTGGTCACGATATTGTTATTATATAATAGCTGGGAGGTCCTAGCCATATAAGAAGGTAGAAGCATGTTAGGCCACTGGCGTTATGTGTTGTGATAGAGAAACATATTTATTAGAAAGGCCTCAGCTGAATGCCTTGACTATATAACAAACTGCAAATTGAATTCCAAATTGTGATCATGTTTGTGTAATAAATTCAGCTTTTAATGTAATTAATTGTAATTAAATATATTTTTTTTTTTTTCAGTTTCACAATGTTCTTCAGCTTTAGCTTTATCTTTAGTAGTATCCTCATATTATTAGTAAGCTTTTGTATTATTTCTTTCAAATGTTTTTTAAATTTTTAGTACTTCTTTTTTCGATTCAAACACTGGGATATCCAATGAAGTCTGTTAGTAAATTGTTGTACATTAATCGTGCTATATTTATTAACCTATAAAAAGTGTTCCCGGCGACAATACTAAGCGTCACATTTTTCTGTGTGCTTCAGACTTTAAATATTTAATTCTAACCAATTATTTAGAGCAGGGCTATTGATTCAATACTTTATAACAAAGGTAGTGCATAAACAGTACCTACCTAATAAACTCGTTTTCTTTTCACTACGCCATCGTCGTTTACATGCCTCTACTTTTTCTAAATAAATTTAGTTCTTCTGGCTCACAACAGCAAGATTGTTACAACTATTTATTATACATTCAATTTATAAACGTTTTAAAGTTAAATTTTAAGTTAGTAGAAAAATATACTTTAAAGCGTTTAATTTTAATTGGTTTATATTGATTCTGATCAACATATAATACTTATAACTTACAACATATAACTTGTAGTTTTCAGAATTTTAGGATGCCATGGATATTGCTTTTTTGATTAATTACATTACAAATTTAACTTTAAATTTTCTGATGTCCAAATTCACACTTAGTTAATTTAGATCAACTACTTGCGTGAAAATTTAGTACTATGTTTCGACTCTTGTATAAAACAAATATGAATCATATTCAGTTACATGTTTGATTATATTTTTTTGGTTTTTCCAATGTCCAAAATTTTCCCCAATTTCAGACAGTGTTCAAAGAACTAACGAATTTGGGCAACGTGTACGGCGGTTGCGACTTTGAGCTGAGGAGAAGCTTCACATCTGGAGTCATACAGACAGACAGACTGGAGAAGTTCTTTGAAACCACAGAACGATATTTGAGAAACTGCTCTGAGAAAGAAACTGTACTACAGAAAGAACTAGACGCGCTCAAGCTACTGTACAAGACTAATGAATCAGATTTGGTTAATGTGAAGAAATTCCTGACCGAACTCTGCGTTTATTTCAAAACGTTTACCTCTGTCAAAGAAATGTATACTCAAAAATTGAGCAGAATTGTTTCCTTGCAAAGAACTGTAAGAAGAGAGATACACAATTTGGAGGGACGGCTGCATGATGGCGTATTGTGTAAGTTAGAGAGACGCTACGCAGCCGTCATGCAGGACTTAACCGAATGTGTTATGAACTTGGACCGTTGGGCCGAGAAGTCCATCGAAATGGGAGTCTCGCCAGAGATAGTAAAGCGAGCGTTTAAACCTCAAACTTCACCATATTGTTCTGGAAGCTTGCAGAACAGTGGTTTAGTCGTTCAACTAGATGAACTGGAGGTGTCGTTCCAAAAGTTACTAGAAGAAATATCTCGTGCGCAGAGTGCAGAGATGACGAAAGACTCCGAAGCGTCTACCGTAAAGGAAGTCCGGGCGGAGTATGAGGATAAATTAAATAGAATGAAACAAAAAATGGTCAGTATAGCACCCATACTGTTCCTAATATTACTTTATCAGATTGTGTGGTGGTTCTATTTATCAATGGGCAATTGATGTCTTTTAAAGTCTTTATGTATTGTATATATAATATTGACAGATGACTTGCAACCGGTTTATTTGTTTTTTTATTATTTAACCTAAATAAATTTTGTCAAACAAGTACAATTCTTTTATTTAAAAATATATAAGTTACTACATAGCATATTTGAATTTATTGCTTGGCTTTGCTTAAGTTACTTAAAGTACACAATGTCATGGATTCGGAAAATTAATACATCTTTGGTCTACATTTAGCGAAAATATGATTTTGCTGTCTGCTGGCATGCATATATATATTTAAATGGAAGCGTGTTGTCCTATTATAAGTTTAACATATTTTGCTTTAATAACTGGCATGTAACAGAACTCTTGCTGGATTTCAGAAAGAATTATACCAGGAGCAAATAGGGATATTCAGGGAACGTCAAAAAGAGGAAGTTGCCGTATTACAACGGGAATTGGCATCAGCTCGTGAAAAATTGAAGGATTCAAGTAGAGCTTATGAAGAACACATCCGAGGGTTGACCACTGAGCTATGGAGCGTGGGAGAAAAGTTCCTGATGAAAAAAGACGAAGCCGATTGGCTGCGACGCCGACAACAGTCCGGCTCACTCATGTCTCTACAACAAATGCATTCTGTTAGCATGTCTTAGAATTATATGAAAATGTATTTAATTAAATATCTAACATAGGTTATCGCCGTAGAACGCATCGATGTTGAAAAATGCTAGACTGGCCCACTTGCTTTAGAAGGAAATAACGCAACACGATTATTAGAAATTTGTGGTAGAAAAAGCAAAGATTGTTTATTTAATTTTTTAAATATAGTGCTACATTCTAAATATATAACGAAATAAATTTAATTTGGGCTCAATGTTGAAAATTGCAAAAGCAAGATAGTGTCAAAATTGTTTTATGTTGCGAGTCGCTCTGTTTAAGGCCCACCGCAATAAAAGTAGAAATTCTAGCACTCTTCTGCGTTTACCGTCTTACCACTCATATTCAGCGTAGCTAGCTCGTGTTAGAGGGCCAGTTTCAATGCGCGAGGTCCCCGCGCGCCGGTCTTCGCCCCGCGAAATTCCCGCGCGCCCATCTTCATCCCCGCGAAATTGCGTTTGACATTTTAAATACTGTGAAGTGACATGACTCTATTAAAACCAAATGCTGCTGGCAAATTAATTTACTCTATGCCCACCGCATACACGGCAATTTGGTATGATTTAGGCTGACAAATATATTATGGCCCTTTCTCGGATTCTGTTCCTCAATAGGAAAAAGCGGAACGATTATAGGATCATTCTTGCGTCCAATTGTCTGTCCGTTTGTCGCTGCTGATCATAGCTGATTTACCCAGAAACTAAGGTAGAAACGTGAAATTATCATGTAGTTGGATACTCGTGATATATACATATAATAATAATAATAACACACACAATCACAACAACGTCTAGGTCCCAAACTAAGCATATCCAGACAGTCTGCATTAGTAAAATATTTTTAACGTGAAAACATTTTTAAAAAGGCGTCCATACTAAAGTCCTGTCAGAATTACCTATGAAACGCTTTTGTTGTCGCTATAAATGTTGATATATCTCGTGAATCAAGGTCGGTACCGCCAAATTACGTACATATTTTGAAAACATATCCTATACCTGTTAGTGCGCTTACGCTATCGTACACTTACGCCATCGAGTGAGGGTAGAGGGGGTCGGAGAAGGGCCTAGATATACACCCCATGCGACTAAATAATTTGTCATAACTCCTCAATGGATAAGGTTAGACAAGGTGTTTGTGCGTCGTTGTGTAGATATAGGTCGAGCAGAAAAGCTGTCAAATGTTTCTCTTAAATTGTAGCTGCGAACACGAAAAACTATTTCTCGGTACTGTAGCGATACTATCCACACCGATTTTTTTTTTGCGTTGTCTGGGGATCGTTTGAAAGTTAGAGTTTGTAGAGTTAAAGTTTGCTAGTTAGAGTTATATGGCTGTAGAGAATATTTATTCACCAGTTTACGAATTCCTGCAATAGTCAATAGGAATTAATTGAATGTGATTGCGAGTCGGACTCGCGCCCTGAAGATTTCATATGTACTTGTACGTGTGCTGTGAGATCTCGCTTCTTGCTGAATTTCATAATTCTAGGATAACGGATAGTACTCTATAGGTTTCGATTAGTATGTTTATAAGTATCAAAACATGTGACATAAATGATCCAACCCGCAGTGGAGCAGCGTGGTGGATTTAAGCTCCAAGCCTCCCTCCTCACCCTGGGGGAGGCCTAAGCCCCTGCAGTGGGGTAAAAATGAGCTGATGAAGTGAAGTGAAATGCCCATATCTTTTCATTGCGTTTATTTAAAAGTTTAAAATTTTTACATCTCTAAAGGCCCATAATCCTTAGGTAAGTATATAATAATATAATGATAATACCTTGGACATCCCATACAGCGCCATCTAGTACCAAACTATGCAAAGCTTGTATTATGGGTACTCGACAACTGATCATCCATCAGCCCTGTTTATACCCCACTGCAGGGGCTTAGGCCTTTCCTCAAGATGAGGGGCTTGGAGCTTAAATCCACCATGCTGCTCCGATACGGGTTGGCGGATTGTAACGACCGCCATATATTGACAGCAACCGAGACCTACTGCTTAACGTGCTCTTCGTGGCACGGAGTCAGTGATAGTTAATGTATTTAAGTAAAAAAAAACGCATAAACCCCGTGCGATCACAGCTCCAAAAAACCTAGAAGTTGTACCGGCAAGCAGACCATATGTGGACTGTGAACATGTAGAGCTTTCCGTCTACAGACCTTATGTAGTCTGTAGACAGTGAAGCTGTTAATGTACTTAAGTCAGAAAAAACTCATTGGTACACGCCTGGATACGAACCACGGCCACATGACCTTATAGATTTGAAGTAGGTTTGCTGCGCTCGGGCCATCACGACACGCCAACGAATACATAAAATATTCTTTTTTTAAAATGTATACATATATCGATATTTTACACCCAGACACGGAACCAAAAGACATGTTCATGTGTACATTTTGTCGCGGGCGGGAATCGAACCCGCGACCTTTGGCTAAGCACTTAGGGTCTCTAAACACTCGACCAATTGGTCGGTCACGTTTAACTTCATATCTCTATCCGTTCTGTAGTAAAGGATCTTGACAGACGTACAGAGTGATCCAAGAGTGTTCCGTTTTTTCCTTTTGATGTACAGAACCCAAAAACGACAATAAAGCGTGTGTAAATTATACGAAAAAAGAAAGATTCGTGAAATTTTTGTTTTAAAAGTAGAGTTTTCGGTCGGGCATTTGGTTCCCTCCATAGGCATTATTGACAAATAATTTTTTAATTTGTAAAAATTTAAATCAAATTATATCACAAAATATCAGCGAGAATTTTGATTTCTGCAATAGCGGAAATAGGATGCCGCTACGTAGAAATTATCAACTTTAACCCATAGTAATGTAACCGAGTGACGTCATGGTACGATTCACTTTAAAAATTTGTATCTTCGACATTTTTGTAAATATCAATAAAATTCTTTCACTGATTAGTTTTTCTTAGATAAAAAAATATTTCTATAAAGTGCAAAAATAACAAGACGCGCTCATTGCGTCTCCCTCGTTTTGTTGCCGCCATATTATCGGCGTTCGCAGCATCGGTGTACTAAAGGCATTAATTCAAGCTTCTTCCTAATATAAAGTAGTTCATACTATTTGTATTCATATAATTGTTCTGTTTTTTCAGAGTGGCATGACAGTCCCCAGTGAAGAAAGACCGAATCCGTCCGACACATATTCGCTAAGATCTTTCCCACAAACCAGGAAAACTGGTGAGATTCATTGAGATTATGGGTATAGAGTATATGTATAGTTCGAGAAGAAGGTTTTTTTTTGTATTTCGTACTTTTGTAGTTGTAATTTCTTGGTTTTTTACTTTTACCTAGTACTGTGCCTGGCCGTTATTAATACTAGCAAAAGTTGACATTCTTAAAAAAAGAAAAACCAAGAATTAATTCCTGTCATTCTTACATTGTTTTTGAAATTGAGAAAATAATTAAAACTATGTACTACCAATTATGTTACTATTAAAATTGGACGTTTTGGATCTGAGCATTAATGAAAAAGCTGACAGTGTTGCTTTTGTTGAATTATAGAATAAAAACAACATTTTCTATATGTATGAAAAAAAAAGAACTTGAAATTGCGTATTTTTTATTATTTTGTGGATGATGACGGTATAGCGAATAGAGAGTTGCCACTGTCTAATCGTAGAAAAAAACCAATACACAACATTGCTAGAAATTAGGAAAGAGAAGATAGAAGTAAATAAAATAAATTATATTTAAAATAATGTTTGATACATTTTACAAAATTATATACATTAAAGTACAAAACTACTACTTGATTTTCAAAACTATTATGCTACCTATAATTTTTATTTAAAGTCTTAAAACTACTAATTAGTAAAAATCTACTAAAGATGGTCAAAGAATGTCCTACGAAGCAGCTCAAATACCAAACGTCGAATGTTAATAGCAACGTAACCAGGTAGTAATGAAGGAAATCACAATATTTAAAAATTTAAAACTATAAAATCAAAACTATGACAGAATCCTCAAAAAAATTGGTGCCGTATATACACTTAATACAAAAACAATATGTACAATGTAGGTTCAAGCGTTTTAGGTGCGAAAATTTTGACGGCAGAGATATAGCTCGCCATGGATAAAATCAATGCCATCCTAGAAACACTGAAGAAAGATCGATAGATTAATAGGTAAAACATTGTCGAGGAACTGAAATATGATAACCAAACGGTGTTATAGCATTGGCAAAAGACACAGACAAGTCAACCTTTAGACCACCCTTTAACAGGGAATAGCATTCGCCAAGGCTATGTAGTGACACTACATAACTACATTACTAGTGAGCCGTCAGTTGGAAGCCATTAAATTGTCAATTTTGAACGAGCCAATGAAAACTAGCCGACCTCTCCCCGCAACCCGCCACTTTTTGGCGATTTCGTTTTCGTACTGACATTTATTAAAGCGTGGTCTAAAGGTTGACTTGTCTGTGGCAAAAGATAACATAGTAAAAGGTTCGATAATAAAATCGTGTGCCTCATAATCTTACGTAAATAAACTTTATGAAACTTAGTTCCATTAACCATTCTCTGTTAAAACGTATCGAAATCATTTTCTAAAAGATCGATCACTGTTGACGAAAAAAAGCTCAATAAGAACGTGTGAATAAGTTGGTGGTTAAAGCATCGACAAATCCCATAAAGAGGCAAATCTCGCAACTGGTTTCATACAAAATAATGTAAAGTTGTATGTTCAGTGGGATTAGAAAGGTATCTTTTACAATAAGCTTTTACTGCTGGGGAAAACCATCGCTCTGATATCTCCTTCCTGCAACTGATGAGGTTAAAACGAGCAATTGAAACAAAAAAAACAGCCTGAGGTGATAGATATCTTTTGCTACTCCGTCGCCCGCGCGTAGTTTTTAGGAAATACGACCCGCGTATGCTTGAAGTATAAAAATTTTCATAATAATATTAAATAATACATGGGACATCTCACATATGGCCATCTGGTCCCAAAGTAGGTAGAGCCTGTATTATAGGTACTAGACAATTGTTATATATACTTAAATTTTTTTTTATAATACATGTTACGGACCAAACAGACATGCTCATACATACAAATACTTGTCTCATGCAGTAATCGAACTCACAATTTTTTTATAACGTATACATCACAACAACGTCTAGGCCCCAAACTTAGCATTAGCTTGTATTTTTGGGTACTAAGCGTAGACACCATATACATATAACAACCAAGACCTGGTACCAGTATAAATATTATATAATAATAATAATAACAATAATAACGTATACAACACAACAATGTCTAGACCCCCAAACTTAACATTAGCTTGTGTTTTAGGGTACAAAGCGAAGACACCACATACATATAACAACCATATATTATATTATAACAAATATTCATCATATAAATACTGACTCGCCTGAATTTTTTTTTTGTAGTTAGGATCTTTAATCACTCGACCAACCGATCCGGCAATATAGCCAGTCATATCGGAACCTATGAACCACCTAAGAACTACGCGTGTCGCATGCGCACGCAACCAACGGCCGTTGACGATACAAGCCTTATTTGTTATTTTTCCGAATTACACAATAGAGCGTCGCGGCCTCCACATGTCAGATGAAGAAGGCGAGGTCTTCGACAACCGTTGCCTTCGCGAGCTGCACGACACGCCGCCAGCTAATCCTGATGTTCGTCTGTCGGAGTTACGCTGGCGAAACTCACTCTGCCCGCCACATTTGAAAAGCTCTTATCCGGCAGAAACGCAGTTCGCACCGTCTGTTGTCGATGAGGATGATATTAAGGTATTAAAACACGCGGGTTCCGTGTGCGGTCAACTAACGACAAAACCATTGGATAAAACGCTAAGAGTTAAAAAACAATAATTCCCACCTAAAATCCAACACGTCAGTGTGACACTCAGTGATGAATTTATTCTCTCTCTTAAACTTTGTTGCCTTTGTCACGTAAAATCGCCTGATACCTTACATCGAACTGACTTATTGTGAAGTACGTGGTTTATAAATAAGATGGTTTCATATATACGCTTAATGCCTATAATTTGATGTAATCAAAACAAAACCTGAGAATAGCCTTAAAGTATGAATTTTCATTCAATCGTAGTTTTGTATACATTCGAAATGGACAGAACTAATACAGATCATTTCGCGAAATTTGCGTGCGAGAGGTTTTAACATTCGCGGATCTTACTATCCGGCGCGTCTCTACAAATGTCAAGGCTTTATATTCGGGGAGCGTAATTGACCATTCCCAAATTTTTGAACTAAAGTCCGTTATTTCTTTTTTCGAAAGAATAGACAATTTTAAAAAACTAATTTGAAATTTTTTTGATTTAGATCGGTATTTACGTAGTTATATCGTTTTGAAAATTCTTATAGCGCGACGTCACAGGGTGGAATTATAGGTCAGCCATTGCCATTACACATTTTATTAAAGTAATGTGTTAGAGTGTTAGCTGTCATGTCATCTACTGTGTCAACTGTCATTATTAGTTCCACGAACTGTCATGACAGCCACACTGAGAGTGACATTATTTTTATAAATATGCAACGGCAATGGCTGACCTTATAATTTCACCCTGTGACGTCACGCTATAAGAATTTTCAAAATGATATAACTATGTGAATACCGATCTAAATCAAAAAAATTTCAAATTAGTTTCTTAAAATTGCCTATTCTTTCGAAAAAAGAAATAACCGATTTTAGTTCAAAAATTTGGGAATGGTCAATTATAGAACGTTTTTATCGAAAATTAGTATATTATTTAGTACAGGGGAGAGCACTCTTATCTCATTCGAATGCGATCATCGACTTTTGTTCGTTCTTCTAATAATACTGGAATTTATATCTTTTTTTTTCTGACATTCAGCCAGTTGGATGCTTGTTTCATATTTATATGCCTGCCAGTGTGTGTAGGCGCGCAGTGCATGTGTAATCTTTACAATACATAATGACGTTTGATGCTATGTCTGTGTTTGCTCTCTTCTTTAATGCCGAGTTCGATTCGATTTACACATAATTACGTGCTATTTTTAATTTATTCTCTGGATAAACTTAAATATTTTGTGTTATAGAGCGTGCCAAGTGGCAGTGGTGTGGTGAGTCGTCAGCGCAAAGAAGTCGGCATCACAGCTTACAAGAAGCCCGGTCCACCCACTCCCAGCAAACAAGCCGGGCGCCTATCTGCCACTGTGCGTACTTGTTATAATTACTCATCTCATAATGTATTTTTTTTTAAATTTATTTGTTAATAACAAAGTTATATGTTATATACATCTACAGCATATATTGAAAACTTAAATAGTTTTCTAGCATACTGGGATTCGTATCGGGTAGATCGAATTCTCGCTAATCCTGCGCCGTCGTCGCCGCGGGGACGCCGGACGTGAGGAGATTGGAATATGGCGGGGAAAGTGTCTTTGTGTGTTATAAATGTGTATTAAACAATATGGTCTATGATTGCAACTGTTTAAGAGGAGTGTGTAGTGGCAAATTTCCATACACACGAAGATATTTGATATTTCTAAAGATATTTGTTCGTAGCCCTGCGATGTCGACATCCCTACACGTGTGTCACGTGCTAAATATTAGCGAACCGGCGCTAGTACCAAAGATGACTCACTTACTTGGGGCCGCGCGCTCCAAGTACTTTGGCGCAGGTACCGCCGCGCGAGCGAGTAGCGCGAGCTATCCGACCTCCTTGTCCTCCATTTTATGCTACTGCGACGCTTTCTGTAAATAGCTTCACTGCGGCAAAGATCCGTGCGTAATACTATACATAGTCCGTAAATTGTGTCCAATTGCATAAATCGATATTATACTGCCTGGGTTTTTAACGTTTTGGCTTACATCGTCTATTTTAGCGATTCGAGTGATATGCCAAATTCAGTTATTTCGTTTATTATATTTTTCCATAATTTTTTTTTCTAATTACGATTAATGAATTTGGCCGTTGAATTAAAAATAATGTAGGAGTTATGGCGAAGTAAAAACAGCTGACATTGAACTGGAATTTGACAAATTCGCAGACACTAAAATTAACTTACCGCTATTGAGAATAACAATAATTGAAAGGCAGTCAAATTTGCATTTTATATTTGCACTTTATATTTAACCCAGAATATAGAAAGATTGGTGAAAAACAAGCAACGACGACTAATTTAATTTGACGGAATTTTGTGAATCACTAGAACTTCCGAACCTTCGCTTATAAATCGCGGCTAACGGCTAATTTGATAACGCGTTTTTTCGATATCAGCCGAATTATAACAACGAAGGTCTGATCGATGTCAGTCAATTGATAACAACAAAGGTCAATACAAGTGTAAAGAAAGAATAAATTAGTGGCCACTGAATGTGAAAGTTACGTGTGGAGATCATTGAAATTAGTGGAGTTACATGTTATAAACTGTCGTTTAGCAAAATAAACTCATAAAAAACTTGCCATGAATTTTACTAAGGTAAATATCAATAAATATAAATAAAATTATGTTTTGCATTGTTCCCAGGATTCAGAATTGCGCGAATCGCTACGCCCGGAGGCGGATTTGATTCCTCGTAAGACTAGTACGCCCTCCCGACTTCGCGCTTTGTTCCGTCCACAACGACACGACCACGACGTGAGTGACATCACCCAATACTATATTATTGTGTGCACGCATGCACACTCACAGCGAGTTCCACTAAAAGAGCTTACGTAAACGTACATCACATAATAAACACTGACAGTTATACTTTGATTGGAATCATTATGACTGACTCTTGGTACAATCAAGTGCGGACATGGAACTCATTATGATTCTGATCAAAGTATATCTGTCAATTTTATGCGATATATGTTAGCGTACCTAATTTCTTTTGGTGCAATTATCTCGCTTTCGCTTTTTCATTTTTTTTCTTAGAATATAGTTAATTGATAATTTCCATTGAGTTACATTATGTTTTCTCAACCCGCTACTGGAGTAAACATTACAACAAGTTTGCGGGCGGTCGATTGAGATACAAAGGGACAAAATTCAGTAGTGACCTACACTATGGGTTATTTGTTTAAAATTATACAGACATCTTCAAAAATATCAAAAATCAAGTTAAAACTGGGATTTTGTGATTTTATATTCAACGGCGTTTGATAAATATAGAGACAGTAATGAAATTGTGATCAAATTAATAAAAAATAAACCAATCTTTCATTAATATTCACCAACGAAATAATCTCAGTCAGTTGCTATATGTTGTCACAGATGGCGCTATCATTGGCTATTTTGAATAAATTTTAATTATATTAAAGTTTCCACAAAAAAATATTAACTGTTGAGTTCATAATGTTTCAATTTGGAAAAATACGTATTGAATGCAAACGTGTAACATATAAAACGGGCGACACGTGTTGATTTTCTGTTCAGAATATTATCTTAAATATTTCTTATGCTAGTTACAAGAATATTAAACTTTCAAATAATACACGTTTTATTTCTAAGCAGAGAATGCCTTGCTATTCTCACGCACACGCATGTTAGCCGTTTTGTTTTTACCCATGCTGAAGAACCTGCGTTTTCTCGTTTTATGGCACGCTTTGCTTCCTTTCTTCATACTTCACTTACCCCAAAGATGTATTTTAAGTAGGTACCTACTTAAAATGGTTTTCTCTCCGACCATGTCTAATGTTTTTTCTTTTTTATTTCCAGAACTCAAGCACCCCACGTAGTAAACGTCTGAGCAACATTTTCAAAAGAAAGTAGTGATCCTGCCACATGCATTTCTATTTTTATACGAAATAAATGAACATTTTTTTTTACTATCGGGTATTAAAATTATTTTTACGATTTTGATATTTTTGTTTCTTTCCCTGACTGTTATACGCCTAGAAGAGTATTGTTGCATTTAATAAAATCATTAGTTTTGAGAATGTAGAGTTATTAATGAAAACGTATCAAGTGTTAGGGTTACGTAAAATGTTAAGTAATCACCAATAATCAATTGAAAGTGTTTAAAGTTTACTTTCTTGAAATAATTCAAGAATTAAGATTTAAAAAATCAGATATAAAACAGATTTTTTAATCCCACAATCTAAAAGTTATATGGGGACAATTTACTAATGACTTTAGCAGTGCGTAGTTTGCGAAATATTCACTAAATAAAAAGAATCACAAAGTATAGTAACAATCAAACTTACGCACGTAGGCACAAGTCGCGTCGCAGTAACCAGTTTTAGGTGTAGCGGGACGCAGTGGATCGCAAGCACGCTTATAGTGTTGTATTCCGATCCGTCATAAAGTTTGAGGCGAACTATAACTTCATTGCATTTTCAAACATCTGTCTAATGATACACAGTGGGGTACGTGAAAATATTTTTTTTACTCATTCGATGAAGGGCCATCCCTAAATGATTTTGAATGTTATGGTTGTTCATAAAAGACTTTTGCTGTGTAATTGGGATTGATGGAAAGAGGGTATAATATCTAAAATTGTGACATACAAACGAATAGGTCGAAATTATAAGAGGAAGTTTTTAATTAGCTACGGAACCCTAAAAACTAGTATAGTTACTCATAAATCGCATATTCATTCCAAAAAATAACGCAAATAAGAACCGCTTCTGAGTTAGAACTTTTGTAAGGTAATATATAGGTAGATATAATAAAATCTTAGACTGTACATGTTTGTATAATAACGATTTTTACAAAAAGAAAAAAAAATTAAAGCAATTTTTGAAATTTATTGTCCCATTGTATATACGCGTATCACGTAAAAGCATTGATCGTATCCAAAATATAATTACAATATAAAGCTCTATTCTGAGTAATATTTAGTGTTTATTTCATCAAAATCGACCTACAGAATGAAAAGATATTCAATTTTTAAAATTACTTAGAAATCTCAGCGCCATGCTACCGCACTCGGTGTTGCTGGGCGGTGTGTCGCAGGGGACAGAGTGACGTTGCGTTTTAAAAGCAGCTGAGATAGATGGAAATCCACGCAGACAAAGTCAAGGGCACAACTAGATGGTACAAAATATATATGTTTTTATGGCATTTTAAAAGAAAAGATACCAATGCCCAAAACAATTTCTGCAATATTATATACAACAACAACAATTTTCTTTGACAATTTCTTTTTGCTATTAATGCGTTCCCTTATTAATTATGCAACAAAATGTGGTAAAGACATTACAAGGCAAAAACGGCGAGATGGTCGGGCATGATGAAACCCTAATAAAATATGTGCACGTGCACGTCTTGTTCGTGGCGATGTAAATAAGACATTTGCTTTTCTGCTATCACGGGTTCAGAACACAGCAGTTGTCACGTGCCGCGGCTGGGCGAATTTCGTGCACTCAATACATTATTTTACAGAAGTATTCCATCTCATACTGAACAAAAAAAAAACAAAAACCATTCTGGTTGGCAATATTTTTCCATATTTCAAAAGGTTGACAGATTTGAACTCGTTTTGACGGCTGACTTGATACAGGCGAAATTCTGACACTAAACTTAGCGAAATTAATATACCTAAACAGAAAATGCCATAATGAAGAAGAAGAAGACACTAAACTTTATGGTCGTTTTTGTAATGCTAATATGTCGCCCTCACCGTACTGAAAGAAGTTATAATTTAAAAACCAAGCGTCGTTCTAGCATTCGCTTACATTCACATGAACATATTATCGTAGTCAGGTGCACTAGGGGTGCACTTGAAGTCAAAGTAGTTAATGAAGTTAGAAATGTTTGTCCCCTTTATTAAATAGAAATCTTATACAGCTATATCTACGGAATGGTAAGGTCGCGTCGTTGGCGGCCGCCGCCATGTATTCCACTCGTGAAGCGTCTCGCGATGCAGCTGTAATTACAAAAAATATCCAACAAATCGATAGCTGTAGTCGTCAGTTGATAGAAAGAATGCTGGAGATAAGCTTGTGACAGACGGACACAACGAAATTATAAGATTTCGATTTCGAAATTATAAGAGCGATTCAAGTTTTACAAGCGTTTTAAGGCTACCTATGAAATCAGCACAATAGCTTTTGCCCACTGCTTTGACCGCATGGTCTACAGAATTTATAGTTTTAAACAAGTTGTCCGTTCCTGCCTCGCCCCTGTTATTATATTCCATAAAGCTGTTGCACCCTAAACCTCTTCGCACGGAACGTCGGTATAGAACCTTCTTTTCTCTGCAGTATCAAATACTTTAAGTTAACCGTGGTAACTATAACGTTTACACCAAAATTAAACAAAATCGATCGAATCGATGTGGATATTTTGATATCTAAATCGATAACTAGACACACTGCCACCTTTTCGAAAAATATGAATGTACAGATACGGTCTTGTTACAATTTTATTATAAGTACGAATAGATATTTCTTATAATTTACATTATTAGACTATGTTTTTTCAATACTTTTAAGAATAATGGGTACAGTTGGATAGCATATCCAACAAGCAACTTCTAACTAAACTTCCAACACGAGCTTGATTTTTTATTATGACACCATAGCTTTAAAGTACTGGGTGAGTTTTTACAGGATGACAATTTGAGTAGGGGCTGCTAATGCTATAAGGGTAGCTACCTAAATCACTGACGCTTCACGCGATCATCGGTATTATTTCTTATTCTTATGCATAGGTATTTCTTATTTTTTTGATTCTCGTCATTGTGGCCCTCTTTTATGCACCCACTATTTTTCGAGTTAGCCTATTTCTTTAATTACACTTTACAATTTACTCGGAACATAGGTACTACCTAAGTGTGTATAAATATTAATTTGAAAACTTTCTTCTTGAAAAAAAGAATAATTTTAAATTTATTTTGATAGTGATATAAAAAGGTCTAATTGAATGTAAATTAAACGTTCTTAATTTACAAATGTGTTAAAGTTGAAAAAAAATTGAAGTTTCATAATGTTTAAATTAAAATTATCAACATCAATTGGTATACACACATCAAAAAAGTCTAAGCAGCACATACTATTTCAAATTATGAATCAATTATTATATCATTTCTTCCCAAATATGTAATACCTATGTAAACTTTTTTGATCTACAGGACATACTGGCTGGTTGTAAAAAAAATCGAGTATCATTTTTTTTTTACAAATTCAAAAGCGAATGCGTTTGTTCGAATTTTATAGCGTTTTCTTTGCTTATTAAAGTTTAGTATTCTGTATCAATTTTATGATTTAAGGGGGCATATACAAAATAAGGGCATGTTTAGGTACATTTTTAGGAAGTTTGGAAAAGTATATCGCTATAAACCTAATTCTGAAATAAAGAATAGTTCTTAATTTACAATCGTGTTAGAAAACATTTGCATATTTTTCACTCCTTCACAATGAAAAAACATTATTTTGTAACCCACTTTTGCCGAAATCTCGGAAAATGAACATTCTTCGGTACATATTACACCATCATCACAAGTTTTTTTGAGATTAAAAAATCATTTAAATATTGTTAATACTTCATTCCTTCTTTCTGTTAGAGGAAATTTTGATAATAAACGTAAAAGTGGCAGAAAAAAATTATTAATAATATGCAATTTCATCAAAATTTCGCCATACTATTTTGTATGAGCTGACAGTTCATTGACAAGCGAAAACGAAATCGTGTTTCAGTTCGCTGTGAGCAGCGCTAGCGAAAGGTCGGGTGTATAATTTTTTTCTTTTCCATCCGAATAATGTACGTATGCTAAAGTTTAACCCAATCAATCTTGAGACTTAACTGTAAATAAATTTATAATATTATTCTATGAATTAAATTAGTTTTAATTATTTTTGTTACCAAGCAGATAGCTTAGCAATCAGACATAAAATAAAAATCTTTCACTGTATATACAATTAAACAGTATATGTGCATATACATTAACAACTAATACATTTTTAATAATAAAAATATTAAATTAAAACATATGTAAAAAGTGGGGTCCTCGTGGAATGGTGCCCACTACGCAGATGGCATTTTTGCGCTGAATGACAATGGAAATCCTTTACGCAAGAAAACCGTCTGCGCGAGGGTCACCCATCGCCTAACTTAATCTCTGCTGGGTTCGGCGAAGAGCTCATGTGCTCTTGCCCCATGGCCCGAGAGCCAAATGCAACGAAGTCATATGAAGAGCCGAGACAACTGTATTTACCCACTTTCTGACACTCACGAGCCTCCGCCGCCGCCGCCGCACTGGCTTTCCTAGCGGTTGCCGAGAAATAGCTAGTGTGGCGACACAGGTAACGTCCCACACCAGCGCACGGCCCTTTCCCCAGGGTATTAATGACATACCATCAGGCCGTTTTCCATCGTTTCGAATGATACGTGGCTCGAGTGTCGCCCGGACATTGGCACTGACGAGAGCTCTTCTCAATATGTCGTTAAGTGTGGCGTAGCGGGAGAGGCGGCCAGCGCCGGAAAATCCATGGTGGCCAAGGCCGTCCGACAGCAACTCCGCAAAAAATACAGCGATGATCTGTACAGATCTTAACCCCGAGTCGAAAGCCGACCGCTACGCGCAGGGTGTTAGGGTCGATAAAAGTGCCTGTTTTGGGGAACGGGTAGAAATGAAATTAGTGATCAGACTCTGGCCGAGGCCTAGACACTGCCAGCAATTTGGCGCTGTCTACCAGTAGCTGCTTCTATTAATAAATTAAGGGGAGCCAAGGATGCGGTGCAGGCCCTTTGAATGTTAGGCGTGGGCGGTAAATTTAGACTCGGTCCAGCTAGCCAGGTATTTGTAGCTTCATCTAAATACGCTATCTTGCAGTTTATTGCCACAAGGGCTTCAAGAATTTTATCAGCGAGGTCAGAAGTACTATGGATCGAAGATAGGAAAGCCGGTAAAGACACTTAAAATTTTGCGGGTTCCCAAGCCGCCGTACCTCATTGGTAAAGAGGCTTGGGTCCAAACTTGCTCGCTGAAAGTTATGTTGTTAATGACCACAATTTGGAATTTTAAAGCGTTGTCAATGGTAACATCTAATTTAGAAATTTCCAAATGAGGCAACGGCGAAGTAGGTAAGTAAATTTAAGATAAAATATATTTAAAAAGAAAACAAAAAAAT
This sequence comes from Luffia ferchaultella, assembly GCA_949709985.1. Lineage (NCBI taxonomy): Eukaryota > Metazoa > Arthropoda > Insecta > Lepidoptera > Psychidae > Luffia > Luffia ferchaultella. Next base: position 13,442,396 of record OX453255.1, read on the forward strand.
CACAAAAAAAGTCGCTGCTCATTTTTATTTTAATATGCTTTTATAAGTTACACCTGTATGTTTGTTTGTATGTAATGGAATCTTTAAACGCGATTACCACCCACTTCTACTGAAGATATTGTGCTGAAATTCAAAATACGTATGTAACTTCGATGACAATACACTAAAATGGATAAACATAACCTGATGCTGCAGCCAGGATTGTTTCCTCTCGAGGATACTCCTCAACGGTTAATAGCACGAATACAAACTTTGTATATAGGTTGGATTCTAATAGTTAACCATGACTTTCACCATGAACTGATGATGCACCAGGATAGTTTGTTTACGAGGGAACTCGTCAGTGGTTCGCACCGACATAAAGCTTTGTATCGGTCTGTATCATTTCATCGTTTTATAGGTAATTGTGAGTTCCACCTTTATGTTTGTAAATTTCGATGGAATGTAGTTTAAAAAATATTAAGACTAAAAAAAGAAAAAAAATAATATGTTAAAATTATTTTTATAAATTACACTTTGATAATCGATCGAACTTTAAAAAAGAAAATAAATAGAAAAAAAATAATAGAAAATTAATGTTATTGCGAAAAATCGTGGAGTGCAATGAAATATTTAAAACAACTGATATTGGGCAACTCACGTTTTGTCACAATAACATTATTTTTCCTCATTAAACAATTTATTCTTATTCTAAAAGTTATTTTCTTCTTTATAGATCGATTTGGTTTTAAAGCGCAAGTTTCTTGGTTTTTTTAAACTATAATGTTTTTAGAAGGCGGTCTGAATGATCGTTAAATTTGAAGGGCAAGTTAGTCAAAACAAGGGTGTTCGCGCGGTTCCTTTATTTATATAAATAAATAATGGTGGGAGCTAAGGGCGCGAGCGGGTTGCTTTTCGCGGTTTACGCATGCGGTGCAAACAGAATGCTCGTTTGTGATTGGTCTAAGGTAAGCCATAGTACTGTAAAATACAACATAACGGTACAAGTTTCGATGTCATAAAGAACGTATTAATAGTAACTGTATTGTTTTAATATTAAAAGTATTAATCGTTGTTGTAATAACGCATACAGACTAGTTTTTTTTTGTAATGTGAACCCAATAATAATAAAATTTTAATCTATACGAAACAGACTTTATTTTAGTAGTGTTAGGCCCAGAAAGAAAGAAGTTTAAAATGGCAGACACTATTTTCAGTTTTGACCGCAGATTTGTGAAGGGAGACCACATGGACCCATAGATATCGATTTTGAAAGCAAGCAGTTCAAAAACAAAAACAGATTCAAAGGCAGTAATTTTTTTAGTTCTGAGCACAGATTCGTAATCGAAGACCATACAGACTCTTAGAAATTGATTTTCAAAGCAATCGGTTCAGAATCAAAAATAGTAGAATTTGACGAAATGGGAAATGAAAAGGTCACCTCATTCAATGGGAACTCGGCTTCACCATCGTCACGTATGTATCACAAACAAAATGCACTCGTATTACAAAACTCCACATACGATAACTGTGGCACAGTATAGTATTGATCGTCGTCCTTCCTCGTCGTTTTGGTTTGGTTTATATGTATACTTTATATAGTTATTGTATGTATGTATGTATAGATGTATGTATGTATGTATAGATGTATGTATGTATGTATAGATGTATGTATGTATGTATAGATGTATGTATAGATGTATGTATGTATGTATAGATGTATGTATGTATGTATAGATGTATAGATGTATGTATAGATGTATGTATGTATGTATAGATGTACGTATGTATGTATATATGTATGTATGTATGTATAGATGTATGTATGTATGTATAGATGTATGTATGTATGAATAGATGTATAGATGTATGTATAGATGTATGTATGTATGTATAGATGTATGTATGTATAGATGTATGTATGTATAGATGTATGTATGTATGTATAGATGTATGTATGTATGTATGTATAGATGTATGTATGTATGTATGTATAGATGTATGTATGTATATATAGATGTATGTATGTATGAATAGATGTATAGATGTATCGATGTATCGATGAATAGGTGTATCGATGTATCGATGTATAGATGTATCGATGTATCGATGTATAGATGTATCGATGTATCGATGTTTTGATGTATAGGTGTATCGATATATAGATGTATCGATGTATCGATGTATCGATGTATCGATGTATAGATGTATCGATGTATAGATGTATCGATGTATAGATGTATAGATGTATAGATGTAAAGATGTATAGATGTAAAGATGTATAGATGTATAGATGTATAGATGTATAGATGTATAGATGTATAGATGTATAGATGTATAGATGTATAGATGTATAGATGTATAGATGTATAGATGTATAGATGTATAGATGTATAGATGTATAGATGTATAGATGTATAGATGTATAGATGTATAGATGTATAGATGTATAGATGTATAGATGTATAGATGTATAGATGTATAGATGTATAGATGTATAGATGTATAGATGTATAGATGTATAGATGTACAGATGTATAGATGTATCGATGTATCGATGTATCGATGTATCAAACCAAAACCAGACCAAAACCAAACCAAAACCAAACCAAAACCAAACTAAAACTAAACCAAAACCAAACCAAAATTAAACCAAAACCAAACCAAAACCAAACCAAACCAAAACCAAACCAAAACCAAACCAAAACCAAAGACCAAACCAAAAAAAGAATGACGAGGAATGACGAAAACCAAAACCAAATTAAGACCAAACCTAAACCAAACCAAAACCCTAAACAAAACCAAACCAAAACCAAACCAATATTAAACCAAACCAAACCAAAACCAAACCGAAACAAAACCAAAACATAAACAAACCAAAACCAAAACCAAACCAGAACCAAACCAAAACCAAACCAAAACCAAACCAAAACCAAACCAAAACCAAACCAAAACCAAACAAAAACCAAACCAAAACCAAACCAAAACCAAACCAAAACCAAACCAAAACCAAACCAAAACCAAACCAAAACCAAACCAAAACCAAACCAAAACCAAACCAAAACCAAATAAAAACCACACCAAAATGAAACCAAAACCAAAAGAAATCCAAACCAAAACAAAAATAAAACCAAACCAAAACCAAACCAAAACCAAACCAAAACCAAACCAAAACCAAACCAAAACCAAATAAAAACCACACCAAAATGAAACCAAAACCAAAAGAAATCCAAACCAAAACAAAAATAAAACCAAAACCAAACTATACCTAAATTAAACCTAAACTAAAACGAAACCAAAACCTAAACACCAAACGAAAACCAAACCAAAACCAAACCAAAACTAAACCAAAACCAAACCAAAATTAAACCAAAACCAAACCAAAACCAAAATAAAACCAAACCAAAACCAAACCAAAACCAAACCAAATACAAACCAAAACCAAACCAAAACCAAACCAAAACGTAACCAAAACAAAAACCAGACCAAAACCAAAACAAAACCAGACCAAAACTAAACAAAAACCGAACTAAAACAAGAATAAAACCAAACCAAAACCAAAACCAAACCAAAACCAAACAAAAGCAAACCAAAATCAAACCAAAACTAGACAAAACCTAACCAAAATCACACCAAAACCAAACCAAACCCAAACCTAAACCAAAACTAAACCAAAACCAAACAAAACCAAATTAAGACCAAACCTAAACCAAACCAAAACCTAAACAAAACCAAACCAAAACCAAACCGAAACAAAACCAAAACATAAACAAAACCAAACCAAAACAAAACCAAAACCAAACCAAAACCAAACCAAAACCAAACAAAAACCAAACCAAAACCAAACCAAAACCAAACCAAAACCAAACCAAAACCAAACCAAAACCAAACCAAAACCAAACCAAAACCAAACCAAAACCAAACCAAAACCAAAGCAAAACCAAACCAAAACCAAACTAAAACCACACCAAAATGAAACCAAAACCAAAAGAAATCCACACCAAAACCAAAATAAAACCAAAACCAAACTATATCTAAATTAAAACTATACCAAAATAAACCAGAACCAAACCAAAACTAAATTAAAACCAGACCAAAACAAAACCAAAACCTAACCAAAAGACAACCAAAACCAGACAAACCAGATCGTCATTCTTGATCGTCGTTCTTCCTCATCGTTCTTGATCGTCATTCTTGATCGTCGTTCTTCTTTGTCGTTCTTGATCGTCGTTCTTCCTCATCGTTCTTGATCGTCATTCTTGATCGTCGTTCTTCTTTGCCGTTCTTGAGCGTCGTTATTCCTCGTCGTTCTTCCTCGTCGTTCTTGATCGTCGTTATTTTTTGTCGTTATTGCTCGTCGTTATTGATCGTCGTTATTTCTCGTCGTTATTAATCGTCGTCTTTCCCCGTCGTTCTTGATCGTCGTCCTTCCTCATCGTTCTTGATCCTCATTCTTGATCGTCGTTCTTGAGCGTCGTTATTCCTAGCCGTTCTTGATCGTCATTCTTGATCGTCGTTCTTGAGCGTCGTTATTCCTCGTCGTTCTTGATCGTCATTCTTGATCGTCGTTCTTGATTGTCGTCCTTCCCCGTTGTTCTTGATCGTCGTCCTTCCTTACCGTTCTTGATCGTCGTTATTCCTCGTCGTTATTTCTCGTCGTTATTCCTCGTCGTTATTTCTCGTCGTTCTCGATCGTCGTTCTTCTTCGTCGTTCTTGATCGTCGTTATTGCTCGTCGTTCTTGATCGTCATCCTTCTTCGTCGTTCTTGATCGACGTCCTTCCTCGTCGTTTTTAATCGTCGTTCTTGATCAGCGATATTCCTCGTCGTTATTGCTTGTCGTTCTTAATCGTCGTCCTTCTTCGTCGTTCTTGATCGTCGTTATTGCTCGTCGTTCTTGATCGTCATCCTTCTTCGTCGTTCTTGATCGACGTCCTTCCTCGTCGTTTTTAATCGTCGTTCTTGATCAGCGATATTCCTCGTCGTTATTGCTTGTCGTTATTGCTCTACGTTATTGCTCATCGTTATTGCTCGTCGTAATTGCTCGTCGTTCTTGATCAGCGATATTCCTCGTCGTTATTGCTCGTCGTTATTGCTCATCGTTATTGCTCGTCGTTATTGCTCGTCGTTCTTGATCAGCGATATTCCTCGTCGTTATTTCTCATCGTTATTCCTCGTCGTTATTCCTCGTCGTTATTGCTCGTTGTTATTGCTCGTCGTTATTTCTCATCGTTATTGCTCGTCGTTATTTCTCGTCGTTATTCCTCGTCGTTATTGCTCGTTGTTATTGCTCGTTGTTATTTCTCATCGTTATTGCTCGTCGTTATTTCTCGTCGTTATTGCTCGTCGTTATTGCTCGTCGTTATTGCTCGTCGTTATTGCTCGTCGTTATTGCTCGTCGTTATTGCTCGTCGTTATTGCTCGTCGTTCTTGATCGTCGTCCTTCTTCGTCGTTCTTGATCGTCGTCCTTCCTCGTCGTTCTTGATCGTCGTTATTGCTTGTCGTTCTTGATCGTCGTAATTCCTCGTCGTTCTTGATCGTCGTTATTGCTTGTCGTTCTTGATCGTCGTTATTTCTCGTCATTATTAATCGTCGTTATTGCTTGTCGTTCTTGATCGTCGTAATTCCTCGTCGTTCTTGATCGTCGTTATTTCTCGTCGTTATTAATCGTCGTTATTGCTTGTCGTTCTTGATCGTCGTAATTCCTCGTCGTTCTTGATCGTCGTTATTAATCGTCGTTATTGCTTGTCGTTCTTGATCTTCGTAATTCCTCGTCGTTCTTGATCGTCGTTATTGCTTGTTGTTCTTGATCGTCGTTATTTCTCGTCGTTATTAATCGTCGTTATTGCTTGTCGTTCTTAATCGTCGTCCTTCGTCGTTTTTGATCGTCGTTCTTGATCGTCGTCCTTCCTCGTCGTTCTTGATCGTCGTTATTGCTCGTCGTTCTTGATCGTCGTCCTTCTTCGTCGTTCTTGATCGTCGTTCTTGATTGTCGTCCTTCCCCGTCGTTCTTGATCGTCGTTATTGCTCATCGTTATTGCTCGTCGTCCTTCTTCGTCGTTCTTGATCTTCGTCCTTCTTCGTCGTTCTTGATCGTCGTTCTCCCTCGTCGTTGTTCCTCGTCATTTCTGATCGTCGTTATTGCTCGTCGTTATTGCTCATCGTTATTGCTCGTCACTATTGCTCGTCGTTATTGCTCGTCGTTATTGCTCGTCTTTATTGCTCGTCGTTATTGCTCGTCGTTTTTGATCGTCGTCCTTTTTCGTCGTTCTTGATTGTCGTCCTTCCCCGTCGTTCTTGATCGTCGTCCTTCCTTATCGTTATTTCTCGTCGTTCTTGATCGACGTCCTTCCTTGTCGTTTTTAATCGTCGTTCTTGATCAGCGATATTCCTCGTCGTTATTGCTCGTCGTTATTGCTCATCGTTATTGCTCGTCGTCCTTCTTCGTCATTCTTGATCGTCGTCCTTCCTTATCGTTATTTCTCGTCGTTCTTGATCGACGTCCTTCCTTGTCGTTTTTAATCGTCGTTCTTGATCAGCGATATTCCTCGTCGTTATTGCTCGTCGTTATTTCTCATCGTTATTGCTCGTCGTTATTTCTCGTCGTTATTCCTCGTCGTTATTGCTCGTTGTTATTGCTCGTTGTTATTTCTCATCGTTATTGCTCGTCGTTATTTCTCGTCGTTATTGCTCGTCGTTATTGCTCGTCGTTATTGCTCGTCGTTATTGCTCGTCGTCCTTCTTCGTCGTTCTTGATCGTCGTCCTTCCTCGTCGTTCTTGATCGTCGTTATTGCTTGTCGTTCTTGATCGTCGTAATTCCTCGTCGTTCTTGAGCGTCGTAAATTCCCGTCGTTCTTGATCGTCGTTATTACTCGTCGTTGTTGCTCGTCGTTATTGCTTGTCGTTATTGCTTGTCGTTATTGCTCGTCGTTCTTGCTCATCGTTCTTGATCGTCGTTCTTCCTCGTCGTTCTTGATCGTCGTTATTGCTTGTCGTTCTAAATCGTCGTCCTTCTTCGTCGTTCTTGATCGTCGTCCTTCCTTATCGTTCTCGATCATTCCTGATCGTCGTTCTTACTCGTCGTTCTTGAGCGTCGTAATTCCCCGTCGTTCTTGATCGTCGTTATTCCTCGTCGTTATTTCTCTTCGTTTTTGATCGTCGTTATTGCTCGTCGTACTTGATGGTCGTTATTGATCGTCGTCCTTCCTCGTCGTCCTTCCTCGTCGTTTTGGTTTGGTTTATATGTATACTTTATATAGTTATTGTATGTATGTATGTATAGATGTATGTATGTATGTATAGATGTATGTATGTATGTATAGATGTATAGATGTATGTATGTATGTATGTATGTATGTATGTATGTATGTATAGATGTATGTAAGTATGTATAGAAGTATGTATGTAAGTATAGATGTATGTATGTATAGATGTATGTATAGATGTATGTATGTATAAATGTATGTATGTATGTATAGATGTATGTATGTATGTATAGATGTACGTATGTATGAATAGATGTATGTATGTATAGATATATGTATGTATGTATAGATGTATGTATGTATATATAGATGTATGTAAGTATGTATAGATGTATGTATGTATGTATAGATGTATGTATGTATGAATAGATGTATAGATGTATAGATGTATCGATGTATAGGTGTATCGATGTATAGGTGTATCGATGTATTGATGTATAGATGTATCGATGTATCGATGTATCGATAAATACGTAAATCGATGTATAGATGTATCGATGTATCGATGTATAGGTGTATCGATGTATAGATGTATCGATGTATCGATGTATAGATGTATCGATGTATCGATGTATCGATGTATCGATGTATCGATGTATCGATGTATCGATGTATCGATGTATAGGTGTATCGATGTATCGATGTATAGATGTATCGATGTATCGATGTATCGATGTATCGATAAATAGGTGTATCGATGTATAGATGTATCGATGTATAGATGTATCGATGTATCGATGTATCGATGTATCGATGTATCGATGTATAGATGTATCGATGTAAAGATGTATCGATGTATAGATGTATCGATGTATAGATGTATAGATGTATAGATGTATAGATGTATCGATGTATAGATGTATCGATGTATCGATGTATAGATGTATCGATGTATCGATGTATCGATGTATAGATGTATCGATGTATAGATGTATCGATGTATCGATGTATCGATGTATCGATGTATCGATGTATCGATGTATAGATGTATCGATGTATCGATGTTTAGATGTATCAATGTATAGATGTATCGATGTATCAATGTGTCGATGTGTCGATGTATCGATGTATCGATGTATCGATGTATCGATGTATCGATGTATCGATGTATCGATGTCTCGATGTGTCGATGTATCGATGTATCGATGTATCGATGTATCGATGTATAGGTGTATCGATGTATCGATGTATCGATGTATCGATGTATCGATGTATAGGTGAATCAATGTATGGATGTATCGATGTATCGATGTATCGATGTATCGATGTTTTGATGTCTCGATGTCTCGATTTGTCGATGTGTCGATGTATCAATGTATCGATGTATCGATGTAACAATGTATCGATGTCCTGATGTGTCGATGTATCGATGTATCGATGTATCGATGTATCGATGTATCAAAGTATTGATGTATCGATGTATCGATGTATCGATGTATGGATGTCTCGATGTATCGATGTATCGATGTATAGGTGTATCGATGTATCGATGTATCGATGTATTGATGTATCGATGTATCGATGTATCGATGTATCGATGTATCGATGTATCGATGTATAGATGTATCGATGTATCGATGTATCGATGTATCGATGTATCGATGTATAGATGTTATTGCTTGTCGTTATTGCTCGTCGTTCTTGCTCGTCGTTCTTGATCGTCGTTCTTCCTCGTCGTTCTTGAACGTCGTTATTGCTTGTCGTTCTTAATCGTCGTCCTTCTTCGTCGTTCTTGATCGTCGTTCTTGATCGTCGTCCTTCCTCGTCGTTCTTGATCGTCGTTATTGCTCGTCGTTCTTGATCGTCGTCCTTC